>CM053567.1:133675288-133722221 GCA_028646485.1 Cryptoprocta ferox | reverse complement strand
CTCAGAGCCTGGAGCATGCTTCTAATTCTGTGTCTCTCTCTGCTCCTCCCCCACTTGCACCTCTGTCTTTCTCTTTCTCTCAAAAGTAAACAAACCTTAAAAATTTTTAAATTTTTATTCACATCCCCAGTGTTTTTCTATTTCTTCATTCTTTTAATTGATTATAATATGGAAAGGGATTTTTAAAAATACCTGTAAAATTTATTTTTAAAAGGTTATTTCTTGGTTTTAAGTTTAGAAGATTGTTAGTTGAACATTTGAACTTTTGTTTCTCTAACTAAAAACTTGAATTAAGTGGCTTTTAGCTTACATTCTCAACTGTTCTCCTTTGATATTTCTCCTTGTATGTACCTCAGAAGAAGATAAATGTTTTTTTACTTGCCATTTACTCCTATTACACTCAGACAATCCCTAATTGTGTGGACAACTCAAACTACCAAATGACTTTGACATAAAAAAAAATGATTTAGTGAAATCCAGTAGCATTAAGGGTAAGAGAACTTACTTTAAAAAAAAAAAAAAAACAAGCAAGGGGCGCCTAGGTGGCTCAGTTAAGTATCCTATCATTGATTTTGGCTCAGGTCATTATCTCATAGTTTGTGGGATTGAGCCCCCACATTGGGCTCTCTACTGACAGTGTGGAGCCTGCTTGGGATATTCTCTCTCTCTCTCTCTCTCTCTCTCTCTCTTTCTCTCTCTCTCTCTCTCTCTCTTTCTCTCTCTCTCTCTCTCTCTCTCTCTCTCTCAAAATAAATAAATATTAAAAGAACAGAAAGTAAGCAAACCACATAAATATGAGTTGGAGAACTACCATATTTTTATACATGTCTGACAAAGAGAGATGAGGGATACCGAGTAAACCATTAGCTAAATATGAGTTGGATGTGTAGCACTAACACTAATAATAAAATAAGCAAAAAGGTTGTTGATGGGGATATTGTCAAGAAACCTGTGAGTTATGAGTTATAGATGTAAAATGATGGTGTAATTGTTAAACTTGAGAGATCCCTCCAGGACAGGAACTTTGATTTCTCTGCTAATTCCTCCTAATTGTATTATATAGCATTTTTTTCTCTCCATCTATGTACACACACACACACACGTATATATACACATATATGTGTGTATATATATGTATTTATATAAATATGAAAATTTAAGTTGTATAATTGATATACAACATTAGTTTTAGGTATACAGTATGACTCATTATTTGTATCACAAATCTAGTGAACGTCACAATAGATATAGAATTTTTTTCTTGTGTAAGAGCTTTTAAGATCTACTCTGAGCAACTTTCACATATGCAATACAGTATTATTTTCAACTATAGTTGCCATGCTATATATTACATCCCCATGACTCATTTTATACTGGAAGTTTGTACTTTTTTACTTCCTCCATTTTACCAACCTCCCAACCCTCTACCTCTGGCCATCTGATTTCTCTTTGAGTTTGGTTGATTTTTTTAAGATTCCACATGTAAGTGATCAAGTAAAGTCATTTTTTTTAAGTTTACTTATTTATGAGAGAGCTGCGGCAAGTTATTTGGAGGATCTAACTGTGATAACTAATGAAAATGGCTACACTAAACAGAATTTCAGTAGCATTCTATTGGGGGAAGATGCCATCTATGACTTTCATAGCTAGAGAGATGTCACTATCTGGCTTCAAAGCTTCAATGGACAGGCTGACTCTCTCATTAGGGGCTGATGCAGCTGGTGATTTTAAGTTGAAGCCAGTGCTCATTTGCCATTCTGGAAACCTAGGGCTTTTAAGAATTATGCTAAATGTGGCACTTTCAACAATAGCCAAATCATGGAAAGAGCCTAAATGTCCATCAACTGATGAATGGATTAGGAAGATGTGGTTCATCTATACAATGGAATACTACATGGCGATGAGAAAGAATGAAATCTGGCCATTCATAGCCAAGTGGATGGACCTCGAGGGTGTCATGCTAAGCGAAATACGTCAGGCGGAGAAGGACAGATACCATATGTTTGCACTCATAGGTCTAACAGGAGAAACCCAACAGAGGACCATGGGGTGGGGAAGGAGGAAAAGAGTTAGGGAGAGGGAGGGAGACAAAACACGAGAGACTCTTGAATACTGAAAACAAACTGAGGGGGGAAGGGGGAGGGGGAAAGGTAATGGGGGTGATGGTCTTGGTGGAGGTCACTTGTGGGGAAGAGCACTGGGTGTTATATGGAAACCAACCTGACAATAAACTATAAAGTTTAAAAATAAAATAAAATAAAATTCTGTATATGAGCTCTTTAAAAAAAAAAGAATTATGCTAAATGTACTTAGCTTGGGCTTTGTACAGAAAATAGAACAGCAAAGCCTCAGTGACAGCACACCTGTTTACAAAATGGTTTACTGAAGGGGCACCTGGGTGGCTCAGTTGGTTGAGTGTCAGACTCTTGATTCTGGCTCAGGTCATGATCCCAGGGTTGTGGGATTGAGCTCCACATTGGGCTCTGTACTGAGCGTGGAGCATGCATAAGATTCTCTCTCTCCCTCTCCCCCTCTTCCCCTCTTCCCCTCTCCTCTACTTGCATGCACTCTCTCTAAAATAAAAAATATTAAAAATTTTAAAAAATTCAAAATGGTTTACTGAATATTTTTTAAGTTTTTATTCAAATTCCAGTTAACATACAGTGTAATATTAGTTTCAAGTGTATCATAGAGTGATTCAGCACTTCCATAGAATATTTTAAGCCCACTGTTGATACCTGATGCTCAGAAAAAGAGATTCAAAGTATTACTGCTTATTGGCAGTACACCTGGTCACCTAAGAGCTCTGTTGGAGCTGTAGTGAGATTAATATTGTTTTCATGCCTGCTATCACAACATCTATTCTGCACCTCATGGATCAAGGAGTAATTTCAACTTTTCAAGTTTTTTTATATAAGAAAGACATTTTGTAAGGCTACTGCTGCCATAGTTGGTGATTCCTCTGATGAATCTAGGCAAAATAAATTGAAAACCTTCTGGATAGGATTCACCATTCTAGATGCCATTAAGAACATTTATGATTCATGGGAAGAGGTCAAAATGTCAACATTAACAGTTTGGAAGACATTGATTTCAATCCTTATGGATGAGGGAATGGTTCAAGACTTTAGTGGAGGCGGTGATGCAGTGAAAAGCAAGGGAACTACAAGCAGATCCTAAAGATGTTATTGAATTGCTGCAATCGCATGATAAAACTAACTGATGAGGACTTGTTTCTTATTGATGAGCAGAGAAAATGGTTTCTTGAGGTGGAATCTATTACTGGTGAAGATGCTGTGAAGATTGTTGAAATGATAGCAAAGAACTTAAAATATTACATAAACTGAGTTAATAAAGCAGCCGCAGGGTTTGAGAGCATTGACCCCAATTTTGAAAGAAGTTCTGCTGTGGGTAAAATGTCAGACATTACATGTTACAGAGAAAATGTTGATGGAAGGAAGAGTCAGTTGATGCAGCAAACTTTGTTGTCTTATTTTAAAAAATTGCTCAACGTGGATGGACCTCGAGGGTGCCATGCTAAGTGAAATAAGTCAGGCAGAGAAGGACAGATACCATACGCTTTCACTCATAAGTCTAACAGGAGAAACTTAACAGAGGACCATGGGGAGGGGAAGAAGGGGAAAGAGTTAGGGAGAGGGAGGGAGGCAAATCATGGGAGACTCTTGAATACTGAAAATAAACTGAGGGCTGAAGGGGGAGGGGGAAAAGGGAAGGGGGGTGATGGACATGGAGGAAGAGCACTAGGTGTTAAATGGAAACCAACTTGACAATAAACTGTTAAAAAAAAATTGCTACAGCTACCCCAACCTTCAGCAACTACCACCCTGATCAGCAGCCATCAACTTTGAGGCAAGATCCTCTGCCAGCAAAAAGATTATGACTTTCTAAAAGCTCAGATGATGGTTGGCATTTTTTAGCAACAAAGTATCTTTTAATTAAGGTATGTACATTGTTTTTTTAAGATATAATACTATTTTACACTTAATAGACTATAGTGACTACAGTAGGGTGTAACCATAATTTTCATGCACTGGGAAACCAAAATATTTATTTGACTCACTTCTTTGCAACAGTTTGTTTTATTGTTGTTTTCTGGAGCTGAACCTGTCATATCTCTGAGGTATGCTTGTACAGGAAGAGTCTTCATTCAAATCCTATAGAAATTAAGAAGGGAAGTCTCTTAAATAAAAAATTTCAATTAACCATCTATCCCGAGAGTCTGGTGAAGACAGTGTGAAACAACTAGGATGTCTACAGATACAAAACAAAAACAGAAAACCCAGCAACTGTGTTGAGACTGCATTAGTTTGAAATGTGATGGTATTTGTTCAGAGAATGGAGTTAGAAGATTTGGGACAGAGACTATGGATATCTTGTCTTGACAAGATAGTTCTTTATTTTAAAGTATTATGAGTTCCTAGATTATTAAGTCATAAGCCAAACTTAGATGTAAAGATTATTTTCAAGATGCCGCTACTGCCCCCAACAACTGAAATATTATTCCAAAAACAAATGAATTTTGAATTACCCACCATTGGATTGCTTATATATGGAATATGTTTACTTCTGTATAAAAGATGATTTAGAATTTACTATAGGGTACTCATAATAATTAACCTTAATTGCCTCTGCGATGTAAAATTACATAATGAAAGAGACTGTGTCCCATGTTCCTACCTTTCTACCACCTGTCCCGTCCTCCCCTCCCCCACCCTTCATTTTTAAATTTCTTCTTTCTGTCATCTCTGGTGCCGAACTTTTAATATTATCCCAGCAAGAGAGGATGACTGGATATGCCAACTTGATAGTCAAAGAGTTATTAACCAGACTTCTCTTGCAGTGGTTTCTCAGTTAAACAGTCTTTTGAATACAAAGAATGTAGGATGCTATTCTGAAACCCTGATGTGTAACAACTTTGGTTACCGGTGGTGGGAATGGGTGGGGGTATGGAGTGGGTGGCAACTTATTTTCTTGCTGCAGTTTAATTTAGAGTTGGTGGAGACCTCTCTTAGAATGGATTATGATTTAGGACTTGGAGAAGCTTTAGAAATATGACTTTAAAACATTTTTTTAATGTTTATTTTTGAGAGTAAGAGAGACAGTGAAAGCTGGGGAGGGGCAGAGAGAGAGAGGGAGACACAGGATTTGAACCAACTCAGCCACACAGGTACCCCTAGAAATATGACTTTTTAAAAACTTCTTTTGATTAGTTTAGTTTTACTGATTGATTGATTGAGAGAGGAGGGGAGGGGCAGAGAGAGAGGGAGACACAGAATCTGAAGCAGGTTCCAGGCTCTGAGCTGTCAACACAGCCTGACACAGGGCTCAGACTCATGAACCATAAGATTACTTAACCAACTGAGCCACCCGGGTTCCCCAGCATTTTGTCAGTTTTATGTAAAAGCTTGAATTTGATATTTGGATTAGGTGTAATAAGGAACACACTTCTTTCAGAAGAGAAAGCAATTATGGACGAAGACACATGTAAGAAAGCTACCAGACCCATTTATGTAACCATCAACTCTCCTCTCATCTACAGAAGGAACTACCCCTTTTAGTTTTGCTTCCCCCTCCTTTTTTTTTTTAAAGGAAAGATTTCTTGTTCTCAAAAGGAGTAAACTTAAATTAGCAAGCATTAAGTATCTTCAGTTTTCTTTTGAGTTTGAATGGTGTTCTAACAGTAGTTACTTCATGGGGGTTTCCAGCTTTGGGAAAAGAGTTAGTAACTAAACTCCTGAATACAACATTAGCCAGGCCCAGGGACAGAATGTTGCTCTGTCCTTCGTGTTATATAAAACGTTCACCTTTTAATAGTGTTCTTTATGCATTTAAAAAGGAAACGTACAGGGCAAAAATAAAAATTCTTTTTTTCCGCTCTCTTACTTAGAAGGCGTAACATCCACAGGGCCTTTCCAGTTAGTAAATCAGATTCTGTTTACCCTTGTTTTGTTTTCCTTTTTAAAAAAATGTTTAGTAACTTACTTTGAGAGAGTGCATGTGCACGAGCACGTGCATGAGCAGGGTAGGGGCAGAGAGACCAGGAGAGAGAGAATTCCAAGCAGATCTCCGGCACAAACCATGAGATCATGACCTGAGCCGAAACCAAGGGTTGGATTCTTAACTGACTGAGCCACCCAGGTGCCCCTACCCTTGTTTTGTTTACTTAATCCACAAGGTCTCATGCAATTTTGGACATTTTACAGCTGATGAATGAATGAAAATAGCTTATTTTTAATCCCAGTTAGAAGCCTTTTTTTCATTCCTAAATCTATGTTAATTCATAAATTTTGTATTATATGGAGAAAAATGAACAGGAACATATAGCCATTGTTTTCATCTGCCTTAAAAAAATAAAATATTAACAAAAAGTACATATAGCTATTGCATAGATGATAGCGATAATTAAATTATGGTATAAGGAAGGAAATACAGAGAGCTGTTTCCTAGTTGTGGAGAAGCAGCCTTGGATGGAGGACGGTAATGATGTGGAGAATGAAGGAGCGGTGGACTAGATATGACCTGACACTACTAGAGTCCGTCTCTGTGGGTCTGGGACCATGGGAATTGGGTTAAACTGACTTTTTGAAAGCTGTCCAGTACTGCTCCCTGCCGAAATTTTAATAAGACTTGACTGTAACCCCTTTCTTCTCATCATCGTACTTTATGTCATGTTCTAGTGCATCAGCACGATAGGGGCACAAAATGGATTTTCTAGAAATTTCTGACACCTGGTGTCAGGTGTCAGTTCTGCCTCCAATCCTGCATTTTCAGTTATTATCACTGTTCTCATAGAAAGGTTTGAGAAGTTTATGAAGACCTGTACCTCTTTGACCTCATCTTATACTATATTATTCACTCACTCAGTTCAGCTACATTTTCTTTTGAGCTGTCTTGGTTTTCTTCAGACCTAGCAGGAAGGCTTCTTGTTCTAGCTCAGTGTTGTTCAAAAGAAATGTGAAGCAATCCACATACATAATTAAAATTTTTCTAGTAGCCACGTTAAAAAGATAAAAATAAATGAAATTAATTTATTAGTGTATCTTATATAACCCAATATATCTAAATAAGATGTTTTATTTTTTCTATGTGTTTGAAATCTGAATATCTTACACTGTTTTAGCACATCTCATTTGGGTGCTGAATTTTTATCAGATATTTTATCTTTATTTAGATTTTATAAAACTTATAGTTGAAACAGACTCACATACTTGAGTTGTACCACACATACTTAAAATTTTTTTTAATGAATCAGGTATCATTTTAAAAATCAAAATAAAATGAAATACGATAAAGATTTAGTTCCTTAGTCACTAAGTCACATTTTAATTGCTCAGTAGCCATAGATGTTATTGGACAGTGCAGTTCTAGGTTTTTTTTCTGTAAAGATTGCTTTGCTACAGATAACCATTTGGCTGACTCCCTCACCTCCGTCAAATTTTTGCTTAAATCTCACCCTCAGTGAGGCCTTCCCTTGACCACTCTTTAATACGACAGCCTGCCGCTTCCCACACTTCACACTTTCAATCTGCCTTACTCCAGTCTGCTTCATCTCTCTTCACTGTATAATGGCTAACTTATTTTCATTTTCACTTGCCTCCCTCCCTTTCTCCCACGGCTTGCTAGACGTAGGCTTCCTGAAGCAGAGATCTTTATTTGGTTCATTGATACATTTCAACACCTAGAATAGTATTTGCCCTATAGCAGGTCCTCAGTAAACGTTTAGAAAAAAATTATTAAATGAATGAATCATGATAAAAAAAACTTTCTGAAATCATTAATATGTACTAGATTCTGGATATAATTCATACAGGATTAAAAGTATCATTTATTCCTTTTTAAATGTATCTCCAATGCATTCTGTGTACCTTCTACTATTTTAAGCTGAGAGTAGTGGGGAGAGAAATGAAGAGTACAAATGAAGTATATAATCTAGTTAGGCAATATTCACAAAAAGAGAAGAGAAAATATGAAAAATGCTGCATTCTTAGAGAAATGACTTAAAATCCAGTGCCTTGGAATTGCATGAATTCCTTAGAGAATTTCCCAGTAAATATCTAAGTAGTTACATGTTTATTATTAACTATTTGAAGAATTGGGGAACACAACAAGTAGGAAAGCTAAGTGTATTATGAAACTACACTTGAACACTAGTTTAAAACCATGCCAGTGTTTGTAGTTGCATTATCAACAATAGCCAAGCTATGGAGAGAGCCCAGATGTGTGTACACACACACACACACACACACACACACACACACACAGTGGAATATTACTCAGCCATCAAAAAGAATGAAATCTTGTCATTCGCAATTACGTGGATGGAGCTAGCGTGTACTATACTAAGCAAAATAAGTCAGAGAAAGACGAATACCATATGATTTCACTCATGTGAATTTAAGAAACAAAACAGATGAACACATGGGAAGAAGATTAAGATAAGAGGGAAACAAAACAGAAGAGACTCTTAACAATAGAGAACAAATAGGGTTGATGGAGGGAGGTGGTTGGGAGATGAGCTAGTTGGGTGATGGTTATTAAAAAGGGCACTTGTTTTCGTGAGCACTCGGTGTTGTATGTAAGTCATGAATTGTTGCATTCTTCTTAAACCAATATTGCACTATATGTTAACTAAAGTTTAAATTAAAATAACATGACAATGAGAGGGAGAATAATTTCAATTCTAAAAATTGAATTTATACAAAATAATTTTTAAGAAATGGTGCTGGAACAACTGGACATCCATTATGCAAAAGAATGAATCTAGTCACAGACCTCACACCCTTCACAAAAATTAACTCAAGATGGATCATAGACCTAAATGTAAAATGCAAAACTCCAAAAGATAAACTATGTAACTATATGTGGTTATAGTTATATAAATCAGATAACTATAAAAGACATTCTAAAAGATAACATATGAGAAAGCCTAGATGACTTTGAGTATGTTAATGATATTTTAGATACAACACTAAAGTACAACCCATGAAAGAAATAAGTGATAAGCTGGACTTCATTAAAATTAACAACAACTTGTCTGTGGGGCACCTGGGTGGCTCAGTTGGTTTGGTGTCCCACTCTTGATTTCAGCTCAGGTCACGATCTCACAGTTGTAAGATTAAGCGCTGTGTTGGGCTCCACACTGAGTGTGGAGCCTGCTTGGGATTCTCTCTCCCGCCCCACCCCCAACCCCTCCCTGGCTTGCACATGCTCACTTGTGTGCACGGTCGCTTGTGTTCTCGCTCTCTCTGTCTCTGAAAATCAAAACCAAAAAAAAAAAAAAAAAGACAAACAAAAACCCCACAACTTCTCTGTGAGATGTAGTGTTAGAGAATGAGAAGACAAGCAGAGAAAATATTTACAAAGACACATCTGATAAAGGATTGCTTTCCAAAATATATAAAGAACTCTTAAAAGTCAACAATAAGAAAACAAAAAAACCTGATTAAAAAGTGGGCCAAAGATCTTAAGATACCTCACCAAAGAATATATATAGAGGGCAAATATGGTATACAAAAGGGTGCTCCACATCATATGTCATCATGGAATGCCAATTAAAACAGCAGTGGGGATGCCTGTGTGGCTCAGTTGGTTAAGCATACAGCTTCGGCTCAGGTGATGATCTCACAGTTCATGGGTTTGAGCCCCACATCAGGCTCTGTGCTGATAGCTCAGAACCTGGAGTATAAGCCCTCTGAAATAATTAATATTTAAGCTGTATGTTTTACTTGTGTAAAAATTTTTAAGATAATATATACTTTGAAATAGATACATTTAGAAGAATGGGTAATTATAAGCCAATATTCTCTGGAGGAACATCAAATTATATATTCATAAGAAAGATATTATGCTTATCAAGACTATTCCTTCCTAGCAATGTCATGATACCCAAATTCCACACATATACATACACACTTTGAAATCATTGCCATAGAGACCCATTGTCCTTGATAAGAATGTGTTTCTCACTGCAGGAGAAGAAAAAGTTGAGAATTAAAGCCTAGAGGCTTAAAATCTACCAACAGACAAGTGTCTGTAAATACTACACTGTAATCATTCTATGTTGTACGTTATAGGGGTACTATTATGAATTATTTTTAAAATACTGAGCAGATTCTATAAAGTTTGTTATCTTTGTACTCCACTCAACTTGCCTTTAAGATTAAGTTATTAGTAGTCCAAGAAAAGGAATAGGTGGATATTGCCAGAAAAAGGTTCATAGGATAGAGGAGGAAATAGCATATGAGAAGTACCCCTAATAAGTATTGGGAGTAAAAGAGTTCGTTCCCAAACAAAAAGAAAAGGTGACAAGGTTAGACTCTTGTGTCCTTGCTTCTCTGGACTGAAACCCTGGAAAAGATTGATGTAGTTTAAGAAGTAACCTGATAAGTTTCAATGAATCCCTGAACAGCGGGGATTGTTTTCTTGCCTCTCTTTGAACAAATCAGACCATTTTCAAGGTGTCTTAGAAAAAGCACCAAGTCTAACAACGGACCACCCAAGCAGTAATTTGGAAGTAGCAAAGTAGCAGAATATGTTGAGAACAGAGATTCCTCTCCAGTTTTCTACACAATCAGGGTTATTGTGATGGAGTTCCTAATTCCAAGCTTTGCCTTTGGTCCTAGTTAAGGTAACACAACAAACCAGTTATAATTTTCTGTAAGAAGATGCCCAGCAAGGCCAAAGAAGCTCATCTGTGGTAATGGGTTAAGAGGACCTTAAAGAAATTAAAGAAATTGTTCTTTAGAATATGCAGTCAGCTGGGCCCCAAAAGCGGTAGAAAATATATAGTTAATGAACCAGAAATTAAATGTCAGCAGTGCTAGAGACCAGCCTAACCACTAGAGCTAGCAGAGAACAGACTACAGTTTCCCGTAACAGAAGAGTGTCAACAGTGTAGAGGGGGAACCATGGGCAAAAAAGAAACCGTATTTCTCTGCTTGGAACTCCATTCACAAACCTTTGTGTGCACTAATGGTAGAAACATTAATCTTACCAATTAAAATTTAGTCATTTATAAGTTGAAATAGCCTTCTTTGAGTAAATATTTAGTTCAATTTAGAATTTTTTTCTCCCCTTCTCTTCTGTCCTTCCTAAGAGCAATTTAAAATCCTGCCATTGGAAGAAAGTAAGAACTTGTTCTGGTGCTGACCTCTAGTGTTCACTGGCCTGAACTGAGGCATCTGATCCTGCTTGGTTTTCTTTGGATGATGGTAATTTGCCTTACTGCTGTAATGTCCTGGCTTGGCCTCCAGTCTCTAATACACATACATGAACTCTGCATTATCTGATCACAACCCTGAGCTTCTTTGGCCCTCCCAACTCTCTTTCAGCCTCATCTATGGGCCATTACAATATTACAGATGCTTTACAGTAGTAGTTTTCAAATTGGGATACAAATAACTCATGATGTACACAAAGACATTCCAAGGAACATGAAAGAATTTGTTGTTATTTTTATTTTACTTTTTAAATATTTATTTATTTTGAGAGAGAGAGAGGGAGGGGCAGAGAGAAGGAGAGAGAGAATTCCAAGCAGGCTCCATCCATGCTGTCACTGCATAGCCCAGTATGGGGCTTGATCTCACATATGGTGAGATCATGACCTGAGCCGAAAACAAGATCAGACGCTTAACCGACTGAGCCACCTCGGTGCCCCTATTGTTGTCTATTTTTAAAAAATCAGCTGCATTTAGGTATGATTTATACAAATATATCAATTTTTTTTAACATTTATTTATTTTTGAGAGAAAGAGACGGAGTGCAAGTGGGGGAGGGGCAGAGAGAGAGGGAGACAGAAATTCTGAAGCAGGCTCCAGGCTCTGAGCTGTCAGCACAGAGCCCGACGCGGGGCTCGAACCCACAAACCGTGAGATCATGACCTGAGCTGAAGTCGGACGCTTAACCGACTGAGCCACCCAGGCGCCCCCAAATTTATCAATTTTAAGTGTACAACTCTCTGACTTCTGACAAATGTATATCAAGTAACTACTAAAATAATCATGATTATAAAACATTTCTTCACCCTCAGAAAGTTCTTTCATGCCCCTCGTAGTCAGTCTCTTCCCTCCACCCAGGCCCCTGGCAATCACAGATCTTTTCTGTATTTAATATAATTTATTGTCAAATTGGCTAACATACATTGTGTAAAGTGTGTTCTTGGTTTTTGGGGTAGATTCCCATGGTTCATTGCTTCCATACAACACCCAGTGCTCATCCCAACAAGTGCCCTCCTCAATGCCCATCACCCATTTTCCCCTCTCCCCCACCTCCCCATTCACCCTCATTTTGTTCTCTGTATTTAAAAGTCTCTTATGGTTTGCCTCCCTCCCTCTCTATTTGTAACATTTTTCCCCTTCCCTTCCCCCATGATTTTCTGTTAAGTTTCTTAAGATCCACATATGAGTGAAAACATATGCTGTCTTTCTCTGACTGACTTATTTCACTTAGCATAATACCTTCCAGTTCCATCCACGTTGCTGCAAATGGCATGATTTCATTCTTTCTCATTGCCAAGTAGTATTTCATTGTGTATATAAACCACATCTTTTTTATTTATTCATCAGTTGAAGGACATTTAGGCTCTTTCCATAATTTGGCTGTTGTTGAAAACACTGCTATAAACATTGGGGTACATGTGCCCCTATGCATCAGCACTCCTGTATCCTTTGCATAAATTCCTAGTAGTGCTATTGCTGCTACAATTAGGGTAGTTCTATTCTTAATTTTTTGAGGAACCTCCACACTGTTTTCCAGAGCAGCTGCACCAAGTTGCATTCCCACCAGTAGTGCAAGAGGGTTCTCGTTTCTCCATATCCTTGCCAGCATCTGTTGTTTCCTGACTTGTTAATTTTAGCCACTCTGACCAGTGTGAGGTGGTATCTCAGTGTGGTTTTGATTTGTATTTCTCTGATGATGAGTGACACTGAGCATCGTTTCATGTGTTTGTTGGCCATTTGGATGTCTTCTTTGGAAAAGTGTCTATTCATGTCTTCTGCCCATTTCTTCACTGGATTATTTGTTTTTCAGGTGTTGAGTTTGGTAAGTTCTTTATAGATTTTGGATATTAACCCTTTATCTGATATGTCATTTGCAAATATCTTTTCCCATTTCATCAGTTGCCTTTTAGTTTTGTTGATTGTTTCCTTTGCAGTACAGAAGCTTTTTATCTTGATGAGGTCCCAATAGTTCATTTTTGCTTTTAATTCCCTTGCCTTTGGAAGATGTGTCAAGCAAGAAATAGCTGCGTCTGATGTCAAAGAGGTTGTTGCCTGTTTTCTCCTCTAGGGTTTTGATGGTTTTTTGTCTCACATTTAGGTCTTTCATCCATTTTGAGTTTATTTTTGTATATGGTGTAAGAAAGTGGTCCAGTTTCATTTTTCTGCATGTTGCTGTCCAGTTCTCCAGCACCATTTGCTAAAGAGATTTTTTTCCATTGGCTACTCTTCCCTGCTTTGTCAAAGATTAGGTGGCCATCCATATGTGGGTCCAGTTCTGGGTTTTCTATCCTATTCCATTGGTCTATGTTTCTGTTTTTGTGCCAATACCATACTGTCTTGATGATTACAGCTTTGTAGTACAGGCTAAAGTCTGGGATTGTAACCTCCTGCTTTGGTTTGCTTTTTTTTTTTTTTAACTTTTTAAAAATGTTTATTCATCTTAGAGAGAGAGAGAGACAGAGGGTGAGTGAGGGAGGGGCAGAGAGCGAGGGAGACACAGAATCTGAAGCAGGCTCCAGGCCCTGAGCTGTCAGCACAGAGTCTGACTTGGGGCTCGAACTCACGAACTGTGGGATCATGACCTGAGCTGAAGTTGAATGCTTAACTGACTGAGCCACTCAGGCACCCCTGGTTTTCTTTTTCAATATTACTATGGCTCTTTGGGGTCTTTTGTGGTTCTATACAAATTTTAGGATTGTTTGTTCTAGCTGTGAGAAGAATGCAGTGCAATTTTGATTGGGATTGCATTAATGTGTAGATTGCTTTGGGTGGTATTGACATTTTAACAATATTCTTTCAATCCATGAGCATGGAATGTTTTTCCATTTCTTTGTGTCTTCTCCAATTTTCTTCATAAGTTTTCTGTAGTTTTCAGCATACAGATCATTTACGTCTTTGGTTTATTTCTAAGTATTTTATGGTTCTTGGTGCAGTTGTAAATGGGATCCATTTCTTGATTTGTCTTCCTGTTGCTTCATTATTGGTGTATAAAAATGCAACTGATTTCTGTACATTGATTTTGTACCCTGTGACTTTGCTGAATTCATCGATCAGTTCTTTTTTTAATTTCTGGGGTTTTTTTTTAAACTTATTTAAAAAAATGTTTAATTATTTTTGAGACAGAGACAGAGCTTGAGGTGGGGAGAGGCAGAGAGAGAGGGAGACACAGAATCCGAAGCAGGCTCTAGGCTCTGAGCTGTCAGCACAGAGCCCGATGCGGGGCTTGAACCCGCGAACCATGAGATCATGACCTGAGCCGAAGTTAGATGCCTAACCGACTGAGCCACCCAGGCGCCCCTCATGGATCAGTTCTAGGAGACTTTTGGTGGAGTCTGTCAGGTTTTCCATGTAGAATATCGTCATCTGCGAAAAGTGAAAGTTTGACTTCTTCTTTGCAAATTATGATGCCTTTTATTTCATTTTGTTGTCTGATTGCTGATGCTAGGACTTCCAACACTATGTTAAACAACAGTGGTGAGAGTGGACATCTCTGTCGTGTTCCTGATCTCAAGGGCAAACTCAGTTTTTTTCCCCATTGAGGATGATATTAGCTGTGGGCTTTTCACGTATGGCTTTTATGATGTTTCAATATGTTCCTTCTATCCCGACTTTCTCGAGGGTTTTTATTAAGAAAGGATGCTGTATTTTGTCAAATGCTTTTTCTGCTTCTATTGACAGGATAATATGGTTCTAATCTTTTCTTTTATTAATGTGATGTATCACATTGATTGCTTTGTGAATATTGAACCAGCCCTGCAGCCCAGAAATGAAACCCACTTGATCATGGTGAATAATTCTTTTTATATGCTGTTGAATTCAATTTGCTAGTATCTTGTTGAGAATTTTTGCATCCATGTTCATCAGTGATATTGGCCTGTAATTTTCCTTTTTTGTGGGGTCTCTGGTTTGGGAATCAAGGTAAGGCTGGCTTTATAGAATGAGTGTGGAAGTTTTCCTTCCATTTCTGTTTTTTTGGAACAGCTTGAGTATTAACTCTCCTTTAAATGGCTGGTAGAATTCCCCTGGGAATCCATCTGGTCCAGGGCTCTTATTTGTTGGGAGATTTTTGATAACGAATTCAATTTCTTCACTGGTTATGGGTCTGTTCAAATTTTCTATTTCTTCCCGTTTGAGTTTTGGTAGTGTGTGGGTGTCTAGGAATTTGTCCATTTCTTCCAAGTTGTCCAGTTTGTTGGCATATAATTTTTCACAGTATTTTCTGATAATTGCTTGTATTTCTGAGGGATTGGCTGTGATAAATCCATTTTCATTCGTGAATTTTTCTATTTGAGTCCTCTCTCTTTTTGAGAAATCTGGCTAGGGGTTTATCAATTTTATTTTTTCAAAAAGCCAACTCTTAGTTTCATTGATCTGTTGTTGTGGAGTCTATATTGTTTATTTCTGCTCTGATCTTTATTATTTCTCTTCTTCTGCTGGCCTTGGGGTTCCTTTGTTCAGCGTCTAGTTCCTTTAGGTGTGCTGTTAGATGTTGTATTTGGGATTTTTCTTGTTTCTTGAGGTAGGCGTGGAATGCAATGTATTTTCCTCTTAGGACTGCCTTTGCTGCATCCCAAAGGGTTGGACTGTTGTGTTTTAATTTTCATTTGTTTCCATATATTAATTTCTTCTTTAATTGCCTTGTTGACCCATTCATTCTTTAGTAGAATGTTTAACCTCCATGCATTTGGAGGTTTTCCAAACTTTTTCCTGTGGTTGATTTCAAGTTTCATAGCATTGTGATCTGAAAATGTACATGGTATGATCTCAGTTCTTTTATATTTATTGAGGGCTATTTTGTGACCCAGTATGTGATGTATCTTGGAGGATGTTCCACGTGTACTCGGGAAGAATGTGTATTCCTCTGCTTTAGGATGAAAAATTCTGAATATATCTGTCAAGTCCATCTGGTCCACTGTATCATTCAGGGTCATTGTTTCTTTACTAATTTTCTGTCTAGATGATCTGTCCATTGCTGTAAGTGGAGTATTAAATCCCCTGTAATTACCACATTCTTACCAATAAGATTTCTTATGTTTATGATTAAGTGTTTTATATATTTGGGTACTTCTGAATTCAGTGCATAAATATTAATAATTGTTAGCTCTTCTTGATGGATAGACCTCTGTAATTATTATATAATGCTTTTTTCTTCATCTCTTGTTACAGCCTTCAATTTAAAATCTAGTTTGTCTAAGTATGGCCACTCCAGCTTTCTTTTTGACTTCCAGTAGCATGATAGATGGTTTCCATCCCTCTCACTTGCAGTCTGAAGGTATCTAAAAGGGGTCTCTTGTAGACAGCAAATAGATGGGTCTTATTTTTTTTTTTTATCCATTTTGATACCGTAAGTCTTTGGAGCATTTAGTCCATTTGCATTCAGTGTTGTTATTGACAGGGATTTAATTTAGAGTCATTGTGTTATCTGTAGGTTTCATGCTTATAGTGATGTCTTTGGTCCTTTGTGGTCTTTGCAACATTCCACTCACAGAGTCCCCTTTAGGATCTCTTGTAGGGCTGGTTTAGTGGTGATGAACTTCTTCAGTTTTTGTTTGTCTGGGAAAACCTTTATCCTTCTATTCTGAATGACAGGCTTGCTGGATTGCCGGAGTCCCGCTCCAGCAGGTCCAGGGTTCCCTGAAGGATGGACAGTGTCGGCAAAAGAGAGTGATGAGAGAGCCACAAGTTTCTTTCTTGATCGCCAGGGAGGCATCTCTGCTCTGTCTGCTTTGGTGTCTTTTTTTTTTATTGGTCAAGCAATAACATGACATCAGAAAATAGAAATTGTTTACAGTGACTAATTCTTAGTGATAAGGTGCTTTAATCATAGAAAGTGTAGAGAAACAAGTTTTACAGAGGTATTTTTTTAGAACCATCCCATTCACTCTTGGCGCCAGTCTCTCAAATTAAGAAAGTAACAAACCTATCTTATTTTCTACAGGTTGGTTTTTTGCCAAATTATGACTTTGTTTTTTAATTAACAAGTTACAACTAAATCATGTAACGTTCCTACAGTGAAGTCAAGTAAATTTTATAACCAAGAATATAACAGGATGTTTTTAGTAGAAAACAGGATTAACATACATATTGTTTAAATTAGTAAAGCTAAGATTAAAACATAGGTTAATTTGTATACAGATAGGCTAGGAGTTAGTTTGATTGGCTCATAAACTATAAGAGAAAGACTGTTAACAAATTGTTTGAGAAAGCCCTTTCTTTGATGTAAGCACAATGGGGGCTCTCTGTGTGTTGGCCTTGCACCTGGGTTTCTAGTTTTTTATACATCCTCATAACTGAAGTCAGTATAAGGGAGGATATTTGTAGAATGTGGACCTCGGAAAGGGACCATGTTCTGACCTTGTCTTCTATTTCTTATCTCCAAATTAGGCTCCTTTTCTCTGGGCCAGACTCAAATGAAATTTTTGTGTTTTTAACCCCTTCAAGTCTATGTTTTGGGTCTGCAAGGCTCTTTAGAAGAGCCTTTTGTCAAACATCTATAGTGTTTTGACCTAAAATCTCTTATGCAGGGACAGGAAAATGTTTTTTTCTTATGGGGTAACTGTGTGGGGAATATCAGTCTGATTTGGAACACTGTAAGGCCTAATTAATGACAACAGGCTTAATTTCACATGAGCAGTAGTAGTAGAAGGAGATACCAGTTTCGCCTCTCATGGCAGAAGCTGTGCAAACGTCTGCCATTTCCTCACTGTGACCGTGTCATCCAGCAAGGCTGATGTGGTTCCCAGCACGGGATAAAGGATTCTTGGCTGCATATTTTCCTATTCAGCATATTGAAATTTTCCTGCCACTCCTTTCTGGCCTGCCAAGTTTCAGTAGATAGATCTGTTACTACCCTTATGTGTCTACCTTTGTATATTAAGGCCCTTTTGTCCCTAGCTGCTTTCATAATTCTCTCTTTATCTTTGTATTTTGCCAGTTTCACTATGATACGTCGTGTGGAAGATCGATTCCTGTTACGTCTGAAGCAAGTTCTCTGTGCCTCTTGGATTTCAGTGTCTGTTTTCTTCCCCAGATTGGGGAAGTTCTCAGCTATGATTTGTTCAAGTACCCCTTCCACCCCTTTCTCTTTCTTCTTCTTCTTATGGAACTCCTATGATACAGATATTATTACATTTCATTGAATCACTTAGTTCTCTAAGTCTCCCTTCATGGTCCCGAATTTTTTTTTATCTCTTTTTCTCAGCTTCATCTTTTTCCATAATTTCATCCTCTATTTCACTTATTCTCCCCTCTGCCTATTCAGTTCTCGCTGTCACCACCTCTAGTTTTTTTGCACCTCATTTACAGCATTTTTAATTCATCATGACTATTTTTCAGTTCCTTGATCTCTGAAGCATCTGCTGTCTTCTATGCTTATTTTCAAGCCCAGCGATTAATCTTATGACTATTATTCTAAATTCTTGTTCAGTTATATTGTTTATATCTGTTTGGATCAATTCTTTAGCTGTCATTTCTTCCTGGAATTTTTTTCAAGGAGAATTTTTCTGTTTTGTCATTTTGGCTAGTTTTCTGTCCCTTATGTGTTTTAAAAGCTTGTTATGTGCCTTGCACCTGTGAGCACTACTATATTAGAGGGGTCATACACTGTCCAGGGCCTCGCCCCTCAGGAGGTGTTTGCTAGAAAGTGTTACTTGCTCTCTGTTGTTGTGACTTTGGTTATTTTATTTCCCTACTTGTAGTGCTGTTTTAGACCCTCCACCAGGTGTGCTTTGATTTGTTCTTAGAGGTAGTCCTGGGAAAGAAAACAAACAAAACAAAAACACCAGCTACAGCATAATAGGGTGAGGGCGTGGTTGATGGAAGAGGCTTTATCCCATACAAAGAGAGAAATGACGGGGGTGGGGAAAAAGAAAAGAAAAGAAAATTGACCAGGCAGAGAAACTATATGGCTTAATCCATAGAGAGGGAGAGGAAAATAAAGGAGATGTAGAACAGGCATAAAGAGAATAGATTAAATATGTCTGCTTAAACAAACCAACAACGAGAATAACCAGACTAGAGGAGGGAAGAAATAAGGAGAAAAGGAAGGAAAATACACACACACACACACACACACACGTATACATTTATGTATACATATGTATATTTGTGTGTGTGTGTGTATATATATATATATATATATATATATATAAAACAAGAATTGTCCAAGAATTAAATCAGGCAATGCAAAATCTCTGGGTGCCTTGGAACCAGTGGCCTTCCAGAGGAGGGGCTGTCTGGTTCGTCAGCATCAATCCTGCTCTTGTAGATACACAGTTACCAGGTGTGGAGGTGCGTGGTTTGGTGTAGTTGGGTCCCGCCTCCTCTGTGGACCTGCTGATGGTTCCCTGAAGCCCCACCTTGTTGGTGATGGGGAGAAAAGTGACGAACACAAACCACTGTGTTTAGGCCGTCCTTGGAGTGCTGCAGGCGTGAACAAGGTGGTTTGTCCAGCTCAAATGACTCCCGCACTTCCCCGCCACTCAGCTGGGACTTAAACCCTGGTGTCTCAAAGATTCCCCACTCCTTGCCTCCGTGTTTCGGGGAAGTGCTGCTCTGCAGACATATGGCCTCTGGCTTGCAGGTACAGGCAGTCTTTGTCCTCTAAACAGTTATATACCTTCTTCCCACAGCACTCCAGAGAGAGGATTGCTTCTCCCACTGTGGACTGCACCTCTTAACTAGTTACTGAGCCTGAGGCTGGATTCCCTCCTCTCAGGTGTGTGAACATGGCAGCTGGCCCTAGTCCAGAGAAAGCCCTGCAGTTAAGGATTGGATCTTTGTCCGTTTTGGTCTATGGTTTTTCTCTTGTCCAGACACAGTCCTACGCTTCCCTAGCCTCTCTTTCTCTTCTTTTGTCTCTCCGCAGAAGGGGATTACTCCCATCTGTGCCTTTGCGGCCTGTTTTATGTCTCCCAGTTCTCAGTCACATGCCTGTGGCCTGTCACGTTGTCCCCATGGGCCCCTGGAGACATCTTTGTCACTCTGCAGCCCAGACTCTTGGAATTCAAAGTCCTTTGGCCTCAACATTGCTGTGTTTGAGAGACCAGGGAACTTCACGTCCCTCTATTTCTCGAACGCTATGTTGGATCTCCTCCACAGATGTGCTTTTTGTCACAACAGTTTTGCCTTTTCTAGAATGTCATTTAAATATTTTCACACTGTATAAATCCTTTGGTAACTGACTTCTTAGCATAATGCTTTTGAGATTTATCATTGTTGCATATATTAACAGTTCATTCCTTTTAAAAAAAACAGCTTTATCAAGATGTAATTCAGATACCATGCAATTCATCTGTTTAGAGTATACAATTTAATGGTTTTTAGTATATTCACAGAATTGTGCAGCCATCACTGCAGTCAGTTTTAGAGCTACTGATTAATGCAACAGTATGAATGGATTTCAAAGTATTGTGCTAAGTCAGTCACACCTTGACTACCTTTACTGCCACCTGGTTCAAACCACCATAATCTCTGCTTTCATTATTATAATAACCTGCAAACTGGGCTTCATACTTCAACCCTACAGACTGTTCTCCCCATAACAGCCAGGGTGATCCCCTTGAAAAATAAATGAGATCATGTCATACCTCTGCTCAAACCTTGTGATTTTCTCCCTTCCTTCCTCTTAAAGTAAAAGCTAACATTTTTAAAATGGCCTGCAAAGGTTTATATGATCTTTCCACGACCGCTGCCCCTTACCTCTGTGACCTTATCATTTCCTACCACTCTACCATTACCTATTATTCTACTGTTCCAGCCATATTGGCCTCTTGTATTCCCTCTGCCTGACTACTCTTCCACCAGTCTTCTTCATGGCTGACCTCCCATACCTCCTCCAAATCTTTGCTCATATATAACCTTTTTAAAAAATTTTTTTAACATATATTCATTTTTTTGAGAGAGAGAGAGAGAGAGAGAGAGAATGAGCAAGGGAGAGGCAGAGAGAGGGAGACACAAAATCCGAAGCAGGCTCCAGGCTCTGAGCTGTCAGCACAGAGCCCAAAATGGGGCTTGAACTCATGAACTACAAGATCATGACCTGAACCTAAGTCAGACACTCAACCGACTGAGCCACCCAGGTGTCCCACACATAGCGTCTTTTCAGTGAGTCCTCCTTAATCATCAAATTTAAATTGTAAACTCTCCATGTACTCCCAGTCTCCCTTGTAATACCTTTAAAAACCAGTAGTACTTAATATATTCTAACGTACTCATATAATTTGCTTAATTATTTTGTTATTTGACTGCCTCCTGCCACAAGAATATAAACTTGACAAGAGCCAGGTTTTTATTTATTTTGTTCATTGATTTACCCCCAGTACCTAAACCAGTGCCTGAAACATTGCAGGGACTCCTGGAGCAGTGCAGAGAGTCTGCAGACTGAAACATACACCTAGGCTTTCTGAGAAAGAGACCTGTTTGTCCAGGAGCTTTGGACTTAGAGGCAGGCTTTTGGTTTGGCACACATGGGGGTGGGGGTGGGTGCTGCGTAACTGCTTTTAGAGAACAGAGGCCAGTAAATGCAATCTTTGTTCTCTCCCCTACTCCAGCTTTCCAACATCTTCCAGAAAGGAACTTACACTATTCTCTGGTGCCCTAGTTTTTGTGGTTGCTGCCAGGGGACACCTCTACATCACCTAGGTTTGGTGGTAGCATTCCCCAGGTCCCATGAGACTATAACTAATAGAGATAGAATTCTTAAATAGCTACCACCCCCAGCTACTGCCCTAAGGGCTACCACAGCAAGAGGCGGGTCTTTCTGTGAGAGAGTCTTATTAGCTTAATCATCACAGTTGCAGCCTAAAGAGCAGTCTTCTGTTACACACATCTGTAAGGGCTAAAACCTTTCCTGACACTTCAGAGGGTGTTGATTTTGTATCATGTGACTTTTCTGAATTCGTGTATCAGCTATAGTAGTTTTTTTGGTGGAGTCTTTCAGGTTTTCTACATAGAGTATTATGTTATCTGCAAATAGTGAAAGTTAGACTTTTTATTGCCAATTTGGATGCCTTTCATTTCTTTTTGTTGTCTGATTGCTGAGGCTGGACTTCCAGTACTATGTTGAATAACAGGGCTGAGAGTGGATACCCTTGTCTTGTTCCTGACCTTAGAGGAAAACCTATCAGTTTTTCCCCATTGAGTATGATATTAGCTGTGGGTCTTTCATATATGGCCATTATGATTTTGAGGAATGTTCCCTCTATCCCTAGTTTCTTGAGCATTTTTATCAAGAAAGGATGCTGTATTTTGTCTAAGCTTTCTCTGCATCTACTGAGGTCATGTGATTCTTATCCTTTCTTTTATTAATGTGGTATATCACATTGATTGATTTGTGGATATTGAATCACCCCTGCAGCCCTGGAATAAATCCCACTTGGTCGTGGTGAATGATTCTTTCAATGTGTTCTTGGACTCTATTTGCTAGTATCTATTCGCTAGAATCCATGTTCATCAGGGAAATTGGTCCGTAATTCTCCTTTTTAAAAGTGGGGTCTTTGTCTGGTTTTGGAATCAAGGTAAATGCTTGCCTCATAGAAGGAGTTATGAAGTTTTCCTACCATTTCTATATTTTAGAAGTTTTCCTGCCATTTCTATTTTTTGGCAGTTTCAAAAGAGTATTAATTCTTCTTTAAATGTTTGGTAGAATTCCCCTTGGGAAGCCATCTGGCCCTGGACTCCTGTTTGTTGCAAGTTACTGATTCAATTTCTTTACTGGTTATGGGTCTGTTCAAATTTTATTTTTCTTCCTGTTTCATTTTTGGTCATTTATATGTTTCTAGGAATTTATTCATTTCTTTCATATTGCCCAATTTGTTGCACATAAATTAAAAAAAATTTTGCATGTTAATTTAAGAGAGGCAGAGAGAGAGAGGGAGACGCAGAATCTGAAACAGGCTCTAGGCTCTGAGCTGTCAGCACAGAGCCTGATGCGGAGCTCAAACACGAACCATAAGGTCATGTCCTGAGCCAAAGTTGGATGCTTAACCAACTGAGCCACTCAGGTGCCCTGGCATATAATTTTTCATAATATTCTCTTATAACTATTTGTATTTCTGTGGTGTTGGTTGTATTTCTCCTTTCATGCATGATTTTATTTGAGTCATTTCCTTTTTCCTTTTGATAAGTCTGGCCAAGGGTTTATCAATTTTGTTAATTCTTTCAGAGAACCGCTCCTAGTCTCATTGATTTGTTCTACTGGTTTTTGGATTTTGATATCATTTATTTCTGCTCTAATCTTTATTATTTCCCTTCTTCCGCTGATTTTATTTGCTGTTCTTTTCCCAGCTCCTTTAGGTGTAAGGTTAGGTTGTGGATTTGAGACATTTCTTCCTTCCTTAGTAGGGCCTGGATTGCTATATACTTCCCTCTTAAGACCACCTTTGCTACATCCCAAAGGTTTTGGACTGTCGTGTTTTCATTTTCATTGGTTTCCATGTGCTTTCTTATTTCCTCTTTAATTTCTGGTTAACCCATTCATTCTTTAGTAGGATGCCCTTTAATACCTCCATGTATTTGTGGTCTTTCCAAATTTTTTCTTGTGGTTGACTTCAAGTTTCATATGCATGGTATGATGTTGATCTTTGTACTTGTTGAAGGCTGATTTGTGATAAACGGACTTTTTATGTTGAAAAGAAATGTAAATAGTGATAGGAAAACAAGAAAAAATATGTTATCAGTGGTAAAGATACATATTTACTAAAGGGAGTAGATTAATCACTTACAGCTAGTATGAGGGTTAAACAACACAAGTGGTAAAAATAAGTATAACTATAGTCATTAGTTAAGGGATACATGTGATGAAAATATGTAAAATGTGATCTCAGAAACAAAACATTAGAAGGAGAGTAAAAATGTGGACTTTAAAATGCATTCAAACGTCAGTAGTCATCAACTTAAATAGACTGTTAAAATTTTTATATGTAGGCCTCATGATAACCACAAAGCAAAAACCAGTGGTAGATAAACACGTTAATGAGAAAGGAATCTTAAGCATACCACTAAGGAAAGTCATCAACCCACAATGGAAGAGAACAAGAAAAGAAGAAAGAAACAGAGGAACTATAAAACACCCTCAAAGCAAGTAACAAAATGGTAATAGCAAGTCTATACCTATCAGTAATTCTGTGAATGTAAATGAACTAAATTCTCCAATCAGGTGTGGAGTGGTTCAATGGATTAAGGAGGAAAAAACAAAAAAGACCCATCTGTATGTTGCCTCCAAGAGACTCACTTCAAACATAAGGGCACACATAGACTGAAAATTAAGGGGTGCAAAGATATTCCATGCAAATGGAAACCAGAAGAGGGCTGTGGTAGATATGGACTTTAAAACAAAGACTCTAATTAAGAGACAGAGAAGGGCATTACATAATGATAAAGGGGTAAATTTAACACCAGGATATAAATATTGGTAAATATTTATGCACCCAAAGTAGGAACACCTAATACATAAAACAAATTTTTTTTGGATAAAGAACAAGCCCATGCATGTGAGTGGTTTGGGGTGGAGAGGTGGGGAATAGGCAGAGAGAGAGGGAGACAGAGGATCTGAAGCCAGCTCTGCACTGCCAGCAGAGAGCCCAGTACAGGACTTGAACTCATGAACTGTGAGATGTCATGACCTGATCTGAAGTTGGATGCTTAACTGCTGAGCCACCCAGGTGCCCCAATACATAAAACAAATATTAACATACCTAATGGGAGCAAGAGATATCAACACAATAATAGTAGGGGACTTTAACACCCCACTTACGTCAATAGATAGATCAGACTTCAATAACTAAGGAAACATTGACCTTAAATGACACAATTGACCAGATGGACCTAATTTATGACAAACCTTAACATAGCTACAAAATGTACCTAACGTATCTACTGAATGTATCATCCAAAAGTAACAGAATACACATTCTCTTCAAGCGTACATGAAACATACTCTAGGATAGACCAAGTCTTAACAAATTTAAGAAGATTGAAATCAGGGCACCTGGGTGGCTCAGTCGGTTAAGCATCTGACTTCGGCTCAGGTCATGATCTCATGGTTGGTGGGTTCGAGCCCGGAGTTGGGCTCTGTGCTGACAGCTAGCTCAGAGCTTGGAGCCTGTCTTTGGATTCTGTGTCTCCCTCTCTCTCTGACCCTCCCCTCCTCATACCATCTTCTCTCTCTCTCAAAAATAAATAAAAGAAGATTGAAATCATATCCATCATCTTTTCCAACTGCAATGGGATGAAACTAGAAACCAATTACAAAACTAAAATTAGAAAATTTAAAAATATGTGGAGATTAAACCACAAAATCAAAAAAATACCTTGAGACAAATGAAAATGAACATATATCAAAACTTACAGGATACAGCAAAAAGAATTCTAGGGAGAAATTCATAGCAATAAATGCCTTCCTCAGAAATAAGAAAAATCTCAATCTAACTTTATACCTCAGGAAACTAGAAAAAGAAGAACAAATGAAGCCCAAAGTCAGTAGAAGAAAATAAAAATCTGAGCAGAAATAAATGAAATCGAGACAAAAAGCCATTAGAAAAAACCAGTGAAATCAAGATCTGGTTCTTAGAATAAAGAAAACTTAAGTAAAATCAGGAATGACAGAAGAGACAGTAACAATTGATACTACAGAAATACACAGGATCTCGTAACAGTCTACTATGAACAATTATATGTGAACACATTGGACCACCTAGAAAAAAATGGATAAATTCTTCAAAACCTAAAACTTTTTAATACTGTATCAGAAAGAAAGAAAAAATCTAAACAGATTGATTCTTGGTAAGGATATTGAAGTAGTAATTTAAAACCTTCCAACAAAACAAAATCTAGGACCATATAGTTTCTGACTAATTCTACAAGTCAAAGAAGAATTAACACCAATTATTCTCAAACCCTTCAAAAAAAATAGAAGGGAATATTACAAACTCATTTTACAATGTCAGCATCACCCTGATATCAAAACCAGACAAGAAAAGACAATTACAAAAAAATTACAGACCACTATCCCTAATGAACATATATAGAAAATTCTGCAGCAAAATATTCACAAACCAAATTCAGCAATACGTTAAAAGGATCATGTTGCATGATCAAATGGAATTTATTCCAGGGATGCAAGGATGATTGAACATTCTCAAATCAGTGTGATGAACTGCATTTATAAATTGAAGGGTAAAAATCATATCATTTCTATAGATGTAGAAAAAGCATGTGACAAAATTCAACATCTATTTATAATAAAAACTTGCAGTAAAGTGGGAATAGAGGGAGTGTCCCTCAACATATGCCATTTATGACAAACCCACAGCTAACATTATAACCCAGTAGGGTGAAATGAAAGCTTTTTCTCTAAGCTTAGGAACAAGGCAAGGATGCCCACTCTTGCCACTTTTATTCTGCATAGTGTTGGAAGTCCTAGATAGAGCAATTAGTCAAGAAAAAGATAAAAGGCATCCAAATTGGGGAAGAAGAGGGAAAACTGTCACTCTGCAGATGATATTTTATATATAGAAAACCTTCAAGATTCCATTAAAAACTGTTAGAACTAATAAATTCAGTGAAGTTGAAAGATAAAAAGAATATAGAGAGATATGTAGTACTTCTATACACAAACTATCAGAAAGAGAAATTAGAAAATAATCATTTGCAGTTTAATTAAAATGAACAAAATACCTAGGAATATAACCAAGGAGGAGAAAGACTCTGAGAAGTATGACATTGTTGAAAAAAATAGACACAAATAAATGGAAAGATACTCATGCTTACGGATTTGAAGGACTCATATTGTTAAAATGCCCATACTATCCAAAGCAATCTATAGAATTAATGCAATCTTTATCAAAATTCCAGTGGCATTTTTCACAGTAATAGAACAAATAATTTTAAAATTAGTGTAGAACACATAAGACCTTTGATAACCAAAGCAATCTTGAGAAAGACAACCAAAGCACCAGGGTCCCTGATTTCAAACTATATGACAAAACTATAGTAATCAAACCAATATGGTACTGGCGTAAAACAGACACACAGATCAGTGGAACAGAATAGAGATCCCAGAAATAAACCCATATATATATATATATATATGGTAAATTAATTTATGATGAAGGCACCAAGAATATGCAATGGGGAAAGGACAGTATCTTTAATAAATGGTGTTGGGAAAACTGGATAGCCACATGGAAAAGAATAAAACTGGACACTTTTTTATACCATACACAAAAATTCACTCAAAATGGATTAAAGACTTAAATGTAAGAAAATAAACCAAAAAACTTGGGAGGAAAACATAGGGAGGAAGCTCTTTGACATCAATTTTGGCAGTAATTTTTGGATTTAACACCAAAAGCAAAGGCAACGAAAGCAAAAATCCACAATTGGGACTACATCAAACTAAAAAGTTTCTGCACAACAAAAGAAAGTATTAACAAAATGAAAAGGCAACGTATGGAATGGGAGAAAATATTTGAAAATCATGTATGTGATAAGGGGTTAATATCCAAAATATATAAAGAACTCCTATAACTCAGCAGTAAAAAAATAGTTTTAAAAATGAGCAGAGGCTCTGAACAGACATTTTCCCACAGGATACATACAGAAGGCCAAAAGGTATGTGAAAAGATTGTCAGAGTCACTAATCATCAGGGAAATTCAAGTGAAAACCACAATGAGCTATTGCCTCACATTTATTAAAATGGCTGTGGTCAGGAAGAAGGACAGGGTCAGGATACAGGGGGAGAAAAGAAGAAACACCAAGTGTTGGCAAGGATGTGGAAAAGGGGATCTCTTTGTACTGTTGGTGGTAGTATGTATTGGAGTAGCCACTATAGAAACAATATGGAGTTCCTCAAAAAATTAAGAATAGAACTACCATATGATCTAGCAATTTCACTTCTGGGTTTTATATGCAGAAAACAAAACAGTAACTTGGAAAGATACATAGGCACCCCCATGTCATTACAGCATTATTTGCAATAGCCAAGATACGGAAACAACCTAAGTTTCCAACAATGCATGAATGGATAGAGAAACTGTATACATACATATATACAGCTATATAAGTAAAATGGAATATTATCAATCATTAAAAAGAATGAAACCTTGCCATTTGTGAAAACATGGATGGACCTTGAGGGCATTATGCTAGGTGAAGTCAAAGACAAATATCATATGATCTCACTTATATGTGGAATCAAAACAAAACTAAAAAAAACCAAGCTCAGTGATACAGAGAACAGATTGGTAGTTGCCAGAGTCTAGGATTGGGAGTGGTGGGCGAAATGGGTGAAGGGAGTCAAAGGTGCAAGTTTCCTGTTATAAATGTCATAGGGATGTAATCTACAACATGGTGATTGTAGGTAATACTGTATTGCATATTTGAAAGTTGTTGAGAGAGTAAGGCTTAAAAGTTACCACATAAACAAAAATTTGTTAACTGTATGGTAACAGATATAAACTAGACTTACGATGGTCATTTTGCAATGTATATAGTATCAAAACATTACGTTGTTACACCCAAATCTAATACATTGTATGTTAATTGTATCTCAATTTTAAAAAGGTAAAAACTGGAATTAAACAGGAATGGAGGAAAATCATATTGGGAATAAACAAGACCAGTACTGCCTTGAACTTCCTGTTGTGCTTGTTATGTTCTTTTTGGTAAACTTTGTCTTTTGTGTGATATATAGATGAATGTCGAAGGCTTCAGTGCCAAAGACAGGAAAACTCCACTACTGCATTTCCCATAGACTCACATGCCTGAGACTTAAAAGAATTTCTGTCAGTGTGAACATAATGCTTGAAACATGTACAAACCCTCTTTTTTCTTTCTGACCACACTTTTTTTTTTTTTTAAATGATGCTGTTGCTGGGAGTCTATTCAGTGTATTAAATTGTATCTTAAATTGCTTGGCCAATGGGGTGGGAAGAGGTTAGAGGTTTTGAAGGCTGAAGATTAGAGATGGGTTTTGTAAAAATGGGTACACTTTATATAAATGTTTACTTGAGTAATAATTATGTATATATGTACACATATAGAGGAAAACACACAAATATAAAGGTTGGTAATTTTCACAAACTGAATATATCAGTGTAGTCAACACCCAGAACCAAAACCAGAATCCTAAATGCTCTCCTTGTTCCTCTTCCAGTTACTTACTGCCTCCTACTCAGAGTAACCAGTACTCTGACTCCAATGCTATAGATGTGTTTTGCTTGATTTTGTACTCTGTATAAATTGTCATGCAATCACTTAAATGCATAAATGGTAAGATTTATCCACATTTCTTACATATGGTTAGAGTTTATTTTCAGTGCTCTGCAAAATTCCATTGTATGAATATAACAGTGTATCGATTCTACTGTTGTTAGTCATTTGGATGGTTTCCAGTGTGGGGCTATTATACATAGTATACTATCCAATAAATTCTGTTAATGTATTTTGATATATATATATATGCATAAATTTCCTACGACATTTCTTTTTTTTTATCTATAGTCCATAAACTGTTCTTCATACTTACTATGTGTACTCATCTCTCAGATGAGAGATACAGCTGCAAGTATTACCAAATCCTTACCTTCTTAGTGTTCTCACTAGACTTTTTCTAACATTCACTTAGATTTTTAACATGTATTTTGGTTAAGTATGCATATTTAATGTATTTTATCACATTGTGAATACTTGTTAGTACTTTGTCTTATGTGCTTGTGTATCCCAACAGCTGGCACAGTACCTGAAAAATAGTAAGCTGGGTGAATGGTGATAGTCGTCATTGCCAGAGATTAACACAGCAAGCCCCCTTAGTTATGTGAACCATCTTGCTAGGATAAAATCCTTGCTCTAGTATGACATCTCAGAGTCAAAGGGTTAGTAATGGGAGGTGATCATGCTCTGAGAAGCCTACAACAAGGTTCGGAACTGAACATGGTGTGTGGTTAGAGGGAATTGCTGTGGCTTTACAAGCCTCTTGGAGATTTCATGTGTTAACAGCAGTGATTTCAAAGGATAGTGTGGGGGGCAGATATAAATAGCAGGCCACAAATGGGGTAATGTGCCACTGCCAAGCTACTGCTGGGGGTGTTTATAAAAAGAAAAGCATTCCCTTCTCAGCTCTCACTGTCAACAACCTCCCATCCTGAAGACACGCTTACCACAACTGAGAGAGTGGGGAAACAGTTTGAGACCTAGCATCATTTAAACTTCCTCCACAGGCAGAAAAGCCAGGTAAACATTTTGACTTATTTACACTCAGACTACAGAAGTAAGGAATTTTCAAGGAAACCCTAATTCAGAGCTTGTTTGGCACTTACTGCCTCGTGACAATTACCTGTCAAGTATTGTATTTTAAATCTTTTTTAGAAAGTGAAGTTTAACACAAAAGTGGCATTTTGGTAGTATATTTTAGTATCTCTAGTGAAAGAAATATATATTTCTGCTCCTGAATATAAATAGGAAGGTGGGGCCAAAGGGAAGATTTTACTTTCCCCTGTGCTTTTCATTCCCATTTGCAGATGCCAGAATATGGTGAACGGTAAGGTAAAATAGAGATCTCAGTTCAGTTCCAGTAATGTCAACTTTGTTGTAGGTATGTGGGAGGAACTGTAGACCAACCTTTAACTGACTCATTTAATGACTGTGGGACAGCTTCAGCTCTTGAGGGCCTCTTACCCTGCTGTTTACCCCTTCAGTCTCATAAACATTGAGACAAGTATTGGGCATTTGACCAATAGAGTTGTATAATCTTATTAAAATTGCCTCCTACCAAGTTTTTTCTTATTTTCATTCCCACCATGAGAAATGTACGCAAGACACTTGTTTCATCCTTGAGCTTCTTTTGAACGTAAATATTTGGGGGAAGAAGGACCTCTTGGTAACTCTCTGGTTTGTACCATTACTGGCCTCATCATTCCCTCCATCCTACCCAAATGGGTGTGACTTGGTTTACAAAGAACATTAAAGAATGGATGATGTGGATAGAAAATAACTACTGGAGACCTTTTGGAAACTGGAAACTTGGAGATCACCAATCTAAAATGGTGGTTTTTTAGTTTGTGTTTTTTCCTGTGTATGCTGAGGGGAAATTTAGAGACAGGAAGAAAACATGACTACCAGTGACTATCTACGGTAAAAGAGACATGGCTGGAAATGGACAGATTTAATCTTAAGCAAATTGCTAAAGTTCTTGGAGCTTTTGTTTCCCCATCTGTAAAATGAGAATGTTAGACCACCAGACAAAATATAATGGCCCTTCCAGCCATTGGAAATTTATTGATGATCATTTCAGGACCATCATGATACTCTCACCCTGAATGAAAATGTAATAGTGTGTCATCCTGCTCTACATCCCTAAACCTTTTTTTAAGACTATTAACTTTGAAATTTCTCCATTTTAATTTAGAAGAGAAAAATGAAGACAGGACATTTTGATACGGTCACCATGCTGCTGGCAGCTATGATTCTAGTGGACATTTTCCAGGTAATGTTTGGAATGGGAAGTATTTGGTCATTGGAATGGGAACTCTTGATATAATGTTGCCTGAGGCATCCATGTGGATTGATGATGGAAATGAGAGTGGATAGAATAGGTAAATTTTTTTTTACAAGTAGCTTTTATTTTTCCATTTTACATTGATACAGGCTGACTGTAGAAAGTGGAAAAAATTAAAATTAAGCAAAGAGAGGAAAGTACAAATCATCCACAATCCCTCCACTCAGAGGGAAAGACTTGATGTTGGTGTATAGTCATCTTGTCTTTTTTTCTGTGTGCGTGCATGTGTGTGTAATTTAGAAGAATGGGTTCACACTGTGCATAGTATTCTTTTTACTTTGCTTTTTAAGTTACTATGCGACAAATGTCTTTGTCATTAAATATTCTTAAAATATGTATTTGGTCCAAATAAGATGACAGTGCAGTGTTTGGTTATGTGTATTTTATTGAACTATGTAATGGCCATTTTCTCACAGCTAGTGTTCTTTTTTTCTGATAAAACTTTCATGATTTTATTGTTTGCAGTTGAATTTTTAAACATTCTGTAACATATATTTATGTAACTATGAGACTGATATCTCATTTGATTTCTTTCCCCACCATGTTTGCTGTCACATCACTACTGAATATTTATCTAATGATTTGAATCACTTCTTTAAAATATGTTAAATTATTAAAATTTTATTTTTGAATTTAATATTCTGATCCCTTGTCTGTGGAATCATTGCATATTCTGTTGCCTGTACTTCAGTATGATTTTTTAAATTGAGGAATAATTCCCATGTCATTAAAAAGGCGCAATTTTGAAGTACATAGTATGGTGGTTTTTATAAATTCACTGTGTTGTGCAATTATCACCGTTATCTCATTACAGGACATTCCCATCACCCCCAAAAGAAGCCCTGTAGCTATTGGCAGTCAGTCCCAATTACCTCTTCCCCGCATCCCCTGGCAACCATCAATCTACTTTCTGTTTCTTTGGATTTGCCTATTCTGCAAATTTCACCTGAATGGAATCCTGCAGTATCTGGCCCTTTGTGGGGCTTCTTTGACCTAGTGTATTGTTTTCAAGGTTTATCCATGTTGTAGCATATACTAGACTTCATTACTTTTAGAGCTGAATAACTCCATTGTGTGGTTATGCCACATTTTGTTTCTCCATTTATTAATTGATGGACATTTGGGTTCTCACTTTTTGGCTCTTATGAATGAATAATTCTGGTATGAATTTTCATGAACTTTCATGTGAACATGTTTTCAGTTCTCTTGGGTATATACCTATGTATGAGTAGATTTGCTGGGTCATATGGTAACTTTATGTTTTAGGATTTGAGAACTGCCAAACTGTTTTCCACTGTGGCTGCACCATTTTATATTATATAAGGGTTCAGTTTCTCTACATCTTTGCCAACATTAATTTCCCTTTTTTTCCCCTTATTATAGCCATTTTAATGGATATGTAGTGGTATCTCACTGGGGTTTTGGTATGCATTTTTAACATTCTTTTATAACATAATTTTCATGTGTGTTCTGTGAATGTTCTGTAATTTGTTTAACCAATTTCTTTTTCTCAACATGTAGGCCATTTCCACATTTTTTGGTAATATTTTTGTAGGAAGTTTGAGGTAATTAAATTTCCGTAGTACAGGCTTTTGTTTCAGTGGATGAATCAGAGGAAGAAAATATAATCAGTATGTTCACGTAGCCTTTTGGATATGTTCCTTAATGTCCATTCAGTTGTCCCTGAATGGTGGTGGCATTTGTGAACTTTTTCACTGCTCAAGGCACTCACTGTACAGAACACACAATCAACTGTGGCCTGGGGCCAGAAAGACTGGATGTCTAAAATTAGACCCGTGGAGTCTAGTTAGAGGCATACAGAAAAGACTGGAACATACTGGATATGATATGATGTTACTTTGATATGATGTGAGGAATGTGGGAGGTCGTTTCATGGTGTGATATCTTATAATATGTTGAAGTCTTGAAGATAAATCAGGCATCAGTGCCCAAGGTACACTGGTACGTTCTGTGCTGCAGAGGAAAGTACCTTTCTTGGGTAGGAGATGGCAGTGATTTGATCTCTTGAAGCTCAGATTCCCACTTCAGGAAACTGACCTATAGACCCACCCTAGAAGAATATTTTGTGGCTGGTAATAAAGACAGTTTCTGATGCTAGCACAGTCTCTTCATTTGTAAAACGGTGTTATGAATTGTCTGCCTATCCTTTCTTAAGAGTTGTTAGGAGGAGAAAATTAAAGCCTTCTGAAAGGGCTGTGTCAATGTCAGTGCTTTTTATCATTGGAAACAGGACATTCTATTTAAAAGGACAGATTCTGGGGCCAGATTGCTTGGCTTCAAATCTCAATTTCAGACAGATTACTCAATCTCTTTGTTTCCTCATTCTTAAAAAGGGGCTATTAACATTACCTACCTCACAGGTTTGCCATGAAGACTAAATGAGTTCATTAATATATATGAGCACTTTGTGCTTGGCATACAGAACACTCCAGAGAAGTTTTTTAGGTCTTAGTGGTAGAGTGGCCTCAGAAGGTGAATAGGAGGAGGATGCCTAGGAAAACTCAAAAATGAATAGATGGTTCTGTGTATGGACCAGGTTGTTGGTGGTTGTTGTAGTCAGTAAGATTGTAAGTTTGGTCTTAGACTATTAACATTTGAAGGATCTTGGAGCAATTCAAGTGGAATTACTAAGTAGGCAGTTGATAATACAGGTGTGGCACTTACAAGGACAGGTCAGAGGTATTTCAATGATAATTAAAACTATGGACTTGTATACAGTTGCCTAAGAGTAGAGTTGAGAGTTAAAAAAATAAAAATAAAAAAAGTAGCCCTGAGAAACTCCAGCATTTAATGGCCAGTAGAATATGTTGGATCTTCAAAAAAATATAAGAGGTGTTCCTTAGTGTGAGCTGTTTGGGTGGAGGAATGGGAATGGGAAGCCAGATTGGAGAGGATTGAGATATGAATGGAAATGAAATGAAATGGCAAAGATAGACATTTCTTTCAAGAAGTTTGTGAGGGAGAGAAGAAAGATAATAGGAAGCAAATAGCCAGCCTAGGATATCTCTTTGGCTTTCTTAAATCAATTCTCTCTCTCTCTCTCTCCTTGCCCTTAACTCCTTCCCCTCACCCCACCACAAACTTTGACTCACACACACTACTCACACACACACTTTTTAAGACTCATTCATGTGGAGGATATAATTTTAACAGCTCCTGGCTACGGATCTTTATAAAGTTTCAACTGAGGTCTCCAGCTTAGGTTACAGTTTATACAACCAGTGTACTATTGCAAGTATAGGATAGTAGAAAAAGAAAATGGTAAGGGAATTTTCTTTTTATTTGTAGATCCCCTTAAATGGTGTACATGGGCGTATTTGCTCATTCTGTGTTTGGATCCATAGGCCAGAATACAGGGTTCTTATTTGGTTCACTTGAATATTTTGCTAGTTGCTATGCTAGAAGCTTAGAATTAAAAAGGTAAATGTAATACAAATCCTGCCCTTGAGGAACATATAGTAATTTATGTATTCCTATCATAAAATAATGAAGATAACCCCAGTTTGTTGAAGGCTTAGTATGTGGCAGGCATTGTGAGTAGGGGCTTTGCATATATTCATTTTATCATTAATTCTTCACACAACACTTTTGCAGTTAAGATATTATTTCCCTTACTCTCATGTTTAGATGAAAAAATTGAAGTTCAAAAATGTTGAGTAACTTTACCATATCTAACTAGACCTAGTTACGGAATTTGAACACAGATCTGTCTGGCTTCAGGCTAGTGCTAATTACATTATACCACCCTGCTTATTATGTTATATGTACCATTTAAAGATACATTAGGCCTTTTTCAGTTGTATGTAACAGAAACACTATTTCAAACTAGCTAAAGCAAAAAGGGAATTTATTGATTGTTATGACTGAGGTAGAATACAGTCTTCAGATACAGCTAGACCTAGGTCCTTAATGCTATCAGGGCCTCATCTCTCTACCTTTTAGCTCTGCAAACCTTCCTTTTTTTGCTTTATTTATAAACAGGATTCTCCATGGAACTTAAAGGATAACTGTTGGCTGCCCAAGCCAGTATTATCCTTAGAGCTTATGAATATAGAGGAATAAAGCTTTTTTTCTCCCTTCTGCAACCCTGGTTTTTAAACCTGCATCATTGGTTATCATTGGAGCCAAAGGTGCAGAATCAGTCCTACTCAAACCACATAGATAAGGGAGAAGGAATAATGTTTGACATTATGTGTTTATCATGTACACTATTTCACATGTGATATTTGATTCATTTAGCAGTCTTAAGGAGTTGAGGAAATATAGTTTAGAATATTGTTCAAAACCAGGACTGCCACCCATTTCTTCACTTTCACACTCATTCTTTCCTCTGCACCATAAGGTTCAGATGAATGAGTTACAGGCATAATTGTTGCCATACTTCTCACTGCTCACATTTACTATTTCATATAAATGGATGACAGCTGAGAAAAGTTATCAGCAATGGAATATACTTCCTACATAAAAATCATGTTCAAAGTTGTTTCTAAGCAAGGGAGAGATTCTAGGCAGGGCATGAGAGGGTGGGGGCAGTAAATGAGAGAAAATGATAGATACCAAATATCTTAATTTTAAGAGTATTAATTTCCTTTTCCTTTTCCTTTGAAGGTGAAGGCTGAAATGTTAGACATGGCAGAAAATGCATTTGATGATGAATACCTGAAATGCACTGACAGAATGGAAGTCAAATATGTTCCCCAGCTGCTCAAGGAGGAAAAAGCAAGCCATGCACTCCTAAAGGATGTATGGGAAAATGCAGAAGTGAAATGGGAAGCCAGGAAGACACAGATCATTCTCCCTATGAGTTTTAAAGATAACCATGGGATAGCACTGATGGCATATGTTTCTGAAGCTCAAGAGCAGACTCCTTTTTACCGTATGTTCAATGAAGCTGTGAGGATGGCTGGTCTGTCTCGAAAAGATTATATCTATGACTTCCAGTTCAAAGCTTTTCATTTTTATCTGACGAAAGCCCTCCAGTTGCTGAGAAGACCTTGTGACGAAAGTTACAAAAATGTGGTGTATAGTATAAGCCAGGACACCTCATTTACATTTGGAGGGCTAAACCAAGCCAGATTGGGCCATTTCACTTTGGCATATTCAGTGAAACCTCAAGTTCCTAATGACCAACACATTCTGTTAACCATCCACACGTGCTTTGGAGTTGCCATTGAAAAATTTTTTGATAAAGAAAGTGAAAGAATTATTTTAATACCTCTGAATGAGATTTTTAATGTGTCACAGGATGGGGCCAGCAATAACCTCCTCCTTCAAAGCACAAACAAGACTTGCAGCCATTATGAGTGTGCGTTTCTAGGTGGTAAGTGTCTCTGTTTTGTCTGTGCTTGTCTGGAAGGGAAGGAGTGGGATTCTTAGACCCAGGGAAAGGTGAGGAAAAAAACTTCGAGGTGTTTTAAAAGAGAAATGATGTTGATGGTCTTCAGTCTAGCTCCTTTCATATTATTAGGTTTTTTTCCTGTAATGTGATTTTATCAAAAGAATACATTTCTAGTATTCTAGAAAGTTAAGGAAATAAAATACTGTAAGACTCCGGTTCTCAACCAGGGGCAGTTTTGCCCTGCAGGGTCATTTGGCAATAACTAGAATTTTTGACTATCACAGTTTTCCCTAGTTGCTACTAGTAGTATCTGATGGTAGATGCCAAAGACACTGCTAAACAAAATGCACAAAGCATTCGTGCCAACAAAGTACCTGACCCATAATCCTACTTGTAAGGCTTATAATGAAAAATAGCAACTCCCTGCCCCACCGCTCCCTGTTCCCAATTTTCACTCCTCAGTGGCATCTATTTTTAATTTTTCAGCCAAAGTTTTTTAAAAACAGGCTTCAGAATGTTGTCTCTTGGTTGTTAGATTTTTAGACCTCACCAGTTACATCATCAGTAACTCAGACTCTTTTATCTTTCTCTTCCACCAATCTTAGCATATTGGGTTTATGGATTTGTATTTGCACTGTGACTACTGCAGCTGTAGGCATCAGTCCACATTCAAGACAGAAAGAAAGGGAAGGGATCTGGATGGCAGCTAAACCTGCATATTTAATAAGGAAAGTAAGAGCTTTCCCAGAAACTGCTAGTATATTTCTGAATATATATCATTTACCAGAACAGCTACTTGGTAATCTGTAACTTGAAGAAAAGCATGGAAAGGAGGTAATTAGCTTTTCCTCTCTAGTGTAGGGAGGCAAGAGAGAAGGGAGTTTGAGATTGCTGTTATATCAGTAAACCAAACATATAACCACCATCCTCCTCCTCAGTGTACATTTCCCCCTTTCCAGTCTCCCACGGTAGTAAAAACTGGTACCTTTTTAAATACCTCTTTTATCCCAGAGTTATTGTATGATTTTTTTGTTCAGTTTTTTATATTCCATCAATAATTCACCCCCAAATCCTTAGAAATATAAATCTCTTCTTTTTTTGTTATTTAAAAAAATTTTTAATGTTTATTTTTGAGAGAGAGAGACAGAGTGCGAGCAGGGGAGGGGCAGAGAGAGGGAGACACAGAATCCGGAGCAGGCGCCAGGCTCCAAGCTGTCCCAGAGCCAGATGTAGGGTTCAAACTCATAAAGCGTGAGATCACGGCCTGAGCCAAAGCTGGACACTCAACTGACTGAGACACCCAGGTGCCCCGAAATATAAACCTCTTCTTAATACATTTAGACATATCAGATACTCTTACGGGTTGTTGTTTTTTTTTTTAATATACTCCTGAATTTTCCCATCAAACGGCTCTGTGATGTACTTTAGGCCTGCTACTGAATAGTCTAAAATCTCTCTCTACAACTATTGAGACTTTCTTTTGCTTCTTCCTTGTGAGGAGTCCCCTATATCTTAAATTGTCTGCTCTTTCTTGAATTACTCCTTTGTTTGGCAGGGGTATGGGTTCTCTAAAAGTTTTCTGAGAAAAGAGAAATTTTTAAGACTTTACATGTCTGAAAAACCTACTTGTAGGCTTGAATAATAGTTTGTGTAGGTTTGTATTTCTGTTTTGGGAATTATTTTCCTTGGAATTTTGGAGTTATTCTTCCATTTTCTTCTGGTTTCTGGTGCTGCTGTTAAAAAAGTATGAAGCTATTCTAATTACTAAAACTTTGAATAAGACCTTATTTTTTTTTCTCTGGATGGTTTTAGAATGTTTTCTTTATCCCCAGCGTTCTGAAATTTTATGATGTTGTGGTGCAGTGTTTATGAGTGAAAAATTAACAAAACCCTTTCTCCTTTCTGCTGTGAAAATGACCTCCTGTAAATCTTCTAGCACTGTTTCTCTGTAATCACCTGAAGGTGGAATGGCAGCTGTGTAAACATGTAACACTGTGTAAGGGTAAACATAGCCCTTGATTGGTAAAATGCATCTGAGCTGGGAGGGTTGTGAATAAACTATAAATACTTGGGGGAAGCCATAGTTTTGGGCATTTCTGAATGTGGTATGACATACTCAGGTGTTTTTCTTGCTGAGTCCTGAAACTGCACTCATGGACTGGTCTCAGATATATCATCGTCTTTATGTGGCACGAGGCTACTAAACTAGAATGGTTCCTGCACCCACCTGTATAACCGTGTTTCCTTGTACCTGAGCTATCATTCTGGGAGTTAAAGAATATCCCTGGACTGCTTTGAGGACTTGCGCTGAAGGGATGTATCTGATGTTGCCCTGCTGCTGAATAGCGTGTGGTGTTCCTTGCCTTGCATTCATCTGCCAAACTGAAAAAACAGGTGGGAGGAGAGCCTTTTTGGGTCTTAGAAGTGTGACTGTCTAGCTGAACCCAAAACCAGAACCACTGATCAAGCAGAATGAGTATGACAGTAGGGCCTCAGAAGTGGAATAGACTTTTAGACTTCGACTCAGTATGTCCAAGGCATTATGAGATAAAAAGAACAGGTAGGGAAGCGCTGATAAGACATCATGCCAGGTGAGAAGCTGATCTACTTATGATTAATGGCCGTTGAGGTGCCTGGGGCACAAAATATAAGGAAGGTCCTTATTCTTAGGGTCATACACTTGTACCATCTGCAAACTTGCATGATTCTAAGAGTGAGTGCCTTTTAAATTTTGCACTCATAGGCACCTCATTTGCCTCGCCCTAATCCTGGACCTGAGTTGCAAGTGAGTGAAACTATTCAAGTTGAGAGGGCAGATGAAGACTGGAATGAGTAAATTTATATTGAGAGAAAAAGTGCCCGTTCTCCTCACCAGCCATATAGTGGACCTGTCCAAAATCCAAGCCAGTTAGAGCTGCTCATACCAGCTCTTGGGATCTGATTGTGGGCATACATCTCTTCCCCGTTCCTCATATATCACAGGAGTTTGAAATTGACCGTGGTTGAGAGTTTTACCATGGAAATCAGTGAACACTACAAATTAGGACTCCACCACCCAGCCCAAAACCTATTCACCTAAACAAGCACATCATAGCCAGAAACCCATATGAAGCTAGGCTGACAAAATGAAAGCACTTTTGGTGCTCCTGCTGCATTCAGCCAAATGCCATTTGTGGAGGCATTGGTTATACAGAAGCCTTGGCTGCATTAGCTATAGGCCAGATCAATCACTGGTATCTGGTTGATAGACAAAAGATGGGCAGTGGTACCCGCAGAGTTGTTTGTGAATTGGATTATAAAGAACCAAATGGGTGGAGCCATTGGATTGATTAAGAATGAGCCAGGGCTCAGATGTGCATGAGGAAGTGCAATATGAGCTCCTATAAGGAGAGAAGAGAGGAATATGCACACCACTGTGCACCTCCCCACAAGGTCAGGCAGAGGCGCACAGCAAGTTAATGTTCAAACCAGCCACAAGGGGAGACATTTGTGGAGGCTCACATGCACTGTTTGTTTGCAGAGCTCTGCCAAAGGCCACTGCAAATGATTGTATAGATTTAATGCTAAACTGGAATCTAACCAGGATCCTCTGCTGGTATCTACAAACAGCTAATGGGATCTCAGGAGCAAAACCTCTCAAAGTAATAATTAAAGCTAGGCTGTTTCAGACAAGGTGAAGGCAGGTATCCGATGGAAGCCTGGGACACCAGAAGGGAGATTGTTGGCTCTTCTGTGAGGCCTTCCTGAACAGCAGCAGGTGCAAACTCCCCTCTCTGGGGATAAGAACAGGCTGACACCATTTTTAACCTCTCCTATCAGCACCAGTGGGCTTCAGAGAGAGGCACAGCGACCACATTGGAGGCTTGAGCTGCTTATATCAAACCCTCTGCCTCCCTGTATTCTGAAGGTGCTTTATTTTTTTTTTAAACTGTGGACTTGAGAGCCAGAGCAACAATGGGCCCCTGTCCCAGGAGACCAGCACAAGTACCAAGTCTACTAATGATAGAATGCTGCAAGCTTCAGCTTTAGGGGAAATAGGATCTATCCTTTTTTAACAAGCAGATGAAAACATACATAGTTAAAACTTGCCACACACTGGACAAGGCCAAATATTCGCCACTGCAGGCAAGGAGAAACTCTGCAGAGAACTGACCTAAGGAAAAGAACAGCCAAAACACAACAGAATGCACACAACATATACCAAAAACACTTCCTGAAGTGTATCCTGAAGCCCTGGACAGCATAGGACTTCTTAATAGCCATTACTCTCAGGAGCAGGAAACATAACAGGTTTTCCTACACACAGAAGACTGAGAGCTAAACAAAATGACAAGTTTGAGGAACTCATCCCAAAAGAACAAGAAGAGGTCATGAGCAGGGATCTAATCAAAATAGGTATAAGTAATATGCCTGAACCAGAATTTAAAACAACACTCATAAGGGTACTAACTAGGCTTGAAAAAAGTATAGAAGACACCAGGGAGTCCTTTACCATGGAGATCAAAAGACCTAAAAGCTAGTCAAGCCTGAATAAAAAGTGTGATAACTGATATTAACAGACTATAATGACAACAAGGATGGAGAAGCAGAGGAATGAATAAGTGATATAGAAGATAAAATAATTGGGGTACCTGGGTGGCTCATTTAGGTAAGTGTTGGACTTCAACTCAGGTCATGATCTCACAGTTCATGAGTTCAAGCCCTGCATTGGGTTCTTTGCTGTCAGCACTGAGCCCACTTCATCTCTCTCTCTCTCTCTCTCTCTCTCTCTCTCTCTCTCTCTCTCTCTCTCTCCCCTCTGCTGCTCATGCCCTCTTTCTCTCAACAATAAATAAGCATTTTAAAAAAGAAAAAAGTATAGAAAATGATAAAGCTGAAAAGAAAAGGAAAAATTCCTGGATTATGATGTATACTTATGGAACTCAGTGTCTTCATAAAGTATTAGAACATTTGTATCATAGGAGTCCCAGAAGAAGAGATGGGGAAAGGGGCAGAAGGTTTATTTGAGCATATTATAGTTGAAAACTTCCCACATCTGAGGAAGAAAACAGACATTCAGATCCAGAAGGCACAGAGAATTCCCATCAAAATCAACAAAATCAGGCCAACACCAGGACATATCATAGTAAAATTTGCAAAATACAGAGATGAGCAAAGAATTCTGAAAGCAGTAAGGGGAAAGAAATCCCTAATCTACAAGGGAAAACAAATAAGGTTAGCAACAGATCTCTCCACAGAAACTTGGCAAGCCAGAAGGGAGTGGCATGATATATTCAATGTGCTGACTGGGAAAAATATACAGCCAAGAATCCTTTATCCAGCAAGGCTATCATTCAAAATAGAAAGGGATAAAGAGTCTCTCAGACAAACAAAAACTAAAGGAGTGTGTGACCCCTAAACCAGCCCTGCAAGAAATATTAAAGGGGATTCATTGAGTGGGAAAGAAAGACCAAAACCAATGAAGACTAGAAAGGAACAGAGGAAATCTCTAGAAACCATGACATTAGAGGTAGTACAGTAGCACTAAATTCTTACCTAATAAGTACCCTGAATGTAAATCGACTAAATGCCCTAATCAAAAAACATAGGATATCAGATTGCATTAAAAAATTAAGATCCATCAATATGCTGCCTATGAGAGACTCATTTTAGAACTAAAGACACATCCAGATTGAAAGTGAAGGGTTGGAGAACCATTCATCATGCTAATAGATGTCAAAAGAGAGCCAGAGTAGCCATACTTACATCAGACCAACTAGATTTTAAACCAAAGACTGTAAAAAGAGATGAAAGGCACCATATAATAATAAAGGGGTCTATCCAACAAAAAGAGCTAACAATTGTAAATATGCATGCCCCAAACTTGAAAGTGCCCAAATATGTAAATCAGTCACAAACATATACTTATTGATAATAATACCATAATATTAGGGACTTCAGCACCCTACTTACAGCAGTGAGCAGATCATCTAAGCAGAAAATCAACAAGAAAACTGGCTTTGAATGACACAGTGGACCAGATGGGCTTAAAAGATATATTCAGAACATTTCATCCTAAAGCAGCAGAATACACATTCGTTTTGAGTGTACATGGAACATTACCTAGAGTAGATCACATCCTGGGCCACAGATCAGGCCTCAACCAGTACAAAAATATTGAGATCATACCATACATATTTTCAGTCCACAATGCTATGAAACTTGAAGTCAACCACAAGAAAAAAATCTGGAAAGACCACAAATACATGGAGGTTAAAGAACATCCAACTGGAGAATGAATGGGTTAACCAAGAAATTAAAGAAGAAATTTTAAAAGTACATGGAATCAAATGAAAATGAAAACATTACAGTCCAAAACCTTTGGGATGCAACAAAGGTGGTCCTAAGAGGGAAGTATATAGCAATACAGGCCTAGTCAAGAAGCAAGAAAAGTCCCAAACACAACCTAATCTTACATTTAAAGGATCTAGAAAATGAACAGCAAATTAAAGCCTAGAAAAACCAGCAGATGGGAAATAATCAAGATTTAAAAAATGATACAGAAAAAAATCCCAGTAGAACAGATGAATGAAACTAAGAGCTAGGTCTTTGAAAGAGTAAACAAAATTGATAAATCCTTAGCCAGACTTCTCAAAAAGAAAAGAGAAAGGACCCAAATAGATAAAATCACAAACGAAAGAGGAGATACCACAACTAACACCACAGAAATACAAACAATTGTAAGAGAATGTTATGAAAAATTATATGCGAACAAATTGGGCATTCAGGAAGAAATGGATAAATTCCTAAACATACAAACTACCATAACTGAAACAGGAAGAATAGAAAATTTGAACAGACACATAACCAGCAAAGAAGGTAAATCAGTAATCAAAAATTTCCCAAGAAACAAGAACCCAGGACCATATGATTTCCCAGGGGAATTCTACCAGACATTTAAAGAAGAGTCAATACCTCTAATTCTCAGACTATTCCAAAAAAATATAAATGGAAGGAAATTTTCAGAACTCATTCTGTGAAGCCATGTTTACCTTGATTTCAAAACCAGTCAAGGACACCACTAAAAAGGAGAATTACAGGAAATTCATCCTTGAGGAACCTGGATGAGAAAATTCTCAACAAGATACTAGCAAATCAAGTCCAACAACACATTAAAAGAATCATTCACTACAGTCAAGTGGGATCTATTCCTGGGCTGCAGGAGTGGTTCAATATCTACAAATCAAACAATGTGATACGCCACATTAATAAAAGAAAGGATAAGAACCACATTATCTTCTCAATAAATGCAGAAAAAGCATTTGACAAAATACAGTATCCATATTTGATAAAAACTCTGAAGAAAGTAGGGATAGATGGAATGTACCTCAATCGTATAAAGGCCATATAGGAAAGACCCACAGCTAATATTATTCTCAATGAGGAAAACCTAAGAGCTTTTCCTCTAAGCTCCATAATAAGACCTCACTTCTGTTATTTAAGATAGTACTGGAAGTCCTAGCCTCAGCAGACAACAGAAAGAAAGAAAAGGCATCCAAATTAGCAAGTAAGAAGTCAAACTTCCATTATTCGCATTGACATGGTAACTCTGTAGAAAACCTGAAAGACTCCACCAATAAACTGCTAGAACTGATACATGAATTCAGCAAAGTTGCAGAATATAAAATCAACATACTGAAATCTGTTGCATTTCTATGTGCCAATAATAAAGCAGCACAAAGGGAAGTCAAGGAATCAATCCCATTCACAATTGTACAGAAAAACCATAAGATACCTAGGAATAAATCTAACCAGAGAGGTAAAAGATCTGTGCTCGGAAAACTAGAGAGTTTATGAAAGAAACTGAAGATGATAAAAAAGAAATGGAAAACATTTCATGATCATGAATTGCAAGAACAAATATTGTTAAAATGTCTATATTACCCAAAGCAGTCTACACATTTAATGCAATCCCTATCAAAATACCACCAGTATGTTTCATAAGGATAGAACAAAGAATTGTAAAATTTTTATGGAGCCACAAAATACCCTTAGAGCCCAAAGCATTTCTTGAAAAAGAAAAGCAAACCTGGAGGCAAAACTGTTTCGGACTTCAAGCTATATTACAAAGCTGTAGTCATCAAGACAGTATGGTTCTGGCACAAAAATAGACACTTGGGTCAATGGAATAAAATAGAAAACCCGGAAATGGACCACAACTATATAGTCAACTAATCTTTGACAAAGTAAAAAGGAGTATCCAATGGAAATAAGACCCAACTCTTCAACAAATGGTATTGAGAAATTGGACAGAAACATGCGTAAGAATGAAACTGGACAACTTTTTTACACTATACACAAAAATCAAAATGGATAAAAAACATAAGTATGAGACAGGAAACCATCAAAATACTAGAGAACACAGACATCAACCTCTTTGACCTTGGCCACAGCAACTTCTTACGAGACACATCTCTGGAGTCAAGGGAAACAAATGCAAAAATGAATTTGGGATTGGGATCAAGTAAAAAAGCTGCACAATGAAGGAAAGAATCAACAAAACTGAAAGGCAGTCTACAGAAATGGGAGTGGATATTTGCAAATGACACGTCTGATAAAGGATTAGTATCCAAAATCTCTAAAGAATTTAGCAAACCCCACACCCCAAAAGACACGAACAGGCATTTTTCTTTTTTTTTAAATTATAGTTTATTGTCAAGTTGGTTTCCTCCTACATGCCCATCACCTATTTTCCCCCCTCCCCCAACCCCCATCACATTTGATTTGTTCTCAGTATTGAAGAGTCTCTTATGGTTTGCCTACCTCCCTCTCCTTAGCTTAGCTATTTTTTTCCCTTCCTCTCCCCTGTGATCTTCTGTTAAGTTTCTCCTGTTCTACATATTAATGAAAACTTATGGTATCTGTCTTTCTCTGCCTGACCTATTTCACTTAGCATAACACCCTCGAGTTCCATCCACGTTGCTACAAATGGCCAGATTTCATTCTTTCTCATTGCCATGTAGTATTCCGTTGTATATATAAACCACATCTTCTTGATCCATTCGTCAGTTGATAGACATTTAGGCTCTTTCCATGATTTGGCTATTGTTGAAAGTGCTGCTGTGAACATTGAGGTACATGTGCCCCTATGCATCAGCACTCCTGTATCCCTTGGGTAAATCCCTAGCAGTGCTATTGCTGGCTCATAGGGGAGTTCTTCTGTTAATTTTTTCAGGAACCTCCACACTGTTTTTCAGAGCAGCTGCATCAGTTTACATTCCCAACAAGTGTAAGAGGGTGCCCGGTTCTCCACATCCTCACCAACATCTATAGTCTTCTGATTTGTTCATTTTGGCCACTCTGACCAGCGTGAGGTGGTGTCTCTGTGGTTTTGATTTGTATTTCCCTGATGATGAGTGACGCTGAGCATTGTTTCATGTGTCTGTTGGCCATCTGGATGTCCTCTTTGGAGAATTGTCTGTTCATGTTTTTTTCCCATTTCATTACTGGATTATTTGTTTTTCAGGTGTGGACTTTGGTGAGTTCCTTATAAATTTTGGATACTAGCCCTTTATCCGATATGTCATTTGCAACTATCTTTTCCCATGCTGTCGGTTGCCTATTAGTTTTGTTGATTGTTTCTTTTGCTATGCAGAAGCTTTTTAAATCTTGATGAGGTCTCAATAGTTCATTTTTGCTTTTGATTCCCTTGCCTTTGGGGATGTGTTGAGTAGAAATTGCTGTGGCTGAAGTCAAGGAGGTTGTTTCCTGCTTTCTCCTCTAGGGTTTTGATGGTTTCCTGT
>CM053567.1:133645027-133674788 GCA_028646485.1 Cryptoprocta ferox | reverse complement strand
GAATGGGATCAGTTTTGATATCTCTTTCTGTTGTTCATTATTGATGTATAAAAATGCAACCGATCTCTGTACATTGATTTTGTACCCTGTAACTTTGCTGAATTCATGGATGAGTTCTAGCAGACTTTTGGTAGAGTCGGTTGGGTTTTCCACGTAGAGTATCATGTCATCTGCGAAAAGTGAAAGTTTGACTTCATCTTTGTCAATTCTGATGCCTTTTATTTCCTTTTGTTGTCTGATTGCTGATGCTAGGACTTCCAACACTATGTTAAACAACAGTGGTGAGAGTGGACATCCCTGTCATATTCCTGATCTCATGTGAAAAGCTCTCAATTTTTTTCCCCATTGAGGATGATATTAGCTGTGGGCTTTTCATAAATGGCTTTTATGATGTTTAAGTAAGTTCCTTCTATCCCAACTTTCTCAAGGGTTATTAAGAAAGGATGCTGTATTTTCTCAAATGCTTTTTCTGCATCTATTGACAGGATCATATGGTTTTTATCTTTTCTTTTGTTAATGTGATGTATCACTTTGGTTGAGTTGCAAATATTGAACCAGCCCTGCAACCCAGGAATGAATCCCACTTGATCATGGTGGATAATTCTTTTTATATGCTGTCGAATTCAATTTGCTAGTACCTTGTTGAGGATTTTTGCATCTGTATTCATTAAGGATATTGGCCTGTAGTTTTCTTTTGTGTGGGGTGTCTGGTTTGGGAATCAAAGTGATGCTGGCTTTATGGAATGAGTCTGGAAGTTTTCCTTCCATGTCTATTTTTTGGAACAGCTTGAGAAGAATGGGTACTAACTCTGATTTAAATGTTTGGTAGAATTCCCCAGGGAACCCATCTGGTCCAGGACTCTTGTTGGGAGATTTTTGATAACGAATTCAGTTTCTTCACTAGTTATGGGTCTCTTCAGATTTTCTATCTCTTCCCATTTAAGTTTTGGTAGCCTGTGTGTGTTTAGGAATTTGTCCATTTTAGATTTTCCAGTTTGTTGAGATAATTTTTCATAGTATTCCCTGAAAATTGCTTGTATTTATGAAGGATTGGTTGTAATAAATGCATTTTAATTTGTGATTTATCTATTTGCGTGCTCTCTCTTTTCTTTTTGAGAAGCTTGGCTAGAGGTTTATCAGTTTTATTTATTTTTTTCAAAAACCCAACTCTTGGTTTCATTGATCTGTTCAGCTGTTTATGGATTCTATGTTGCTTATTTATGCCCTGATCTTTGTTATTTCTCTTCTTCTGCTGGGTTTGGGGTGTTCTTGCTGCTCTGCTTTAGTTCCTTTAGGTGCGCTGTTAGACTTAGAATTTGTACTTTTTCTAGTGTCTTGAGATAGGTCTGGATTGCAATGTATTTTCCTCTTAGGACTGCCTTTGCTGCATCCCAAAGAGTTTGGATTGTTGTATTTACACTTTCATTTTTCCATATATTTTTTAATTTCTTCTCTAATTGCCTGGTTGACCCATTTGTTCTTTAGTAGGGTGTTCTTTAACCTCCATACTTGTGGAGGTTTTCCAGATTTTCCCGTGATTGATTTCAAGTTTCATAGCATTGTGATCTGAAAGCATGCATATGATCTTAATTCTTTTATATTTATTGAGGGCTGCTTTGTGACCCAGTATGTGATCTATTTTGGAGAATGTACCATGTGCACTTGAGAAGAAAGTGAATTCCATGGCTTTGGGATGTTGAATCCTAAATTTATCTTTAAAGTCCATCTGGACCAATGTGTCATTCAGGTCCATTGTTTCTTTAGTGATTTTCTGTCTAGTTGATCTATCCATTGCTGTAAATGGAGTATTAAAGTCCCCTGCAATTAGCACATTCTTATCAATAAGATGGCTTATGTTTTTGATGAACTGTTTTATATATTTGGGTGTTCCCGAATTTGGTGCATAGATGTGTATAATAGTTAGCTCTTCCTGATGGATAGACCCTGTAATTATTATATAATGCCCTTCTTCATCTCTTGTTACTGCCTTCACTTTAAAGTCCAGTTTGTCCGATACAAGTATGGCTACTCTGGCTTTCTTTTGACTTCCAGTCACATGATAGATATTTCTCCATCCCCTTACTTTCCATCTTAAGGTGTCTTCGGGTCTAAAATGAGTCTCTTGTAGACAGCAAATAGATGGATTTTGTGTTTTTATCCATTCTGCTACCCTATGTCTGATGATTGGAGCATGTAGCCCATTTACATTCAGTGTTATTATTGAAAAATAGGGGTTTAGAGTCATTGTGTTCTCTGTAGGATTCATGCTTGTAGTGGTGTCTCTGGTACCTTGTGTTCCTTGCAACATTTTCCTCATAGAGTCCCTCTTAGGATTTCTTGTAGGGCTGGTTTAGTGGTGATGAATTCCTTCAATTTTTGTTTGAGAAAACCTTTATCTCTCCTTCTATTCTGAATGACAGGCTTGCTGGATAAAGGATTCTTGGCTACATATTTTTTCTATTCATCACATTGAAGATTTCCTGCCATTCCTTTCTGGCCTGCCAAGTTTCAGTAGATAGGTCTGCTACAACTCTTATGTGTCTACCTTTGTATTTTAGGGCCTTTTTATCCCTAGCTGCTTTCAGAATTCTCTCTTTATATTTTTCCAGTTTCACTATGATATGTCATGCAGAAGGTCGATTCAAGTTACATCTGAGGGGAGTTCTCTGTGCCATTTGGATTTCAATATCTGTTTCCTTCCCCAGAGTAGGGAAGCTCTCGGTTATAATTTGTTCAAGTACCCCTTCAGCACCTTTCTCTCTTTCTTCTTCTTCAGGAATTCCTATGATACGGATATTGTTCCATTTGATTGTATTACTCAGTTCTCGAATTCTCCTTTCATGCTCCTGGATCAATTTCCCTCTCTCTTTTTCTCGGCTTCCTCTTTTTCTATAATTGTGTCTTCTAATTCACCTATTCTCCTCTATGCCTCTTCAGTTCGTGCAGTGGCCACCTCCATTTTATTATGCATCTCATTTCTAGCATTTTTAATTCATCATAACTATTTTTAAGATCCATTATCTTTGTAGCAATAGCGTCTCTGCTGTCTTCTATGCCTTTTTCAAGCCCAGCGATTAATTTTATAACAATTGTCCTAAAATTCTTGCCCAGTTATGTTGCTTATATCTGTTTTGACCAATTCCTTAGCTGTCACTTTCTCCTGGAATTTCTTGTGAGGAGAGTTCTTTCGTTTCGTCATTTTGGCTAGCTTTCTGTCTCTTGTAAGTTTTAAAGGCTTGTCATGTGCTCTGCACCTGCAAGTGCTCCTATATTAAAGGAGGTTCATAGACTGTCCAGGGCCTGTCCATTCAGAAAGTGTTCTTTTAAGGATGTCCCTTGGTCTCTCTTGTTATGACTTCGGTTATTTTATCCCTACTCGTAGTGATGTTTTGGACTCTTCACCATGGGTGCTTTGGTTTGTTCCTTGAAGTAGCCCTGGAAAGGAAAGGAAACGGAACAAAAACACGCAAATACACAAACAAACAAGGAAACTTACAAAAATAATTAAAAAAACAAAAAACAAAGGACAGTCTAAAAGCATAAAACCAGAAATCCCAGCTACAAATAAAGAGCAGGGTGGGGGCAGTGCTGATTGGAAAGCATATAAATATGAGAGAGAACTGACAGGGGTGGGGAAGAAGAGAAAACGAACATTGAGTAGGCAGGGAGACTAAAAGGCTTAATCCAGAGAAAGAAAAAGGAGAATAGGGTAGGAGGTGAGGAAAAAGAAACGAAGATAATGTTACCCAGAGAATCTATATAGTCCGATTATTCCAGAGAGAGAGAGAGAGGAAGGAAGGTAAAGAAGGAAATGTAGAACATGCATCAGGAGGATGGATTAAATATGTCTGTTTAAGCAAACCTATAATCAGAATAACCAGTCCAGAGGAAGGGGGAGAGAAGAATGAGAAAAGGGAGAATATATCCGAATAGCAAGAATTGATCTAGAGTTAATCACAGCAATGCAGCAGCGCTTGTCTTGGGGGAGGGGCTGTCTATTTCCACAGCATCTATCCAGCTCCCTTAAAAGAAAAGCATGTATTCAGTGCAGATGGGCATGGTTTGGTGTAGGCAGGTCCCACCTCCACTGTGGGCCCCACAGACCTATCCCTGAGGCCACACCTTGGTGGTTGGGAGAAAAATGGCAACCCCCCAGGCCCTTCTCCTCAGACCAGGTATAGAAAATAACTCCTTTGAATCCATCCTCACTGTGGCACGGGTGCAGACAAGGTGGGCCGTCTATTTCCCATGCCCAGCCACGTTCCAGGCTCTCACTTCGTGTGCATTAATCATGCTGCCCGAAATGTATGTAATCCTGCAGGCCACGGCCACTGCAGAACAGGCAGTTTTCCAAAGAAGATTCAGATGGCTAACAGACACGTGAAAAGATGCTCAACATCACTCATCATCAGAGAAATACAAATCAAAACCACAATGATATACACCTCACACCTGTCATAATGGCTGAAATTAACAACACAGGAAACAACAGACATTGGTGAGAATGCGGAGGAAGGGGAACCCTCTTACACTGTGGGAATGAAAACTAGTATAGCCACTCTGGAAAATATTATGAAGTTTCCTCAAAAAGTTAAAAACAGAACTACCCTACGACCCAGCAATTGTGCTACTAGGCTTTACCTAAGATTACCTACTGATTTGAAGGGGCACATGCACCCTGATGTTTATAGCAGCATTATCAACAATAACTAAATTATAAAAAGAGCCCAAATGTCCATCAACTGATTAATGGTGAAAGAAGAGGTGTGTGTGTGTGTGTGTGTGTGTGTGTGTGTGTGTGTGTGAGAGAGAGAGAGAGAGAGAGAGAGAGAGAGAGATGGAATATTACTCAGCCATCAAAAAGAATGAAATCTTGCCATTTGCAATTATGTAGATTGAGCTAGAGAGTGTTATGCTAAGTGAAATAAGTCAATCAGGGAAAGACAAACACCACACAATTTCACTTGTATGTGGCATATAAGAAATAAAACATATGAACATAGGAGAAGGGGGGAAAAAGGGAGGCAAACCGTAGAAGACTCTAACATATAAAGAACAAACTGAGGGTTGATGGCTGGGAGGTGGGCTGGTGATGGAGAGTACTGTTCTGTGACAAGCACTGGGTTATATGTAAGTGATGAATCACTAAATTCTATTCCTGAAGCCAATATTATACTATATGCTAACTAATCAGAATTTAAGTAAAAGATTAAATAATGATGTAGTCATGCTACATTCTTTATTTTTAAAAATGACCACTGGAAAACCATACTTGAATTGAGAAGACTATAGATGAATTATGATACCTGGTGGAAAACCATAGCTTTGGGATTCCCTGTGCCTTATAGTGCAGATATAATATAAGATTTATTGGAAGAAAACTTAAGAGAATTAGTAGAATTCACATCATACTCTGAACTCTCATTATTTTACTGAATAGGCTAGCATAGATCATCTGGCATTTTAGCCAGTGTTTTCTATAGAGAGGGGCAAGGCTGTGTTCTACATATTAGTAGAGTCATGGGGGCAGGGAATATCAAGGTGCTCTGGCTGGAAAAGTATCCCTGTTAGAAAGGAGCCCCTGGATTCCAGTGGCTGGTTTTAGTCTATTTTATTAATCGAACTTAGACCTGTTGAGCCAGCTCTCTGTTGAGCCATCAAAAGGGAGAAGGAAGATAAACCTGCAGGACTGTCCAGATTTAGTTTTCATAAATACACCCCTAGCCCTTGAGGGTTCATTAAAGATAAGTATCTTCATTGGTTCTGATTAACACTCCTTTTTAACCTTCCCTGAGAGGAGTAAATTTCCAGTAAGTCATAGTCTTTCACAGCCTAATGATGGAAGTAACATTTCATTACCTTTGCTGTATTCTGTTTGCTAGAAACAAGTCATTAGGCTCAGTTCACACTCAAGAGGAGAGGATTATATTAGGGTGTGAAAACCAGGAGGCAGGATCATTGGGAACCATGTCAGAAGTGCCTACAATAATCCCAACCCATTATAGTTTGTTACTTCCTCTTGAGGATGATCCAGATTGACTGTCCTTTTTCCACAATGATCAGTTACCTGGTGACCTCTGTGGCAAAGGAGACTAGCTACGAACCACTGGAAGCCAGGTCAGCAACCTATAGTTTCATGTACTGGTGTTTTTGATCTAATCAGTATGATCTATTTGTCTGTTTGCTGAGGTCATATGAAATATATATTGATTTACTGAAGTAAAAGCAGGTATTCTATGAATGTCCATCCATTCACTGAGGTCAGAACAAGCACACTCACACAGAAAGGAGGAGAGTATGCTATTCCTCCAGTTCACCTTATTCTTTAACACCTAATTCCTTGGTACTGGGAAATTAGCTAACACAGAGGTTAGCATCATTGTATTCAACTTATAGATATCTGAAGACAGCCAACCAGTCAGCCCCGTAGAGATCTTCATTGGAAGGCTGATAGAATTTTTCATTTGAAGTCCTAATCCTTTATAAATAACTTATTTACTGTGGTAGATTTGTTTATAGAGCCACACATGCCTGATTTGCTTTGCCAGTCCCCAGATGCTTTTCTTTAGGTGCATTCACTTCATATGAGCATGTACTTGTGTAGCATAAAGCTTGAGTTCTTGAGTTGTATTTGATGCATTTGTTTATGTAGAGAGGGACTACATATGGCTTTATCTTTTTTTTTAAGTATAGTTTATTGTCAAGTTGGTTTCCATATAACACCCAGTGCCCATCCGAACAAGTTCCCTCCTCCATGCCCATCGCCCATTTTCCCTTTTCCCCTACCCCCCATCAACCCTCAGTTCTCATATTTGAGAGTCTCTTGTGGTTTGTCTCCCTCCCTCTCCTTAACTGTTTTTTTCCCCTTCCCTTCCCCTATGGTCCTCTGTTAATTTTCTCCTGTTCCACATATGAGTGAAAACGTATGGTATCTGTCTTTCTCTGCCTGACTTATTTCACTTAGCATAACACCCTCGAGTTCCATCCACATTGCTACAAATGGCCAGATTTCATTCTTTCTCATTGCCATGTAGTATTCTATTGTATATGTAAACCACATCTGTTTATTTTATTTATAGTTTATCGTCAAGTTGGTTTCCATATAACACCTAGTGCTCTTCCCCACAAGTGCCCTCCTCCATGTCCATCACCCCCCTTCCCTTTCCCCTTCCCCCTTCAGTATTCAAGAGTCTCAGTTAGTTTCACTATTCAAGAGTCTCTTATGATTTGCATCCCTCCTTCTTTCTCCCTCTTTTTCCTCCCTTCCCCTCCCCATGGTCCTCTGTTAAGTTTCTCTTGTTAGACTTATGAGTGAAAACATATGATATCTGTCCTTCTCTGCCTGACTTATCTCGCTTATCATGACACCCTCGAGATCCATCCACGTTGCCATGAATGGCCAGATTTCATTCTTTCTCATGGCCATGTAGTATTCCATTGTATGTATAAACCATATCTTCTTGATCCATTCATCAGTTGATGGACATTTAGGCTCTTTCCATGATTTGGCTATTGTTGAAAGTGCCGCTATGAACATTGGGGTACATGTGCCCCTATGCATCAGCACTCCTGTATCTCTTAGGTAAATTCCTAGCAGTGCTATTGCTGGGTCATAGGGGAGTTCTATTGTTAATTTTTTGAGAAACCTCCACACTGTTTTCCAGAGTGGCTGCACCAGGTTACCTTCCCACCAACAGTGTAAGAGAGTGCCCGTTTCTCCACAGCCTCGCCAGCATCTATAGTCTTCTGATTTGTTTATTTTAGCTGCTCTGACTGGCATGAGGTGGTATCTCAGTGTGGTTTTGATTTGTATTTCCCTGATGATGAGTGATGTTGAGCATCGTTTCACGTGTCTGTTGGCATATGGCTTTGTCTTTATTAATCTAGTTCTCAGTGTCTCAGGGTTCTGATCATGTAGTCTAGAGCATTAGAGTTGGCACATGAACATATATAAAGGTAGATTTCAGTCAGTCTCAGGGTGATGTACTTACTACCAAGATCACCATTTGAAGTTTAGCTCCTCACAAGAGCATCCAAGGCAATGAATGAGTTATCAATGGATGGATGCAGCACTTCATTGGATGTGCCCAGCCAGGGGGAAGGCTGTTTTATTAGAGAACTATGCTGTTTTTTCAGGTGTGAAGTCTTGTAAAGGTCTCTGTTGAGCCAGTAGTTTGGGTAAAGGAGTACATAAGGCTTTTGTGATGTCTAATGCAGAGGTTCTCAGATTTCCTCAGTTCATGGTGTCCCTAGTGTTGTCATAATTGTTTTGACAGTGTCTGTATGCATGCTAAAAGAAATACCTAAAAGTTATATTTATTAAGTCACACAACTCAGTAAGTGGTTATGTTCTAACATCTTAGTAACTGTTTGAAAAGTAATATACATAAACAATTTTCTAAATATTATTCTTTTTTTAAATTTTTTTATGTCTTTATTTTGAGAGAGAGAGAGACAGAAAGCGCATGGGGGAGGGGTAGAGAGAGAGGGAGACACAGAATCCAAAGCAGGCTCCAGGCTCCGAGCTGTTAGCACAGGGCCCGATGTGGGGCTCGAACCGATGGGCTGTGAGATCATGACCTGAGCCGAAGTTGGACTCCCAACCAACTGAGCCACCCAGGTGCCCCAATATTATTTTATTCTTAACCACAGTAACTTGCTAATGAGATATATGTGCCTATTTAACACTGCACAGCTTGTAAACTTTGGAATCAGATTAGACACCACTTTATTTCCTGATCCACACTGATTTTTCGTATGTATTTGCTTTTTATCACAATTGCTGAAAACCTAGCCTTGCAAATATGTCATCAACAGAATGTTGACATGGTAGAACTTTGAAACCGAGTTCCACTTCAAGCTAGTAGTTCATGCTGTGTCTGAAAGATACCAAGTACATCTGCATTTGTCCCGAAATTTTAAAATATCCCTTGGTAGCCCTGTGAATTTGCTGTAGCATTCAGGGACACCTCCGCCACTGTTTGGAAACAGTCACTTGTTTGTGAAAGTGGTCAAGTCCTTAGGAGCCAGGTTTGGCCCTGAATTGGAAGTAAAATTTCCATGTGACAGTGCAACTTGTGGGGTTTTATCTTACCAGTGGAACTTAAATTCAGGGAAAGCCCACTGCATGATAAGATAGTGGGTTGGTGAGACATGACTCTTCTTTCAGTGAGACAGTCTGTCTCAGTTAGTCCCAGTAACAGGCAAGCAGTAATAGCCCCACAAAGGGAGGAAATGCTTTTGTGCAGAAACCCAGACATCAACAAATTACTGCCTTAGTCTTGTTGCTGGAAATTCCAATCAGCTATGAGTTTGGTCACAGACATCTGTAATTTCTGGGGATCTGAAGGAGAAAAGGAACTCTTGAGAGGGCTTTATTTACTGTTGTCTGTACTGTTTCTAATTCATCTTACTGTAGTGTTCTCTGCTAAAATGACAACTTACAAGGTTTTCCAGAGTGCCTGGTGGGAATAGGCACCATTCTTGTTCTCATGGGTTCTTTCCAAGAGAACAAACTCTTTCAAAGTTATACCATGTCAACATTCTGTTCATGACATATAAGTTGATCAGTATTTTGCTCAGTATTCAAAGGAAACCCTTTGAAGATCTCTGGAGTTCTCTCTGTGCAGCTCCCTCCTCTTTAGTATTCTGTTAAAATCCAATTATCTTGGAATTTTCTTTGTGGAAAAAATTTACTTAGTGGTTATAGTACCATACAAGTTTCTATTTATTCTTGAGTTTGATAAGTTCTGTTTTTCTAGGCATTTGTTCTATATTTCAAATGTGTTGGTGTAAACCTAGTCACAGTAGTCTCGTGGTTTTTTTTTTTTTACACCTACCAAATCTGTGGTTATAGTCCCTTCTTTCATTCTCTATATATTTGTGCTTTCTCTTGTTTATTTCTGGACCAGTCTCCTCTCTTTTAACCCAAAATAGTTCACTTTTTGCTGCTGAAAAACTAATGGAAAATTAAAATCAGAGTCAAATAGGGAAGAGAAATGTAGTCTTGAATAAATGTATCTGTGTTAAAGGAGATCCATTCTCTATTACTGAGGAGGCTCTCAAAAATTTTGTGCTTAAGGGAGCCTGGGTGGCTCAGTTGGTTAAGCGTCTGACTTCAGCTCAGGTCATGATTTCACGGTTTGTGGGTTTGAGCCCATCATTGGGCTCTGTGCTGACAGCTCAGAGCCTGGAGCCTGCTTCATATTCTGTGTCTCCCTCTCTCTCTACTCCTCCCCTGCTCGCACTCTATCTCTGTCTCTCTCAAAAATAAACATTAAAAATTTTAAAAAAAATTTTGTGCTTAAAATCACTTGGACTTCTTGTTTAAAATGCAGAATACAAGGCATTGCCCCCCAGAAATTCTGTATCAGTAGTTCTGGCTAGGGCCCTGGTGCACTTAATAAGCACCCAGATGATTCTGAAGTATGTGATTAGAAGACTACACTTTGAGAAATATACTCTAAGGTGTGGTACAGATGAAAGATAAAAGCTTTAAAATTCCCCCGTGTCTAGTCCCCTGGCTGAATCTCTATTATACCAATAACTTTCTTATCCACATCTTCCCTCACCCTCACCTCACCCTCACCTAAGCCCTCTGAGTGAGGCTTGCATTTACTCACTTCCTGCTAAGGCAGCATTTTGTATTAGTTTCCAGACTGTTTTAAAAAAATCTAGTCTGCGGGCACCTGGATGGCTCAGTCTGTTAAGTGTCCAACTCTTGGTTTTGGCTCAGGTAATGATCTCACGGTTTGTGGGTGTGAGCCCCATGTTGGGCTCTGCACTGATGGTGTGGAGTCTGCTTGGGATTCTCTCTCTCTCCCACTCTCTTCCCCTCCCTTGCTCTCTGTCTTCTCTCTCTCTCTGACTTCTCTCTCTCAAAATAAATAAACAAACAAAAAAAAAAATCTAGACTAGCCAGACACCTGAGGTTAGCCTCAAGGCACCATCCAGATTTGAACAGATCCCTACCATTTCCTTGACCAGTAGAAACTGGACCAGGTCACCTAGATTCTTGGTTAAAACTCCACACAGATGGTACAGGATTTGAGAGCACATTATGGAAAATCATGTCTCTCATAGTGAAGCCAGCCTCTTAGGGATCCCCCCCCCCCCATTTTAGATGGAGAGATTCATCCTCAGGTAGCTGAATATCTGGATTCGATCAGTGAGTTAACCGGGCATGGAGAAGAGACCATTGGACTCTAGATCCTCATGTGGCATTCTAGGAAGCCCTCCGTGTTTCATGCTGGCTTCAAATCTAAATGTCCTCACACTGAAGTTCTTGCCTTAACCATGGTTGGGCAGGCTAGCACATTTCCCTGTATGTCATGTATGTCAGAGGAGTCACTGCAGCACAGGTGACTTTTTCTAGGGCATCTCCAAGGAAAGGGACTAGGACCTTATAAAGATACACTGGTAGGTGCCATATTCCTGCTCTGCAAAAAATGTGGATTTTCTTACATATACAGATCAGTGTTCTGGAACAGACTGTAGATTAATGTTTGGGGTGGACCAACTTGTGGCCTTATATGAATGTGCAGGATCTATATATTCGAGGATCTAGAAGATTTGATTGAGATTCTCTTTCAAAAGTGAATAGGAATTGTCATAGTAAAAGGATAGGTTTGCTGTTGAGGACATTTAGTATCTGAAGAGAAGATTGATTGAACAGATGGATAAATTTTTTCCTAACTTTTGCAGACTAATCATAGAATAGAATCATAAAATGTTAGCCTTAGATGGGCATTTAGAGGTCATTTGAAGCAAATTCCCAGTAAAAGATACAGATATGGAAACTGAATTCCAGAAATGTTAGATGTTTTATCAAAGATCATACTGCTGTTTGGTGGCTGTAATATAAATAAAAAATGTAATTGTTCTGTGTTTCGAACCCCACCAAATTATGGATCTGATAGACTAAAGCTGACAGATTAGATTACCAGTAGCCATAAAACCAATTTGAAATCTTTACTAAGGCAGATTGTGTCTAACAAAGCTATATCTTCATGTTTCAGGACTAAAAACTGAAAATTGTGTTGAGAACATGGGTAAGATACTCTTTTAAAGTATTATCTCTGTAATAGGAATTTTATCAGTGTTACTCTCCCAGGTATGGGTCAGAGCTACCCCACCATATTGTCATATGTCAGCCACCATTTTCTCAAGGCTGAGTTGTGCTGCTGCTGCTACCACCACCACCACCACCACCACCACCTTCTCAGGAGGAGGGTCCAGGAGGCTCTGCTGCTTGCCCTCCACCCCTAGCTGTGGCTGGGGCCGTTCTCTCAAACACAGCATTTGCCTTGGGCATGCAGGGACCATGCTACTCTCACCCTAGCCTGTCCGTGTAGGAGCTTACGGACTTCCAGATGCCCCTACATGATTCCTATGCACAGAGCTAGATTCATATTCTTATATTTTGATATCTTAGGAAATAACATCTGAGAGACAAAGGGAAGAAATAGAGTGCATTTGGCTCAAGGAGGGAATCAGAGGGGACAGAATGGTAATATGGTTTGTCTGTCTCCTCTTCCCCAGGGAAAAATAAGAGGAGGTAACAAAAATAATCTTTCTCAGGGGACCATGGGAAAAATTTGGGAAGATAAATAGGATTTTTAGGAGGAATAATATTATCAGATAAGCCCAACAGATTTGAACCAAGATTTCCAGAAAATGCTTTAGCCTAATGCATGCTTTGGGTGGATCCTTTTGAAGATTTCCTTGTTAAAAAGTTTGAAAATAAAGGTCTGTTTCTAGCTGTCTTTCTGGCTAGTTTTTCTATGAATTATTCATGTAATTAAAATAAATCCATATCCATTTGTTTTGAGATTATAATCTTAAATTTCTCACATTACTGTATTTTTGTAAGCCAAGCTAAAATCTTTATTATTAATAAGCATTTAAAAATAGAGTGAACCTGACATTTATTTACATCTGAGCATAGTACTTAGGTAATGAAAACGCGTTTGTATTTCAGAACATTATCAACCCATCTATATCTACAATCCTGGTAAGTGTGCTCTAATTTTTAAAAATAATCTTTACATGGATATTTAATATTTAGCAGCTCTTTCCTGTTTATCAAATTCACTTCTTAGCTGAAGAAAGAATACTTTGCAGATAGGAAGGGAAGTAACTTGACAGATAAGAGAGGGTGGAAAACAAGAACCTGTTTTGGGGAAACTTACCTTCTTGCAAATGAGAAGAGTTGGATCTTTAGAGATTTGAATAATATGGAAACATTCAGGGGAGTAGACCTGAAGAGCTAAGTGGCACTTGATGGGTCTGAGGGCCTCTTATATATAGTTCTGTATTTAGTCATTGAGAATTGCCTGTGTGGCACCACACATCCAGATGAAAGTAGAAAAGCTACTCATTTGCATCTGTCAAATATGCTGATATTTGCTATCATTTGACTAAAATATCTAGATGGTTAGTGCTTTTCCTCCCTAAGTTTCCACTTATGGTGACAGGACTCAGATCACTTCTTTGCATTTAAGTTCCTTATTATGTGTTTGGCCCATGTAGATACAGTAAGTTTTTCTATATTGAAGAGAGAACAACATCTGGCTTTTTCTTAGGTGTACAATTTACTTGATTTTTAGCAGGTATTTCCTGTCCTGATATGAAGCATTTTATGCCCTTCAGGACTTGTCTTGGAACACTTCTTATTGGCCCATTGCAGCCACATGTTTTACTGGTCATTTCACAGGGATTTCAGCTAACTCTTCAAGATGGACATTTTTCTAGCTTATTGAGATCCCCAAAAGACTTGCTATATGTGATTATTTTTCTTTATAAAGGGGCCAGAGGAAGTGTCCCGCCCAATTAGGTGCATTTAAACTCTGGCTAACACTTACATGTAGTAACTTTAGTTGACTGGATGTACCAACTGGTTCTTTATGGCTGTAATACCTGAAAATAGTTTGTCGTAACTATAGGAGTTCGCATTTATTTTGTTTTATCATTAAAACGGATAAGTTTCTTCTTATAACTTAGGTGAGAAAAACCAGAACCTTGAAGACTCTGGTAAGACATTTTCATAAACTTTGGGGGTTTTCATTTGCAATATGGCTCTCTTAGGGATGGAAACAGGTAAGCATGGCATGGTAAGGAAAAGTCAGAAGAAGGCAGAACCCACTTTAGCTTACTAGTTTAGTATATCAGAGCCCTCCTGAGTTACAGATAGACCTTTATAAAGATGACACAGCAGCTCTCTCTCTTATCTGTCTTATCTCCGAGATGACCTGCAGAGCAGCTAGAGACATGACATGAGGAATTAGTTCTAAAGCGCATATTTTCTGCTTTTATATAAAGTTAAGTGTTACATGGATAGAGGAAGGTGTGACTAATTACTCACAAACTCTTGTGACCTAGGGTTAGGGTGTTGGGCAGGAGCATTAAAAAATGGCAGTATTTTTGTTCTAAATTAAAATGATTTTGTGTATTTATTTCTGCTTCCAGCAATCTGAGTAATAGATGCTATTAACTATATACATCTGATTGTTTAGTATATTTCAAAGTACAACTCATTCCTAGGTTTTGGTTTTTGTCTTTTTTTATATAATGATATTATTAAATGTCCTCAACGGTGCTGAGACAGGGACACTCATAAATTAATGGTAAGATTATAAATTGGAACTTTTCTGAAGGACAATTTGATAATATGTATTACTAGCCTTAAAAATGCTCATGCCTTTTAACCTAGTTATAGATATTTGTCCTAAGGAAATATAAAGATTTGTGTACAAAGTTTTTACATTGTTATGGTAGCCAGAATTTATAAATAACCTTTGTGTCCAACCCGTGGAGTATTGTTAAATAATATCCATATTATGAAACACTAAACAACTTAAAAGTCATGCTTTTGAAAAATATTTAAAGATATGAGAAAGTACTTATAGCGGCAAGTAAAAAATATAATGTAAAACAGCGTACAGGCTGTAATAGCAACTTTATTTTAAACTGTCAAAAGATACAAACATCCACTTGTAAGGTGAATAGGTACTGGATATGTCACGTGTAGCAAGCATGATGACTAGACTGGTACTGCTGTATGTCACATTTTAAAGTTAAGAGAGGAGATCTTATCACAAGGGAAAAAAACCTTTTCTTTTCTTTTTTAAAATACCTGTTTGAGATGATGGATGTTAATTGTAATCATTTCACAGTATATGTAAGTCAAATCTTTATGCTGTACACCTTAAACTTACAGTTATGTCTATCAATTACATCATCAATAAAGCTTGGGAAAATGCTTAAAAATGTATATGTATATATATTATACATAGCAAAGAAATTGAAAGGTGATATACCACAAATGTTGAGAATGAGTAGCTCTGAAATCTGGGATTATCAGTAATTTTTAATAATTTACTGTGTTTTTCCAAAATATCTGTAATTATAATGTATTTAATCAAGAAGTTTTATTTTTAAGAAATAAATGTAGGTCAGTCTTTGGACTGAATCTTAAAAAAAAAAATCAACAAGAGCTGTTTTGCTTACTCTCAGAGAGCTCCTGGGTCGCTAGCTGTACTTGTTCTCACCATAAGTCAGTCAGGCTCCAGGCTCCTGTCCCCTACTACCTCTCAGAGCTTTGAGTTTTCCACTGTAAAATCCAATATAAAGTTACATTAATTTTCAAGTCGATTGCATTTTTCACTAAACATTTCTGTTCTCATCTTTAGGAATGAAAAGCCAGGAGACCACTGTCTTACCTGGTAAGTGATCTTTTTCGTACCCTCTGAGACTGGCTATAAGGTTAGGAGGAGACGTGAGGACTGACTCCTAGGACAATAACATTATTAGACATTGAGAGTTTGAGGAATGAGCTAAGCCAGAACAGAGGGACTCTGTTAATTGAATGTTTATATGTTCCACGCAGTGTACTAAGCACTTTTTTGATGTATCTCCTTTAATCATCATTGACTACAAACCTACAGTGTATTTCTTTGCATAAATAAGGAGTTGAAGTTCAGAGGGATTAGAAGCCTGCCCAATCACAGAACTAATAATTATAATGATAGTAGAACTAAACCAAGCAGACCCTTAGACCCAGCAGTTTCATTTAAAAGCCGATGTGCTAGGACTGCCTTATAAAAATAAGATTGGAGATATATGGGCCAGATCATGGAAGTTCTTGAACTCCAGGCTAAGCAGTGGGCTTGCTTTGTCAGAGGATGAAGAACCATTGTGAAAGGTGTTTGGGGTTGGGAGAGCACTTGGGTGGTTCAATTGGTTAAAGTCCCAACTCTTGATTTCCGCTCAGGTCATGATCTTGCAGCTCATGGGATTGAACCCTGTGTCACGCTATGCATTGGCTATGCAGAGCCTGTTGGGATTCTCTCTCTCTCTCTCTCTCTCTCTCTCTCTCTCTCTCTCTCTCTCTCTCTCTCACCCTCCCCCTCTTAGGCATGTGCTCTCTCTCAAAACAAAAAGCAAAATGGGGAGCCTGGATGGCTCAGTCGATTAAGCGTCTGACTCTTGATTTCAACCAGGTCATGATCTCACAGTTTGGAACATGGGTTCCAGCCCCATGTGGGGCTATGCGCTGACAGCATGGACCCTGCTTGGAGTTCTCTCTTTCCCTCTCTCTCTGCCCCTCCCCTGCTCTCTCTTTCCCAAAAATAAATAAAACTTAAAAAAAAAAAAAAAGGTATTTTTGTTGTTACTGTTTTCTTTTTCCTTTTTTTTTTTTTTAAGTTTGGAGATGGGGGAGGTGTAGACAGAGGGGAGCATTCACAATGCAAAATAATTACACTAATACTCATTTTTGTCTTGAGGTATGATGAGCCATGAACCCACGCAAATACCTGGTAAGACAGCTTTCTTTCTACTCTTGGGGCCCAAGTATGAGGTGAGAAGGATTCCCCCAGGCATTAAGGAATAATCATCATGAGACTGTTATTCATGAACATTTCCCTAACAGCCTACTGCTAGCCATTCTACTAAGATTTAGCTGGGGAGGAGAGTATAGAGGAAAAACAGTGTCTTTCTTCCCTAGCATTCATATGTTCCTGGAGCAGGAAACTTAGCTTTTTAGGGGAGTGGCTGAAGGCAAGGCTGCTGGGAACTGGAGGCATGCAGGCCATCCCCTTCTAGGTTCTATAGCTTAAGTTACTCAATAGAAAATTTAACCTCATACAGAAGCTGACTTTTCGTTTCGGCTAACATCTCAGTGTCTTAGAATTTCCAGGTAACAAAATAGAGTCTTCTGGCATACAGACAAACTCAGTGCACTGCTATGGCAGAAAGCTTCTCTAAGCTTGAAGTGGATTTGCACAGTGAGGGTTCTCATGGCCAGAACTTTTAAATAAAAACCCAGGAATCACAGTGCAGTGCAAGCTTTGGCATTTTTATCACTTAAGCTCATCAGATAAGAAGAGTTGGGAAAGTGTATTCATTGGAGCAAACTGTAAGTCACTGAAAACTTCTTTCTCATTTAGGGATGAAAATTCCAGAAACTTTTTCACTACCTGGTAAGCAGTGGTTGGCATATGAGAGAGGCACTTGCCAGTTTGGGGGGTTTAGTTACAGTTGTCACCATTAGATATGCAGGGGAGCCTCAGGACTTTGCACAAGATCCCATAAGTGAGTGAAGGACCCAGGTCTCTTAACTTATGAGCAATACCCATTATTCCTGAAGACTTGTGGTTCCTCAAGTGTTTTTCCAGTTTTATTTACCATGGCAGATTTAGCCTACCTATAAGATAAAATCATGAAAATAGATATTTAAACAGTGTGACGCTGTTGGTGAGTACAAGGCTACTGAGGGGCCTTGAACTTCTGTGACCAGAGAAACTAAATAGTGTTTCCTGTCAAGTTCCTCAGAAGGGGCTCAGAAATTATGCTTACAGAGGAGGAAAAATGTTAAAAGGCACCCAGACTTAATTTTTTCCCTGGATTTGCTGTGTTGGGCCACGCGTTTATTTGGATACAACTTTGAAGTGAACCTCTAACAAATCTGATGACACACCTTGTGTGTCTACAACTCTTCAGCTCAGTGACCTGAGTTTGCATAGTATTTTCATTGGCTCCTTCAAAACACAGTGGTTATCTGAAAGGCAGCTGCTGAGCCAGGTAGGGAATGAACACAGGCTGTGTAGACAGACTCAGCTTCATGAAATCTCTCCTCTGCTGTTTTCACTGGGTAACTTTGTGTAAGTTATTTCACTTTCCTGTGCTGGTGCTTCTGCTTCTGCTTCCACATCTGTAAAATGAAGAAATTTTCTGTCCTGCAGGACTAGTTAAAGTCCTAATGAGATAAAGTTTGGCAAAATGAATGGTAGTTTAAGATAGTTAAAATAGTAGTCAATTGTAGCTATCTTTATTATTATTGTATGAAATTCTTTCTCATTTAGGAATAAAAGTGGTACAACTGGATGAAAAACCTGGTAATACATTCTTTATTGGGGGTGGAGGTACCATGGGGTTCTGGGTCCTTTACCATTATCATTCAGTTAGCTCAGTGTTAAGTGGGCTAAGAAAGACACCCGGGCTGTACAGCTTCTCTGACACCCCAGTCTGCAAGCCAGAGGGAGAAAATGTTGAGAGACCCTTTCAGTGTGAGCAGCAGGCTACTATTCCGGCTCTCTGGGCTAAGCAAACAAACACATAGGCAACCAGCAACCAGATCAGCTGGGTTCCAGTTGCACATGTCTATTGCAGAATGGAACAGGAGTCTTCCCAGGGTAAGGTGGCTACTGTGAGGGAATCTGTAGTGACAGGAACAGCGTCATCAGAGAGGTGTATATGAGAACCCTACAGCATGAGACCATTCTATGATCCTCACTGCATTTACCATGTCCTACAACAAATAGACCCCTAAGTTTTGCTGGGAATGTTTTGTATTGTGCTCTCTCCTGGAAAGCTGTGTGTAGTGCAGGCTTTTTAAAAGTGTCAAAACATTTACATAGGATCTCACTTAATCCAGTTAAGATAAATATTGCCATTTCAGAGATGAAAGTACGGAATATAGGAAATTTAAGGAACCTGTAAAAGACTAGAAAGAGAAAACCAGGACTCACACTTTTCAAATTTTGTTCATTTTCACATGACACTTGTCTTCCAGCCAGATTTAGTTGTAAAAAAAAAAAATACGCCTCTATCCTAAGCTCCTAGAATTGGTATTTGGCTTCAAAGCTATCAAAATATGGCAATATTATAATATTTCAATGCTAGCATAGCATTGTAATTGAGGTAGTATATCATAGTAATGGAGAACAGAGGCTTTGAGATCAGACATTGCTACCACTGAATGCCTCTGTGATTTTATGCAAGTTTTGAGGAACATCTGTATAATACTGATAACTGTATCTACTGGGACTGTAAGAAATGTGACAATTACATAAATCATTTACATAATGTATGACACATAGAAAGCGCTCAGTAAATGGTTAGTATTAATGTTGTGCTTGGAAATCTTAGTTCAATGTGCAGAAAAAGTACTTTTTTGTAAATAAAATTTTAATTTTTCTTTTAATGGAAACACATATACATACAAGGTAAAAAAATTTTCAAAGAACACAGTGAGTAAAAATTAAAACTTTCCCCAACCCCACACAGACATCTAAACTCAGTAGCCTGCCCTGCAGACCCATTCTCAGAGATAACCATATTTGCTTAATCGTTTAGTCAGATTTTTCTCTTTCTGGATGTATAGATGTACAATGCAATTAACTCAAAATATGTTTCTATTTTAGAAGACCAGAGTCAAGAAGATATCGACAATCCTAGTAAGAAATACTTTATTTCCTTAGTTGATAAGTGTCTGATCTGCAATATAGAAAAAGTGACAAATTTATTTTTCTTCAATAACAGGAACAAAGTCTCAAGAGTTTAAGGAATCATAATAACCGAATATGTCATGTCCAAATGCTTATTAGTGTGTATATGGTGGGAGCAACTTGACTATATTTCTTAAGCAGTCATTTTCAACTGTGTGTTCTGTTTAGAGTGGTGGTTCTCAACCGGGTCTATGCACTTCTCTCTTTTTATAGCAAGTATTTATAAAGCCTTTATACATTCAGTCTACGCATTTCTCTCTTTTTATAACAAGTGTTTATAAAGCCTTTATACATTCGTAGATAGAAGACCCACCTGCACCCATAAAAATATCAGTATAGTGTTCTAGTTATAATTTATAACAAAATTATATATGTTTCAATATGTAAGAGACATTATACTAAGAGACCTAATGGATAGATGGTTGTATTTACTTACACAAATTGAATTTAAGACTGGAAGCTATTCTATGCAAGTATAAGAAAACGAAAGAGAAGAAATAGAAACTAGGTGGACGTTAATGTTTATTAAAACTATCCAAAATATTTTGTTTTATATAAAATTGATTGTGCATCTGGGTTTAAGCATTATAAATAGGTTATTAACTTATATGTATGTTTGGCAGTGCATTTGAAATTTGTGTGGAAATGGGTTAATTTTTCATTGTGCAAACACTGTCCAGGGCATTGCAAGATATCTAGCCTTCTACTTCTACCCCATCGTTGTGATTATCAAAAAATACTCTGACAAATTTCCAAACTGCCTCTTAGAGGGGGTAGTACTTCTCCCTTGAGAACCACTGCTCTGTAGTAACAAACTAATGTATGAGTGCCCCTGCCTGTCCATTTCCCCATCTGTGTACATACAAATGCGTGGCAAGTATATTGATAATATGAGTTAAAGACTTATAAAATGTATTGCCTGTTTCTGTATGCTTTATGTGTGAAATCTTGAGTGGTGATCCCATTTGGATACTTCCTAGTCCTCCCTTGTACAGTCTAAACCAAAATATAGCCATAATTTAGTTAAGGGGTAACTGAATTATCATATGAAACATCATCCTTACTTGGATGGACTGCACTGTTCCTCTTCACTAGTTCACATGAATGGGAAACTGTTTTCTACAGTGTGTTTCATGTATGGAGGGGAAAATTTAAATTAATCCTTTTTATCAGCTGGCAGGGCTCTGTTTAAAAATGCAGCTATATTTAATCATATATTAGTAGCTGTTGGCATATACATATTAAATATAGCCTTACTTGAAATAGACACAGAATTAAACTTTACTTGCATGTATATACAGAAAATGAAACCAGAAAATTGCCACGAAATTCTAGAGAACTTGAACAACAAAAAGTATCTTGTCTGCATGGATATTAAAAAGGCTGTGGAATCCTAGATGAAACCTAGATCAGCACACTCTGATGATATATATGAAAATGTAGCCTGAAATCTGTAATGAACTATGTTTATTTCAACATTGTTTCTGGTTAGAAGGAATTTAGGTAAGTTTGTAACTCAACTTGAATGTCTGTATATTAAGGATACATGGTTTAGGTGGATAAAACTCAGTATCAGAAATGACATGTATCAATGACTGTGTCTTCTCATTAACAGCTCCAGGTCCCGGTGTGATTCCAGTTCCAGGTCCCAAAACCCATCCCTCTGCATCCTCTGGCAAAATGCTCCTTCCATCATTGGCGACGTTCATCATTTTAATCAGTGCTTCTGCTGTAAATCTCTTTGTTGCTCTGTAGTCTAATACATTCTTTATCACTTAAAATATCCTTGAGGGATCCCACAGGAATCCATCAAAAGGAATGATGTATTTTTCATTTTTGGTCAAAGTCATGTGATAACATGAGGACTGCATATTTGTTATTTACTTTGCAAATTCAGAGTTAGTACAGATATGTCATTGAATTCATTTTTCATTTATTTCTATATTTATGATTACAAAAAAAATGCCTGTATACTTCTGATTGAATTCAATAAAATAACTTAAGATTGTTGGATACAATTTCAGAATTGGCCAGATATTAAAATATCCAGTACTGTTAGTGATTAACATAAATTTAATTCCTGAATTCGAATTTTAAAGAATCTTTCCTCATCTTTGAATGATCAAACTTTAACTTCACATAGTATCACCCCTCAATCTCTTCATCTTCCCTTAATATATGAACAGTTATATTTATGTAAGCACAACAGTTTACCAAGTGTTTCATATGTAGTCCCTAAGTTAAATCTCATATTAACCTAGAAAAGTAGACAGTAGTGAATAAATATATATGCTAAATAAGCAGGGGAAAATGCAGTTACACAGTGTGGTATCCTTTTCCCTAAGATATTGTGGTGTTTGAGTAGTGACTGATTTAAGGCCTAGACTTTAAATTACTGACACTTGTTTACATTTTGCAATGTTTCAAAAAGGATTTAAGTCTACTTTGAAAGATAAGAGAAAAAACTACTTAAAATGTAAACTAGGTGTGAGGGGTTCAATGTGCTTTTTTTAAAAAGTCTGCACACTTTTTCCCCCCTTGTTTGGCTTATTTATATATATTTTTTAAATTAAAAAATTTTTAAATGTTTATTAATTTTTGAGAGCGAGAGAGACAGAGAACAAGCAGGGGAGGGACAGAGAGAGAGGGAGACACAGAATCTGAAGCAGGCTCCAGGCTCTGAGCTGTCAGCACAGAGCCCAACGCAGGGCTCAAACCCATTGACTGTGAGATCATGACCTGAGCTGAAGTGGAAGGCTTAACCAACTGAGCCACCCAGACACCCCTATTTTTAAAAATTTTAATGTATAGTTGACACAGAATATTAGTTTCAGGTGTACAACAGTGATTTAAGAATTAAATACATTTGAAATGCTTACCACAGTTAAGTGTAGTTACCAGCTATCAATACACAAAAGTTAATTACAGTATTATGGACTGTATTCCCTATGCTTTATTTTTCATCCCTGTGACTTATTTTATAACTGGAAGTTTGTACCTCTTAATCCCCTTTATCCATTTTGCCCATTCCCGTACCCCCACCTCTCTGGCAACCACCAGGTCTCTGTATTTATGAGTTTCTTTCTGTGTTTTGTTTGTTCGTTTGTTTTGTTTCTTAGCATATCTAAATGAAGTTATATGGTATTTGTCTTTCCCTTTCTGACATAATTAGCCTAATACCATTTGGTCCATCCATGTCATCACAAGACAGCAAGGTTTCATTATTTTTATGGTTGAGTAATATCAGTGGACACTTCAGTTGCTTCCATATCTTGGCTATTGTAAATAATGCTACAATGAACTTGGGGTGCATGTAACTTTTTTCGTTAGAGGTTTGGCTTTCTTTGGCTAAATACCCAGTAGTGGAATTACTAGATTATATAGTATTTCTATTTTTAATTTTTTGAGAAACCTTCATACTGTTTTTCATACTGGCTGTACCAATTTACATTCTCACCAGCAGTGCACAAGTGTTCCCTTTTCTCTACATCCCCGCCAACACTTGTTATCTCTTGTCTCCTTGATACTAGGCATTCTGACTGTTGTGAGGTGATACTTCATTGTGGTTTTGGTTTGCATTTCCCTGATGGTTAGTGATGTTGAGCATTTCTCTTCATGTATATGTTGGCCATCTGTATGTCTTCTTTGGAAAAATGCCTATTTAGATCCTCTGTCCATTTTTAATCTGATTGTTGGTTTTCTTGGCATTTAGTTGTATGAATTCATTATATTTTTTAGATATTATCCCTTTATTGGATGTATCATTTGCAGATATATTGTCCCATTCCATAGGTTGTCTCTTTGTTTTGTTGATGGTCCTTTGCTATGTAAAAGCCTTTTTATCTTATGTGGTCCCAGTTGTTTATTTTTGCTTTTATTTCCCATGCCTGAGGGGACAGATCCAGGAAAATATTTCTGGGGCTGATGTCCAGAATTACCTCTGTATTTTCTTTTAGGAGTTTTATGGTTTCAGGTCTCACATTTAAGTCTTTAATTCATTTTTAGTTTATTTTTGTGTGTGGTATAAAAAAGTGATCCAATTTCATTCTTTTGCATGTAGTTTTCTAGTTTTCCCAGTACCATTTATTAAAGAGACTGTCTTTTCCCTGTGGTGTATTCTTGCCTTCTTTATTATAGATTAATCCACCACATAGATTAAACCATGTGGGTTTGTTTCTGGGCTTTCTTTTCTGTTCAGTTGATCCATGTGTCTTTTTCTGTGCCAGTACCGTATTGTTTTGATTACAGTAGATTTGTAGTATATTTGTAGCCTGATACCTCCAGCTTTGTTCTTCTTTCTCAAGATTGCTTTGGCTATTTGGTGTCCTTTGTGGTTCCATACGAATTTTAGAATTATTTGTTCTAGTTCTGTGAAAAATACTATTGGCATTTTGATAGGGATTGTACTGAATCTGTAGATTGCTTTGGCTGTTATGGAAATTTAACATTATTCTTCCAGTTCATTAGCACAGAAGACCTTGTTCCATTTATTTGTGTCATTTTCAGTTTCTTCATGTCATCATCAATGTCTTAATATTTTTCAGAGTACAGGTCTTTTACCTCCTTGGTTAAATTTATTCCTAGGTATTTTATTCTTTTTGATGTAATTGTGCATGAGGTTATTTTCTTAATTTTCTGATAGTTTATTATTAGTGTATAGAAACACAATAGATTATGTTTATTAATTTTGTTTTCTTCAACTTTACTGAATCATTTATTCTGATAATTTTTTGGTGGAGTATTAGGGCTTTCTTTATATAGTATCATATCACCTGCAAGTAGTGACAGTTTCATTTTTTCTTTACAAATTTGAATACCTTTTAATTTCCTTTTCTTGTCTGATTACTGCAGCTTGGACTTCCAGTACTATGTTGAATAAATGTGGTGAGAGTTTATTAGTTTATTAGGACCAGTTAATTCTTAATAACTAATTAACTAGTTGATTAGTTTATTAGAACAACAAAATAAGTTGTCTTGTTCCTGATCTTAGAAGAAAAACTTTCATCTTTTCACCATTGAGTATGTTAGCTGTAGGCTTATCATACGTGGCCTATTGTTATGTTGAGGTACATTCCCTTACTACCCACTCTGTTGAGATATTTTATCATAAATGGAGGTTGATTCTGTCACATGCTTTTTCTGCATCTATTGAAATGATCATATGATTTTTATCATTCATTTTCATAATATGATGTATCATGTTGATTTATTTGTAGATAGTGAACTGTCCTTGCATCCCTGAAATAAATTCCACTTGATCATGGTGAATGATCCTTTTTTTTTTAATGTACTACTGAATTCAATTTACAAATATTTTGTTGAGGATTTCTACATCTGTGTTCATCTGGGGTATTTGTCTGTAATTTTTTATTTTTTCATAGTATCTCTGCCTGGGTTTGGTATCAGGGTAATGCTGGTCTCCAAGAATGAATTTGGAATCATCCTTTAATATTTTTTTTGGAATAGCTTGAGAAGGATAGGTATTAACTCTTCTTTAAATGTTTTATAGAAATCACCTATGAAGCCATCTGGTCCTACACTTTTGATGTTAGACGTTTTTGATTACTGATTGAATTTCAGTACCAGTAATTGGTCTGTTCACATTTTCTGTTTATTCCTGATTCAATCTTGGAAGATTGTATGTTCCTGGAAATTTAGGTCTTCTAGGTTGTCAAATTTGTTGACATACACTTTTTCATAGTAGTCTTGATCCTTTGTATTTCTGTGAGGTCACTTTTAACTTTTCTTTAATTTCTGATTATTTGGTTCCTCTTTTTTTTCTTGAGTTTGGTTAAAGGTTTATCAATATTGTTTATATTTTCAAAAAACAGTTCAGGGGCGCCTGGGTGGTTCAGTCGGTTTAGCATCCTACTCTTGATTTTGGCTCAAGTCATGATCTCACAGTTCATGGGTTCAAGCCCTGCATCAGGCTCTGCGCTGACAGCACAGAGCCTGCTTGAGAGTCTCTCCCTCTCCCCCTCTCTCTTTCTCTCTCCCTCTGCCCTTCCTCCACTTGCTGTCTTTCTCTCAAAATAAATAACTTAAAAACCCAGCTTAGTTTGATTAATGGTTTGTATTTTGGTTTTTAGTCTATGTGTCATTTTATTTTTTTTAATGTTTTTATTTTATTTTTGAGAAAGAGAGAGACAGTGTGAACAGGGGAGGGTCAGAGAGAGAGGGAGACACAGAATCCGAAGATAGGCTCCAGGCTCTGAGCTGTCAGCACAGAGCCCCTGACGCGGGGCTCGAACCCACGAACCATGAGATCATGACCTGCGCTGAAGTCACACGCTTAACCAACTAAGCCACCCAGGCGCCCCAAGTCTGTGTGTCATTTATTTCTACTCCAATCTTTATTATTTTCTTCCTTCTACTAACTTTGGGCTTTGTTCTTTTTCTAGTTCCTTTAGGTGGAAGATTAGATTGTGTGAGATTTTTTCTTGTTTCTTGATAGGTTTAGCACTGTAGACATCCCTCTTAGAACTGCTTTTGCTGCATCCTAAAGATTTTGAACCATTGTGTTGCCATTTTCATTTGTCTCAAGCTAATTTTTCATTTCCTCTTTGATTTCTTTCTTGACCCCTTCATTGTTTATTGAGTAGCATGTTGTTCAATCTTCTTTTGGTTATGTTTGATCAAGTTTTTCCTTGTAACAGAGTTCTGGTTTTATGCTGCTGTGGTTGGAAAAGACACTTGATATGATTTCAGTTGCCTTAAATTTATTGAGATTTGTTTCTCGGACTAATATGTGATGTATCCTGGGAAATGTTGCCTGTGCACTTGAAAAGAATGTATTCTGTTGTTGGATGGAATGTTCTGTATATATCTGTTAAGTACATCTGGTCTAATACATTGTTCAAAACCACTGTTTCCTTATTGATTTTCGGTATGGAAGATCTGTTGATGTAAACGTGGTGTTAAAGTCTCCTATTATTGTATTATTATTGTATTAGGGATAGTTTCTCCCTTTAAGGTCTTTTAATATTTGCTTAGGTGCTCCTATGTTATGTGCATATTTGTAGTTGTTACATCCTCTTGTTGGAAAGATCCCTTTTCATTATTTAATGCCTTTGTTCCTTCTAATAGTCTTCATTTTATTTACTTACCTATTATTTGTTTTTAATCATTTTAATTTTTTTTCATCAGGGTAAGTATACTTTTTCATCCCTATCCACTACTTCCCTCAACTCCCATCTTCCTCCCCTCTGGTAACCATCAATTTATTCTCTGTAGTGAAGAGTTTGTTCCTTGATGTGTCTTTTTTTTTTCCTTTGCTCATTTGTTTGGTTTCTTAAATTCCACATATGAGTGATATCATACAGTATTTGTCTTTCTCTGAATGACTTATTTCGCTTAGCATTACACCCAACTCCATCCATGTTGTTGCAAATGTCAAGATGTCATTCTTTTCTATGGCTGAATAATATTGTAATACATATATATACACACACATACACATACATGTATATATATACATGTATGTGATTATACACACACACACACACACACACCACATCATCCTTATCTAGTGACCTGTCAGTGGGCAATTAGGCTGCTTCCCTAGTTTGGCTATTGTAAATAATGCTGCAGTAAACATAGGGGTGTATCTATCCCTTTGAATTAGTGGCTTTGTATTCTTTGGATAAATACCCAGTAGTGTGATCCCTTAATCGTAGGATAGTTGTTCTATTTTTAATTTTTTGAGGAACATCCATACTGTTTTCAACAACAGTTGCACCAGTTTGCATTCCCACCAACAGTACAAGAGAGTTCCTTTTTCTCCACCTCCTCAGTGACACTTATGATTTCTTGTGTTTTCTATTTTAACCATTCTGACAGATGTGAAGTGATATCTCATTGTGGTTTTGATTTGCATTTCCCTAATGATGAGTGATGTTGAGCATCTTTTCATGTGTCTGTTGGCCATCTGGATGTCTTCTTTGAAGAAACGTCTGTTATGTCTTCTGCCCTTTTTTTAGTTGGATTATTTGTTTTCTGGGTATTGAGTTGGATCCATTGTTTATATTTTAGACACTGTTCACTGGATATGACGTTTTGCAAATATCTTCTCCCATTTAGTAGTTTGCCTTTTAGTTTCATGTTTCCTTCACTTTGAAGAAGCTTTTTATTTTGATGAAGTCCCAATTGTTCATGTTTCCTTTTACTTCCCTTGCTTAAGGAGACATAGCTAGAAAAATACTGCTGCAGCTGATATCAGAAATTACTGCCTCTGCTGTCTTCAGAGACTTTTGTTTCAGGTCTCACATTTAAGTCTTTAATCCATTTCGAGTTTATTTTTGTGGATGGTGAAAGAAAGTGGTTAATTTTCTTTCTTTTGCATGTTGCTGTCCAGTTTTCCCAGCACCATATGTTGAAAAGACAGTCTCTTTCCCATATTCATTCCTCCTTCATTGAAAATTAATTGTCCATATAATTGTGGGTTTATTTCTGGATTTTGGGTTCTTTTCCACCCTTCTTTGTGTCTATTTTTATGCCATACTGTTTTAATTACTGCCACTTTGTAATAAAACTTGAAATCTGGAAGTATAATACTTCTAGTGTTGTTTTTCAAGACTACTTTCTCTTTTCAGGGTCTTGTGTGTTTCATACAAATTTTAGGATTGTTCTAGCTCTGTGAAAAATGCTGGTGGTATTTTGATAAGGATTGCATTAAATCTGTAGATTGCTTTGGGTATTATAGACATTCTAGCGATATTTTCTCATCCAATCTGTGAGCATGGTATGTCTTTCCATTTCTTTGCATCATCTTGAATTTCTTTCAGTGGTTTTTAATAGTTTTCAGAGTACAGATCTCTTATCTCTTAAGTTTATTCCTAGATATTTTATCATTTTTTGGTACAGTTGTAAATGGGATTTTTTTTTAAACTTTATAGTTTATTGTCAGGTTGGTTTCCATATAACACCCAGTGCTCTTCCCCACAAGTGACCTCCACCAAGACCATCACCCCCCTTTACCTTTTCCCCTTCCCCTTCCCCCCTCAGTTTGTTTTCAGGATTCAAGAGTCTCTCGTGTTTTGTCTCCCTCCCTCTCCCTAACTCTTTTCCTCCTTCCCCTCCCCATGGTCTTCTGTTGGGTTTCTCCTGTTAGACCTATGAGTGCAAACATATGGTATCTGTCCTTCTCCGCCTGACTTATTTCGCTTAGCATGACACCCTCGAGGTCCATCCACTTTGCTACGAATGGTCATATTTCATTCTTTCTCATTACCGTTTAGTATTCCATTGTATATATAAACCACATCTCCTTGATCCATTCATCAGTTGATGGACATTTAGGCCCTTTCCATCATTTGGCTATTGTTGAAAGTGCTGCTATGAACATTGGGGTATATGTCCCCCTATGCATCAGCACTCCATATCCCTTGGGTAGATCCCTAGCAGTGCTATTGCTGGGTCATAGGGGAGTTCTGTTGAATATTTTTTGAGGGACCTCCACACTGTTTTCCAGAGTAGCTGCACCAGTTTACATTCCCACCAACAGTATAGGAGGATGCTCGTTTCTCCACATCCTCGCCAGCATCTGTAGTCTCCTGATTTGTTCATTTTAGCCACTCTGACCAGCGTGAAGTGGTATCTCAGTGTGGTTTTGATTTGTATTTCCCTGATGATGAGTGACACTGAGCATTGTTTCATGTGTCTGTTGGCCATGTGGATGTCCTCTTTGGAGAAGTGTCTATTCGTGTCTTCTGCCCATTTCTTCACTGAATTATTCGTTTTTCGGGTGCGGAGTTTGGTGAGTTCCTTGTAGACTTTGGATACTAGCCCCTTATCCGATATGTCATTTGCAACTATCTTTTTCCATTCTGTCGGTTACCTATTAGTTTTCTTGATTGTTTCCTTTGCAGTGCAGAAGCTTTTTATCTTGATGAGGTCCCAATAGTTCATTTTTGCTTTTGATTCCCTTGCCTTTGGGGATGTGTCATGTAGGAAATTGCTCTGGTTGAGGTCAAGGA
>CM053567.1:133612761-133644527 GCA_028646485.1 Cryptoprocta ferox | reverse complement strand
CATATTTTTTCTATTCATCACATTGAAGATTTCCTGCCATTCCTTTCTGGCCTGCCAAGTTTCAGTAGATAGGTCTGCTACAACTCTTATGTGTCTACCTTCGTATTTTAGGGCCTTTTTATCCCTAGCTGCTTTCAGAATTCTCTCTTTATATTTTTCCAGTTTCACTATGATATGTCATGCAGAAGGTCGATTCAAGTTACATCTGAGGGGAGTTCTCTGTGCCTTTTGGATTTCAATGTCTGTTTCCTTCCCCAGAGTAGGGAAGCTCTCGGTTATAATTTGTTCAAGTACCTCTTCAGCGCCCTTCTCTTTCTTTTTCAGGAATTCCTATGATACGGATATTGTTCCATTTGATTGTATTACTCAGTTCTCGAATTCTCCTTTCGTGCTCCTCGATCAATTTCGCTCTTTTTCTTGGCTTCCTCTTTTTCTATAATTGTGTCTTCTAATTTCACCTATTGTCCTCTCTGCCTCTTCAATCTGTGCAGTGGCAACCTCCATTTTATTATGCACCTCATTTATATCATTTTTTAATTCATCACAACTATTTTTAAGGGCCATAGTTTTTGTAGCAGTAGTGTCTCTGCTGTCTTCCATGCCTTTTTCAAGCCCAGCAATTAATTTTATGACAATTGTCCTAAAATTCTTGCCCAGTTATGTTGCTTATATCTGTTCTGAGCAATTCTGTAGCTAGCTATCATTTCTTCCTGGAATTTCTTTAGAGGAGAGTTCTTCCATTTCCTCATTGTGGCTAGCTTTCTGTCTCTTGTCAGTTTTAAAAGCTTACTATGGACTCTGCACCTGTGAGTACTGCTGTATTAAAGGAGGCTCATTGACTGTCCAGAGCCTGTCTGGTCAGGATTTGTTCTTTTAATGGCGTCCCCTGGTCTCTCCTGTTGTGCCTTTGGTTATTTTATTTGCCTACTCGTATTTATTTTTGGGACTCTCCACCATGTGTACTTTGGCCTGTTTCTTGAGGTAGCCCTGAAAAGGAAAACAGACAGACAAACAGGGTACAAAAGCACGCAAATGCACAGACAAGTCAAACAAGCAAACCAGAAGGGAAAAAGGGATGGGGGACAAAAACAACAAAAGACAAAGGACAGTCTAAAAGCATAAAACCAGAAATCTCAACTACAAATAAAGAGCAGGGTGGACGCAGTGCTGTTGGAAGAGCATCTACAAAGAGAGAAGTGACAGGGTGGGGAGTAAGTGAAATTGAACATTGACCAGGCAGAGGTACTAAAAGGCTTAATTCAGAGAGAAAAATAGAATATGGTAGGAGGCGAGGAGAAAAAAATGAAGATAATGTTACCCTGAGAAACTATATAGTCTGATTATTCCAGAAATAGAGAGAAAGGAGGGTAGTGACGGAGGTGTAGAATATGCATCAAGAGAATGGATTAAATGTGTCTGTTTAAGCAAACCAATGACCAGAGTGCCCAGTCCAGGGGAGGGGAGAGATAAGACTGAGATAAGGGAAAATATATCTGAATAGCAAGAATTGATCTAGAGTTAATCACAACAATCCATCAATGTTGGTCTTGCCCGGGCTCCAGAACAAAAAAAAAAAAAAAAAGGGCAGCTCTCCAGTGCGATAGGCGTGGTTTGGTGTAGGCAGGTCTTGCCTCCACTGCCAGTTCCCCCCCGGGCTGCTCCCTGAGGCCCCGCCTTGGTGGTTGTGGCGAGAAAAATGGCACCCTAGTCCCTTCTCAAACCAAGCGTTGCAACTCCCTCTTTTGGGTCCGATTTCCCTGTGCCGTGGACGTAACCAAGGTGGGCCAAGTTGTATTTCCCAAGCCCTGCCTCGTTTTCAGATCTTAGTCCGAGCACTTTAATGATAACGCCTGAAATGTACTGCTGCAGGCCGGGCAGCTTCGCAGCCGAGACTAAGCAGGGGGAGTAGGGGAGCAGTTTCTTCTGGCTCCGCCTGGGATCGGGGCACTGAGCCCAAGGAAAGCACCACAGCTAGAGAAAAAAATCTGTCTCCGAACGCCCTATAGTTAACAGATGGGATGATAGGATCCCTCTCCGTCCCAGGCCAAGGTTTTTCTCTTCTCCAGAGACAGTTTATAGCAGTTTCAGCCACTCTTTCTCTTCCCTTCCTCTCTCCGCAGCTCTGCGTGCAGGGGCTCCCTCCCCTCCGCGCCTTTGGGTCCTGGCCCGTTTTTATCTTTCCCTCTTCGCAGTCACACACCTATGAGGCTGTCTTCTTAGTGGACTCTGTCTCTTTTCCTCCCAGACTCTTGCAGTTCAGTTTCTTATGGCTTCAATCATTCCTGGTTTTAGAGATGTAGGCGGGCGAAAACGTACGGAGCGCCTTACTTCTCTGACATCTTGCTGGGCCAGTGTGTCCTTCAAAGCCACTGTTTTCCCTGTTGATTTTGTTTGGATGATCTGTCCATCCATGTAAGGGGAGTGTTAGTGTCCCCTACTATTATTGCATTATTATCAATCATTTCTTTTATGATCATTATTAACTTATTAACATTGTTATTAACTGTTTTATGTATTGAGGTGCTCTCAGGTTGGGTGCATAAATATTTATAGTTGTTATATCCTCTTATTGGATTGTCCCCTTTATTATTATATAGTGTTCTTCTTTGTCTTACACTTTGTTACAGTCTTTGTTTTAAAGTCTAATTTGTTTGATAACAGTATTGCTCCTCCAGCTTTCTTTTGGCGTCCATTTGCATGATAAATGTTTCTCCATCCCCTCACTTTTAATCTGTAGGTGTCTTTTGGTCTGAAATGAGACTCTTGTAGGCAGCATAGAGATGAGTCTTTTTTTTTTTATCCACTCTGTCACCCATTGTCTTTTGATTGGAATGGTTAGTTTATTTACATTCAAAGTAATTATTGATAGATATGTATTATTGCCATTTTGTTACTTGTTTTGTGTGATTTTACTATAGATGTTCTCTAATTCTTGTCTTGCTCTCTTTCATGGTTTTGGCTTTCTTAAGTGATATACTTGGATACCTTTCTCTTTATTCTTTGCATATCTGTTACTGGTTTTTGTAATGTGGTTACCAGTAGGTTTGTATATAACATCTTTTGCATATAGCAGTCTTTATTAAGTTGGTGGTTGCTGAAGTTTAAACCTATTCTTTATTCCTGTCCTCCCCACATTTTAATTATATGGTGTCATATTTTATGAGTCCTTGACATATTATTTCAGAAATATTTATTTTCACTGATTTTGTGTTTTTTGCTTTTCATACTCTAACTTACAGTCTTTCTTTCCATTCTGAGTCCCCATTAGTATTTCTTGTAGGACTGGTTTAGTGGTCATGAACTCCTTAGTTTTGTTTGAGAAACTCTGTATCTCTCCTTCTAATCTGAATGATGGCTTTGCTGGATAGAGTATTATTGGCTGCAGGTTTTTCTCTTTCAGCACTTTGAATATCTCATGCCACTCCTTTCTGGCCTGCAAAGTTTCTGCTGAAAAATCCTCTGATATTCCTCTTGTATATAACTGTCTTCTTTTGCTGCTTTTAACATTTTTTCTTCATTGCTATTTTTTGCAGTTTAATTACTGTGTCTTGGTATGGACCCCCTTGGGTTGAATTGGAGAGAGTGGGAATCTCTGCCTTCTGGATCTGGATATCTGTTTCCTTCCCTCAGATTACAGATGTTTTCAGCTATTATGTCTTCAAATAAATGTTCTGCCCCCTTATCTCACCTCTTCTCAGGTCCTTCTAATGTGGATGTTATTGATAGAGTTTGAGTTTTCTAAGCCTATTCTCAGCTTGCATAATTTTATTTCTGTCCTTTTATCAACTTGGTTACTTTGCATTATTTGTCTTCCAGGTCATTAATTTGTGCTTCATCTAGCCTGCTGTTTATTCCATAAAGTGTATTTTTAATTTCATTGATTGTATTTATCTCTGATGGGTTCTTTTTTTTTTTTTTTTATCTGTTTTAAAGGTTTCACTGATGTCTTCTACTCTTTTCTCCAGTCCAGTGAGTATCTTTATGATAATTACTTTAAATTCTCTATTAGGCATATCACGTATATCCTTTTCACTTTGGTCTGTTGTTGTGGTTTGGTCCTATTCTTTCATTTGGGGGATGTTTCTTATCTCTTCATTTTGTCTGATTTTCTGTGCTTGGAAAGTCAGGTACTTCTCTTGTTCTTAACAATAATAGCCTTATGAAGAAGAGGTCCTGTGGTGCCCTGAAATGCAGTGTCTCTTGTTCTCCGGTGCTTGGTGCTTCAGGGAGTATCTCCCATGTGTGTTATGTGTGCTCTGCTGTTGAGTCTTGGCCTCTTTTTCCTTCAGTCCAGATGTGTGCAGAGGTTCTTTGTCTGTTGTGGGTAGTAAGGTGTGCAGTGATCTCCTTGCAAAATGAGACCTACCACCTTGTATGGGGAACTGAAGTCCTGGAAAACAGGTGGATCAGGAGAGGTGGTGTTGGCAGGGTTTGCACAGGTCTTCTTGGGGTGGGGCCCATGGCATCAGGACTCAGGCAAATGTGACTGAGGAGGGTGGATCCACCCTCCACTCAAGCAAGGGGTGATGGGGCTCGGGCTAGTAAGTTAGGTAAGGAGTGTCAGCACCATGCTGGTTTTCCCAAGTGGCCATTGTTTATGCTGGGGGTGGTGGTGGAGGATGGAAATGGTGTCTGCCAGCACCTTTGTTCTTGGAGGGGTCTCCCTGTGATCCCTGTCTTTCCTGGTGGTGCTGAGATGAGCAAATCATTCTCCCTCCCAGCTTCCCCCCATTGTTTCTCATCTTGCTAGTTCTAAGCTGTATCTGTGTGGACTGTTTGTTGTGCTGTCTCCAATGTTCTAATGCCATCCAGGCCTTCTGAGCTGAAACCCACTGATTTTTCAAATTCTAGGCTTTAAGTCCTGTTGGTTTTAAGAACTCAAAATATTCAGTACCTCTCACTTTCAGAGGCAGATATTATAGAGATTCATCCTCCCCATTCATGGGCTCCCTAGTGTGAAAGTCTATTTTCTGGTTTCTCTACACCCCCAGCTCCCTCCCCACTGTGTGTATGGGCATGGTCCATTTTGCTCCTAGACCACATCTTCACTCCTTTAGTTGTAGAGTTTGTTCTGTCAAGTCTTCAGGTCATTTTCTGGGTTATTTACTCTGATATAAGTGTTACCTAATTGTATTTGGGGGACTAAACAAGCTCAAGGTCCTTTTACTCCCCCATCTTCCCAACCTGTAGTCTTCATTTTAAAGTCTACTTCATCTGGTATATGTATTGCTATCCTGGTGTGTATTTTGGGTGAGGAGGGCTCCTTTTGCATGGAATATCTTTTTCTTCAGTATCAGTCTGTCTGTGTCTTTAGGTCCTAAGTATCTTGTAGGCACCCTGTAAGTGGGTCTTATCTTTCTATCTATTCCATCACTTTTTGTCTTTTGATTAGAACATTTAGTCTCTTTACAATTTTAAAGTAATTATTAGTAGGCATGTACTTAATTGCCATTTTATTAATTGTTTTCTGGTTGTTTCATGTAGTTTTGTTCCTTTTTTCTTATCCTGCTTCCTTCCTTGTGATTTGATGACATTCTTTAGTGTTACACTTGGATTCCTCTTAATTTTTTGTGTATGTGTTACAGGTTTTTGGTTTGTGGTTTCCTTGATGTTCATATATAACATTCTGTGTATATATACAATATCTAGATTATATGTAATCTAGATTTTTAATAAGTTGATGGTCACTTAAACCCAGACACATTCTAAAAGCACATTTTTACTTGCCCCTCCATGTTTTATGTATATGATGTCCTTCCTGTTTTACATCTTTTTGTGTATCCTTTAATTATTGTAGATATAATTGATGTTACTACTTTTGTCTCTTAACCTACAATACTGGCTTTGTAAGTGATTGATCTAGTACCTTTACTATATATTTGCTTTCATCAGTGAAATATTTTTCTTTTAGAATTTTCTTCTAATTATGGCCTTAAAGAAGTCCCTTTAACATTTCTTGTAAGGCTGGTGTAGCTTCAGTTCTAAATGATAACTTTGCTGGGTAGAATATTTTTTGATTGTACGTTTTTTTCCTTGCAGCACTTTTAATATATTCTGCCACTCCCTTCTGGCCTGCAACATTTCTGGTGAACAGTCAGCTCAGAGCCTTATGGGGTTTTGTTGTATGTAACTAGTTGCTTTTCTCTTGCTGCTTTTAAGATTGTATCTTTAGTTTTTAATATTTTAATTATTATATGTCTTGGTATGGACCTCCTCGGGTTCATCTTATTAGGGGCTCTTTGTGCTTCCTGGACCTGGATGCCTATTTCCTTCCTCAGATTAGGGAACGTTTCTGTTTTTTATTTCTTCAAATAATTTTTCTGCCTCTTTCTCTCCTCTTTTGGGATCCCTATAATACAAATGTTAGTACACTTGATGTTGTTACAGAGCCCACTTAATCTTAACTTTAAATTTTTTTTCTTTTTGCGTTCAGCTTTGGTGGTTTCTACTACCCTGTCTTCTAGATTACTGATCTGCATCTTCTAACATGCTGTTGATTCTCTCTAGTGTACTTTCATTTCAGTACTGAACTCTTCAGCTCTCATTGGTTGTTATATTTTCTATTTCTTTGTTGAAGTTCTGAGTTCATACACTCTTGTCTAAAGTCCAGTGAATATCTTTATGACCATAACTTTGAACTCAAGTAAATTGCTTGTCTCTGTTCCATGTAGTTTTTTCTGAGGTTTGTTTTCTTTTGTTATCTCCTCATTTTGTCTGTTTCTGTATATTAGGTAGGTCAGCTATATCTCCTGGTCTTCAAAGTAATGGCTTTATATAGAAGTCATCCTGTGGAGCCCAGTAGCATAGTACCCTTGGCCACCAGAACCAGGCATTCCAGGGGTGTCCCATGTGGGCTACATGCACCCCCCTGTTGTGACTGGGCCATGACAGCTGAGGGTATACTGGTGGGTGGAGCTGGCATCCAGCACAGGTGGACATGAGGCCTGGCTGCTGCTGCTACAGGTACACTGGTGGGCAGGGCTGCTGCAGTGACTGGTCATGACTACTGTGGCCAGACTGGCGTTCAGGGCTTGTCCCCTGCATGGCTGGCTAAGAGGTGTGGCTGTAGCTGTAATGGGTGTGCTGATGGGATGCGCTTAAGTTCCTGGTACGGCTGGCTGCAACTGCTGATTGTGTGCTGGAGGACAAGGCTTAGTCCCTTACCCCACTTTCCTGGGGCAGGATATGTTTTGGTTGGGCACAGGGCTAGGAGGAGGCTGCCTGCTGGGTTTCACATTGTGGGAGCTACTCTGGAGGGGTAGGCAAGCAGTGATAGCAAGGTAGATGGAGTGTAAGAACTGGCTACTGCCAGCGGCTGGCCAGCTAGGCTTGAATGATGGCAAGAAAAATTGTGTGCACCAGCGTGTCCGTTTGTGGAGAAAGTGTCTACAGATCCTTCCCCCCTCCAGCACCTAGCCTAAAATTCATTGATAAGTCTTCACGTATAAGCCAGACACTTTTAAACTGCTGCCTCTGTGTTGGTTTTGAACCTAATGATATAGGGTTCTGGCCCTTTAAGAGTGAAATCGGTTTCCTGTTGCCTTCCAAGTGTCCCAGAGAGAAGTCCTGCTGATTTTCAAAGCCAGATGTTATGGGGGCTCATCTTCCCAGTGCATGTCCTCAGGGAAGACCTCCATGCCTGTGATACCCTCCTGCTGTGGGTCACCACACTAGCTGTTTGGTTCTCAACTGCATCTTTGCCTCCCCCCTCCCCGGCCCTTCTTAGTGTGCTTTTTTTATATCCTTAGCCGCAGGAGAGCTGTGCTGCTAGTCTTCAGGTCATATTCAGAGATTGTTGCATCCTCAGTGTGTCTGTGGGAAGAGGTGGGCCCAGGATTCTCCTGTACGTGGTCATCTTCCCTGCAGTCTCGGTGTGCTTTCTTTATTTGCCTCTGTTCATGTTCAGAATTTTGTCGACTATCCGCAGAACTGTTAGCCAGTTGAAGCTTAAACACAGAACTTATATAAATAGTGCTGGAGAACACAACTTCGTCCTGAAAGTGGGTCCTTCTTCCTCCTACGCACCCAAACTAGAATTTGACTCACTTGCTTGGACCACACCTGTAGTATGACCAAGTCCGGTTATCTAACAGCCTACAGGAACAAGGGTAATAGGCCTGCCTTAACATGTGAAGTTAGCGGGACTGAAACTTGGGAGGCTGCCTGGCCCTGTCTAGGAGTATTTACCTTGTGAAATTAGCAGCCTGAGTATCAGAGCACGGAAAATGAAAGGCTAGAGAAGCGAACATAGTATGCATGACTAGCAGTCTGTCCACTAGAGCCATGTGGCTCGATGAGTAACCATTCTCATCAGTTATATCAACAGCTCTTCCTACTGTAGGAGGGTATACAGAGGGACAGAAACTCCTTCCATACATGGATGAGGATGGGACTGACTGCCTGTTTTCTGGCCAAAGAAGAAAACATAGGTAAAGAGAGAAATTCCTTTTCCGGCACTGTTGGAATTGCCACAATGTTTGGGAAAGTATGAGGAAAGAGGGTATAACAAGTTTGCTTGGCAAAAGTGGCTGCAAACTTTTAGCACCTAACTTAGAATCATTTTTAAAGTTCCCAGTCTCCTACACAACTTTAACCCAGTTTACAGCTGGACAGAACTTCCTTCAGTGAGATCTGAGTGGATGGCAAAACTAATAAAATGTAATCACACTCCTCACCATCCCCATAAACACAGTGTGGCAAGATTCATGGGGCTGTTTCTCAAAACACTTCTCATTACAAGCCAAAGCACCACAGAAATGAAAAGGTGAAGCATTACAGGAGGGGCCGACATGCAGCCCAGGGGTGAAGTTCGTAGTCAGAAATTGTTCTAAAAAAAATCATTTTACATTATGATGTCTAATTCAGATTTTTCTAGTGTTTTCAGAAACTAATGATACATTAAGGAATTCTTTTTTAATGTTTATTTTTGAGCGAGCACAAGTGGGGGATGGGTAGAAAGGGAGGAACAGAGGATCTGAAGTGGGCCCTTTACTGACAGGCTGACCGTAATGAGCCAGATGTGGGGCTCGAACTCCCCGCATGATCATGACCTGAGCCAGTCAGACACTCAACTGACTGAGCCACCCAGGCATCCCAGGCAGTTCTTTACTCTAGATACTTGAAATAAATTTTACTTGCCATAACCTAGTCAAAATAGGTCAGCATTGGGGCACCTGGGTGGCTCAGGTCATGGTCTTGCGGTTCGTGGGTTCAAGCCCCGCGTCAGGCTGACAGCTCAGAGCCTGGAGCCTGCTTTGGATCTGTGTCTCCCTCTCTCTCTCTGCCCCTCCCCTGGTCACACACTGTGTCTCCCTCTCTCAAAAATAAATGTTAAGAAAAAAAAAAAAAAAAGGTTAGCATTGATTTTCTGTAGGATGGAAAAATTAGACTAAGACTAGAATTCTTGAATTATGATTATGATTTAATACTTGTGAAGACATGGTTATTTTCCCAGAGCCAAATAAAGCATCAGACGGAATTATATAAAAGTGATTACAATCAAGAGTTTATTTGTTTTCATCATTTTTTAAGAAATAAAAAGGTCTAAAAAACAAAAAAGTTGCAAAAATGATAACATGTTAATTTTGTTATATCCTAATTGCTTAAGTATGTTCTGTAAATTCCAAATAAGTAAAATAATATAAAAATATATTTTCAAATCTTTATAGAATGAAAAGAAAACCACATTAATCATTAAATACTCTTGGATTTCCTTTACTCCTCCCACAGATGAATTCACAAATATATAAAAACTGACATACATTTACATTCTGAAATACAAAGCTCCAACAGCCAAGTAGTTACAGTTTATTTTGTTATGTGCAAAGTAGGTATTTCATATTTACTTGCTATGGAAAGCAGAGTATAGCCTCAATGGAGAATAATCATTAAACACTGATTAGTTTTAAGAATGCTGTTGTCAAAATGTACAGCAGCACATATTTTGTAATTATGTACTTCTCTTTTACAGTAACAGCTTTCAGGTATAAAGTTTTCAAAAGCTATCTTTGAAGAGCTGTGAAGTGGATGTTATTTCAGATCTGATGAAAAATAATTTGACAGTAACCTCCTCAAAAGCCAGGAGAGGATTGTTTTTCTGTTTCTCCCCTCTATGTGGTCAGTTTCATTCTTAAGGAAGGCCTGATGTTGCAAGAAGATGCATTTCAGAAGCCCTTAACAGAAGTTTGTGAATTGTCAAGTAAAGACACCACCTCTGATGTGGATGGTTTCATTCAATCCATGTTCTACCAACTTTATATCTTCTAGGTCATCTTTTATGATGCTAATCAAATGACTAAGGCCTTCCTGTTGTTGTTTCAAATGCTAAAAGGAATTAAAAAAACATATTAATATATTAACCTATTAAACTGCAAGCTACGCACAAGAAAAGACATTTTTCACTATTTTAGTAGCAATACAGCACTTGGTAGCTGCTCTAAATAGAGTGGACACACATATTTAAACATTCATACTATATCTTGTGCTAACACATTTCTATGACCTATAGTAACAAACTAAAAAAAACCAAAATCAAATGAACAGTATTTTCAATAGAAATTTTAAAGATACAGATATTCAAATATATATGACTAGCAAAATAATCATTCTGAAAACTATAAGTGTTTATGTTTTGAAGTACCAAGTATATAATGATAACAGTGAAAACTACAACTGCTAACATTTTTAAGTATCCAAGTGTTAATAAGGCAGTTTTCAGAGCTTCATGGGTATTAACTAACAAAATTCTTTTAAGCACCCTTTGAGGATGTCATTATTACTGCTTCTCTATGGATACAAAAATTGAGATGCAGGTAAGAAACCCACTCAAGGTCATAAACTAGGTGATGAGCTGTGATCCAATCCCAAAACAAGTGTTCATGTTATTCCAAATTTTAGTGCATAAACTTTTGAATATAGTTTTTCACCCCAATATACTGGAATCTTTCTCAGCCAATTTTTTGTAGTTATTTACAATGGAAGATAATCAAATGTATGTATATGTCCCTAGAACCTAGGAGCCAAAATGGATTTTAGTTGTCTAAAGTGGCAGTATCTACTCTAAAGCACATAATAAAATTGGATCTGTAGATGACAATTATAACCATCTAAAATCCTCCAGGCCATGACAACAGCCCTACCTAATATGTTCCTCAAAATTTACCATATTAAGACCTTTAAATACAGTCACGGGTTAGACAGCTTTCATTAAATCAGTGTATATTTATAACTGAGGAACATAAGCTAGAGCAGTACTTTCCAAGCTTTTCACACCAGATGAGCCTAAAAGTGGTTGGAGTGGTTCTAGCCACCAGACCCTCCACCTACATCCCCTGAGGGCTGAGGAGATCAGTAATTGGTACATATTTACAATTTATATGTGGTATACAGGCTGGGAATAGAGGACAGAGCAGTTACTTCTCAAATTGTAATGTACTACAAATAACTATGATCTTATTAATAAAATGTACATTAGATTTGGAGTAAGGACTGAGATTATGCATTTGTAATGACCTCTCATGCCGTTGCTGGTGCCACCTACAAATTGAGTAGCAGGGTATAGGGAACTCTGGTGCCTCCACTAACTGAATTCATCTTTTATTATAAAATATACAAAACAGCAATACCCATTTTAACCCTTTTTAAAAATACACAGTTTGGTAACAGTATATTCACATTGTGCAAAATCACTACAATCTATTTTTAGAACTTTTTCATCTTCCCAAATTCTGTACCCATTAAATGCTCCTCAGGCCCCTGGCAATCACCATTCTACCATGAACTAGACTACTCTAGTAAACTATGTAAGTGGAATTATACGATATCCTTTTAAACTGGCTTATTTCACTTGGCATAACATTTCTAACATGTTGTACTGAGTGTTTGTTAGAGTTTCGTTTGTTTTTAAGGCTGAATAATACTCCACGATGTATATATGTACTGTATTTAGTTCATCCATTCATCTGTCTATGGACACTTGAGTTGCTTCCACATCTTGACTATTGTGAATGCTGCTGCTAAGAATGTAGGTGAGTCCCTGCTTTCAATTCTTTTAGGTATATATCCAGAAGTAAACTGCTAGATCATATATCAGCTTAAATGTTTAATTTTTTGAGGAACTGTTTTCCATAGCACCTGCACCATTTTACACTGCCACCAGCAATACACAACAGTTCTGTTTTCTTCACAATCTTGTCAACACTTGTTATTTACTGTTTTTTGGGTAATAGCAAGCCTAATAGATATGAAGTGAATTCTCCTTTTTAAAAGTGCACTCTAGCACTAGTGCACTTACCTGCTTAATTTCTCGTAACAGATCTGCATCTATATAATATCTCTCCTCAGATTTGACTGCTCCAAAATGATTCTGCATCCTGATTTGGGACATCAGTTCATTTAGTCGGCCCTAAAAGTAAGAAACTGAGTCAAATTACAACTGCTAACAAGAGCAACCACTTCTAAAAGAGAATCTTTTCTTTTAAAAGGATGGATGCTACTCATATAAAGTTGTATGATTCTCCCTCTGTACATTATGTGAAACATTAACACAAGCCTAAACCATATCATTAAGAATCTACTTTAGAAAGGAAGTTTTGATTAAAGAGAATAAAATACTTAATAAAAGCAAGTATACATAATTCCTCTTTTCAAAGACTGACATTCTAGCTGTATGGTCTTATTCATGCCTACCTTGAACTGGGTAGGTGCATTCAGTTCACACTGAATTGTATCTAGCTGAACTCGCAGCTGCTCTTCATCAGCTTGAATGGCATACCCACTCTTCCTCTGAATTTCCTGTTTGATTAGGACCTATAGAAAGAAAATCCACCAACAATACCAACAGAATCATGATTCTTTTTTTAGTTATGCAAGTAATTTTATTACATACAGTCAGTTGCTGAAAGAAACCAGCTGAATACACTAACAATATAGTAGGAATCTTAACAGTTTGAGATTTGGATTAGGTTTGTCCATTTTTATTAGGCAATCTACATTAGTATATTGGCATGCCTCTAATTTGTTTAATGACTGCATGACTTGTCATGCATTAATAACCAATAATTTATTCAGTTATGATCCTCCTATTGAGGGATCCTATTGAGGGGTATATATTCTGTTTCTAGTAATAAACATTTATATATACATGCTGATCTAGACCCCCAAGAATGAGACTGCTGGGTTTCAAAGCATGTGTTTTCAGTCTAACAGAAGCTGCTAGACTGTTTCACAATTTAAATTCATAAACCACATGCAAGTACCCTTTTCCCCATATCGCTATCTGCAATGTTATTTAAATTTTGCCCAAACTGATGAGTGTAAATGGAGCTCACATTTTTTCTTTAATCTGCCCTTCCCTGAAAGTTAAAGGAGCATCTTTTAATAGTTAAAAACTACTTTGCATTTGCTCTTCTGTGAACTGACTTTACACATTTTTGCCCATATTTTAATTGAGTCTTTTGGTAAAAAATTTTTGTATAGTACGAATCACCATTTGCAAATTCTTTTTCTGGTATCTGTCACATGACTATTGACAAATGGCTTCTGGTGTCTTTTGCTATGCAAAATTTTCTGCTTAGTCTATTTTATTTTATAGTTTCTGGCCAAAAACCTCTCCAATCTCTATAGTCATGCATGTAGCTTCATAAATTTTTTAGAGTTAAATCTTTAATCCACCTGTTTTGTCTGTGGTATGATACAGCAGTCCAGTTTTTTTCCCAGCCATCCAGTTACTCTAGCATTATTTATTAAATAAACCAACTGAATTGAAATACCACCCTTATCATATGAAACTTTAAGACATGGTTGGCATCTATTTCTGGATTCTCTGTTCTATTTATATTTATTGTCCAATCTTAGGCCAGTCCCACACTGATTTGTTACGGAACTTTTAAGATAGGTTTTAAAATCTTGCAAGATTTCTTTTTTGTTTCTCCAAAAGCTATTCTGAAAACACTTATCCTTCTTGGTGAACCGAAAGATTTCTTGATCAAGTCTTTAAAAGTTATAAATTATTTTCATACTTTATAAAGTGAATAGTAAATCTTCTCACCTAAATATGCTTTATATGTCATTTTGTAAAGACTTTAATTCAGATTTTGTAGTTCCCTCATAAATTTACTCCTCTAAGTATCTTATAATATTTTCATCACAGTAAATGAAATATTTTCCTGTTTTCACTAATGGTATGCTGGTTTTGGTACATTTATCTTGTATCTAGCCATCTTACCACATTCTCTAGTTTTCTCCTAGAGTTTTCTAGATATACAATCATGCCATCAGCAGAAAAGACAATTTAGTCTTATCCAATGTTTCATTACCTTGTTCATAATATTTATAAAAATCTCTAAGATTACAATAATAATAATGGGTATTACTTTTTCTGGTGGGGAGGATTACTTTCTGAATGTGATTTTATTTTTTATTTTTATTCATTTTTGAGAGACAGATCATGAGCAGGGGAGGGGTAGAGAGAGAGGGACACAAGAATCTGTCAGCACAGAGCCCGATGTGGGGCTTGAGCCCACAAACTGTGAGATCATGACCTGAGCCGAAGTCGGATGCTCAATCGACTGAGCCACCCAAGCGCCCCCTGAATGTGATTTTAATGCTTTGCTTCTTTGAATATTTGCTGTTCATTTTGGTAACAGTCTCCTATTTTTCCTTTGATGTGCTGATTATGATAAATTATATGCTGATAAGTTCCCTGTTACATTCCTGAAATAAACCTTACTTCGTCACAATGTATTCCTTTAGGATTTGATAAATAGTTGGATTCTTTTTGCATTTACGTTGCTTTTGGTCAGATTTATTGAGGTATAATTCACATATAACAAAATCACCCATTTTAGGTGCACAGTTACTATGAATTTTGACAAAGTCATGTTACCATCACCACAATCAAGGTACAGAACATTTCCATCTACTCCTTGTAGTCACTGCTCTCCCTTTATTACCTGCCCCTAGCAACTACTGAGCTGTTTGTTATCTGTCCCTCGTTTTGCTTTTTGCATTAATATCATATAAATGGAATCATTGCCTTTTGTAGCCTTGAAATCTGGCTTCTTTCACTTAGCATAATCTGCATCTTTATTTATTAGAAATATCTATTAACAGATTTTTATTTGGGGATACCAGAAGCAGAAATGTAAAATAGTACACCTGCTCTGGAAAAGTTTTTAGCAGTTCTACAAAAAGTTAAACATAAGTTACCATATGACCAAGCAATTCCAATCCTAGATTCATATACTTAAGAAAAATGAAAACACACATCCACACAAATATTTGAACACAAATGTTAGCAACATCTGTAATAACCAAATGGGGGAAACAACCAAAATGTTTGAGGTGATGAATATTAGTATAGTCATGTAATACCACAGAGACAGAAAGTGGTGGCTTGGACCAGGGCGCCGGGGGGGGGGGGGGTGTTGGGATGAAATGGGGAGTGACTGCTAATAGGGATGAAGTTTCTTTTTAGGGTGAGGAAAATGTCCTAAAATTGATTGTGGCAATGTTGCACAGACTAAATATACTAAAAACCACTGAACTGTACACTTTAAATGGGTGAAATGTATGGTGGGTGAATTATATCTCAAAGTGATGGGGAAATGGTCTATAGATTTTTCCTTTTGTCTAAAATAAAAACTTTGGAATTAGCTCTTCAGCGGTTAGACAAAGTTAAGCAGTTAAACATCTAGCCTTGGTATTTTTCCATGGTTGATCTTTTAAGAAGTTTCTCAATTGTTTATATAGTATTTGTTTAAGGTTTTTGCACCTATGTAGATGATTTTTTAGTAAAATTAAAGTCACCAAAATTAATCTATTTTCTCCAGCTAATTTGTTGCCCTGAATTGCATGCGGTACTTTCTCATTCTCTTCTATCATCTGTAGTAATGTTTCCGTTCTCCTTTTCCTTATTTGGATTCATGAGATGTTTAGCCATTTCAAAGATCTTTTCAAAGAAAGTTTTCAATTTATTCTTTGTACTATATTAATTTCATATCTGTATTTCTCTCTCACTGGCTTCTCTTGATAGTCTCTAACTCCTTAAGATAAATACTAGTACCTTATTCTTTGCACTTGTATTTTAAAAAGAGAGCTTAGGGGCACCTGCATGGCTCAGTTGGTTAAGTGTCCGATTTCAGCTCAGGTCATGATCTCGTGGCTCGTGGGTTTGAGCCCCGCACTGGACTCTGTGCTGACAGCTCAGAGCCTGGAGCCTGTTTCTGATTCTGTGTCTCCCTCTCTCTGCCCATCACCCACTCATGCTCAGCCTCCAACTCTCTCTCAAAAAGTTAATAAATATTAAAAAAATTTTTTTAAATGAAAGCTTAAATGCTCCAAATTTTATTTTGCATACAAGTCTTGCTATATTCAATTGATTCTGGTAGCTAATGTTTGTCTTCATGATAGTTTAAAATTTCAGTTTTTGTTGCTATTCATGCTTTTACTCCCTCCTGTTAATTTTGAAGTTCTATTGTTTTTCATTCTGCTATTTCATTAATGGTTATATTCCCTTTTCTAGCACTGAAAATCAAATACTTTTACTTTCATGAAAACTAGATACATGCTTTCTATGCACCAAGATGATTTACTTCTTCAGTGCTTCTACCCTCTTAGTAACATGTGAATTTTAGAATATATTTACTTTCTTCACCCACTCCTATGACACTTCCCTACCTTCTAGGTTTTACTGAGAAAGTTTGGTACTTAACAGTTTCAAATTACTATTCCTTCCTTTCAGTGTTTTTTTTTTTTTTTCTCTATCCCAGAAATCTCTATTTGGCACTATCACACATACAGTCTTAGAGATGTTCAAAAAAAAAAATTCCAAATTACTACCTGTAAAGTTCTGTGGGAAAGGTCCATGAGTTTCCTCTTGTATTGTGCAATTTTGGCCATAGTTGTGGTTTGATTCTTCTGTAATTCGCTAATATCTTCAGATATGATCTGTTTTTCAAAAGAAAGTTTTGAAGGTGAGTATAGACATCACAAATATTAGGTTTACTATATGCAAAGTCTGATTCTAAGATGCAATGGAGATTTGCCTTTCAAAACAAACACCCTTAAATCTGCCATTATAGTTCTTTCTGTCTATGCATCTAAAATTAAAAAGTACCATTCAAAGACTTCTTAAGAGCTCTAGGAAATTTAATGATGAGGCAAAGTGTACAGAAAAATGAAACATATACTTGAGAAATATTAAGGAACAAGGCCAACAACCAGGCCAAGAATGGAAAAAAGTTATCTAGAAAGTCACATCCAGGAGTGGCCTTAATAGACCGTCTGAAAAGTGTAGTATAGTCCAGTGTTAAGTGCTGAATACTTTAGAGAGAGTGATCAGAGTGGAGGGGAAAGGAAGGATATTTATTATAAAACCTAATACATTTTTATGCCTCTACATCTTGGATTTGCTCTTTGGCCTGAAATCATACTGTTCCGCCTTTTGAAGTCATAACCTTACAAAGTTAAAAACCCCTTTCATTAAAGCTACCCAACCTGACTTAATCCCATAATTGTTACTATCATAATTAATTGTTCTGTGGCATTGGCTGGAGATGCTATAAGAAAAGAGGGTAAGGAGATTGTGCAAGACATTTTAGTATGTCCACCTGGACAGATCATCTTTTAAGAAAACTTTCCAGTGACAGGTCATGTTGAAGGAACAAAATTAGGTGGGCCATGTTTTATATTACATAACCTAAGCAGTTCCACCACCCCAGTCTTAAAAAGTTGGCAGGCTTCCAGACACAAGAGTAATATAGTGGTCTTCACAACCAGCAATAACAAAAAGAAGTAGAAATGCTTACCATTCAGCATTTATTCACAAACACTAAAGCAATCTAAGGAATTAACCCAAGGAAGAAGGCATTTTTTTCAATTACTATTATTTTTTTATTTAAAGTTCATTTTGAGAGAGACAGAATCCCAAGCAGGTTCCATGCTGTCAGTGCAGAACCTGGTGCAGGGCTCAAACACATAAACTGTGAGATCATGACTTAAGGCAAGATCAAGAGTCAATGCTTAACTGACTGAACCACCCAGGTGCCCCAGAGAGCACAAGGCTTTTAAAGAAAATATTTAAGGGGCGCCTGGGTGGCTCAGTCAAGCATCCAACTCTTGATTTTGGCTCAGGTCATTATCTCAGAGTCATAAGATTGAGCCCTGCATCCGTACTGGGCATGGAGCCTGCTTAAGATGCTCTCTTTCTGTCCCTTCCCCCAACCTCAAATATTTTTAACTGTTTCAAAAGACTACCTCAATGAGTAAAAATCTCAATGAGTAAAGAAATATAGTGTGTTCATAATGGAATACTTTACGAAGATTCAATTCTCTACAAATAATTCCAACTAAAATTCTAGCATTTTGACAAATAGATTCTGAGATGGTTATAGAACAGTAAAGATTCATAAAGATGAAACAACTCTGAAAAGAACAAAAATCAGAGATGTACTCTACCACATTGAGATACACTACAAAGCCACAAGGTGTAAAAAAAAAAAAAAATGAAACTGATTTAAGAACAGAATACATCACATATACATAGATGGGAATTTGGTTGGGTAAATCTGCTTTGATAAATCACTGGGGAAAATAACATTGGATACTATTTATGGATGACACAAACCTGACCCACTAGAGAAAAATAATGTTGGGTTTGTACCACTTACTGTACAAAGTCAAACTCCATGAAGACAGAAGACCCCAATGTGGAAGGTTAAATTGTAAATAAAATGTTAGAAAAAAAATGTAGGAGACTCTCAGACCTTGGAGTGAAGAATGACTTCTTGAGCAAAATCCCAAGAAAAAAAACACGGAGGCAAGAAACTAGTGAGTATTGTTACATTAAAATTAAGGTTTTTCTATTCAACTGAGGACACCAAAAGCAGAGTTAGCAGAAAGGTGAGAAAGTAGACATTCATAACATTTAAATCAGACTAGGGATTAAAATCAAGAGTAAACGGTGAACTCCTGCAATGTAGTAAAGATAAATCTAACAGAAAAACTAGGGAACGATAAGAATAACTTTTTAAAAATGTTTATTTTTGAGAGCGGGAGGGAGGGAGGGAGACACAGACTGTGAAGCAGGCTCCAGGCTCTCAGCACAGAGCCCAATGCAGGGCTTGAACTCACGTACTGTGAGATCATGACCTGAGCTGAAGTCAGATGCTTAGCTGACTAAGCCACCCAGACGTCCCCCCACGATGTTTCTTAAAGTAGGCTCCACACCCGTGTGGAGCCCAACGTGGGGTTTGAATTCATGACCCTGACGATCAAGATCTGAGCTGACATCAAGAGCCAGAAGCCTAACTGACTGAGCCACCCAGGCGCCCCAAGATAGGAAAAATTTTGATTCTGGACAAGATGGACTTAAGTATATGCCATTGTATCTCACCTATTGCATAGAGCTATAAAACTGAGACTGCATGGGCAACTATTTGAAAAATAGTGGCAGAAGGATTAGGGAAGGAGACATGAACTGAAGTACCACTGAACTGTTGGTGAGGTTACCATTTCTCCCACCTCTGGCATACCCCACTCATTTCAACAAAGCCCAAAACTGAGAAGTGGGCATAATGCTGACATCTCCAAGAAAAGCCTTTTAGCTCTGATGGAGGTGATACACTGTAGTATCTAGAGGTTTCCTCAGCGCCAGTACTATAGCAGTACCCCCTCATCCATACATCCCCCATGCCTGAAACCATGGATAGTACCAGACCCTATATATACAATGTTTCTTCCTATACGTACACATACCTGATAAAGCTTAATTTATAAATTAGGCACAGTAAGAGATTAACAATAAAATGGAACAATTGTAACAATCTACTGTAATAAGTTATGTGAATGTGGTCTCTCAAAATATTATACTGTACTACTGTTCTTGTGATGTAAGATGATAAAATGCCTACTTGATGAGATGAAGTCAGGTGAATGACAAAGGCATTATGACTACTGACCTGATGATTCATCAGAAGAGGATCATCTGCTTCCAGAATGAGGTTAAGAGGGGAACCACTGTATTAATTTGGGCCAGATAATTGTTGCAGAGGCACGGTTCTGTACACAGCAGGATGCTGATCAGCATCCTTGCCTCATCTCTGTAGAGGCCTGTAGCACTCACCCAGTTCTAACAAACAAGTCTCCAGACAATGCCACATGTGTCCCTGGGGGATAAAGCACCACTACCATTACCACCACCCCCACTCCATTGAGAAATGCCCTAGGGCAATCACTTAAAGAATTGAAAGGAGAAAAGACAAACCCAAGATTCTAGCTGGAGACTTCAACTCTCACAACAGAACTAGTAAACAAAAATCAAAAATATAGAAGAACTGAACAATTACCAACTGGATCTCACTGACACTAACAGAAAACTTTACCCAGAACGGCAGAATACATGTTCTATTCAAAGGCATGTGGGTTAAAAATCTTAAAAGAATTGAAATCGTACAAAGTTCGTTGACCATAACAGAACTAGACTAGAAATCAACGAGAGTAAAAGGAAAATTTCCAAAGATGCGGAAATGAAACATACTTCTAAAATCTATTAGTCAAAAAGATCCAACGGTCAAATAGAACTCCCAAGAGAAATTAGAAAATATCTTTACTGCATCAGACATGAAAATATAACTATCAAAATTTGAGATAAAGCACTGCTTAGAAGGAAATTAATAGCATTAAAGTGCTATATTAGGAAAGGTCTCAAGTTAGAAAAAGAGAAAGACCCAAGCAAGCAGAATAAAGGAAATGGTTAACAACAGAAATTAATGAAATTATTAACAGAAAAACTGAAGAATCAATGAAACAAAAAACTTGGTTCTTTAATAAGATCAATAAAATTGATAAACCTCTGCCAAGACTGACAAAAATAAAGGCAAGTACTAGCTGCTTCGGTCTTACTTTGAAGAACTTTGGTCACACCCTATTTATAGTACTACCGCAACTCATTTTAGAAGTAATGTGGAGCCCCCTTTTTCCTCTGAGCGCAAGGCACTGATTCCTTGCGCTCTTTTCCTCCGCTGCTGCCCGGTTCCCGGATCAACTCATGCCATGGGTTTTGCGAGACCTGAAAACCCCCGCCGGCCTCCAGGTGCTCAACGACTACCCGGCGGACAAGAGCTACATCGAGGGGTACGTGCCATCACAAGCAGATGTGGCAGTATTTGAAGCAGTCTCCGGCCTCCCACCTGCAGACTTGTATCATGCGCTACGTTGGTACAATCATATCAAGTCTTATGAAAAGGAAAAGGCCAGCCTTCCAGGAGTGAAGAAAGCTTTGGGCAAGTATGGCCCTGCTCATGTGGAAGACGCCACGGGATGTGGAGCTACAGACAGTAAAGATGATGATGAGATTGATCTGTTTGGATCTGATGATGAGGAGGAAAATGAAGAAGCAAAGCAGCTAAGAGAAACGCCTGGCACAGTATGAGTCAAAGCAAGCCAAAAAACCTGCACTTGTCGCCAAGCCTTCCATCTTACTAGATGTGAAGTAAGATGTGAAACCTTGGGATGATGAGACAGATATGGCAAAACTAGAGGAGTGCGTCCAAAGCATTCAAGCAGACGGCTTGGTCTGGGGCTCTTCTAAACTAGTTCCGGTGGGGTATGGAATTAAAAAACTTCAAATACAGTGTGTAGTGGAAGATGACAAGGTTGGAACAGATATGCTGGAGGAGCGGATCACTGTTTTTGAGGACTATGTACAGTCCATGGACGTGGCTGCTTTTAATAAGATCTAAAACACATCGCAGATAATCGCCCTTAAATAAAAGCTTGAAAGACAAAAAAAAAAAAAAAAAAAAAAAAGTACTGTGGATAAATTCAGTGTGTCCAGGCTAAGATGATGGCCTGGAAATCATGTCACGTGAAAAATCATGCTTGGGGGCACTTGGGTGGTTCAGTCGGTTAAGTGTCCAACTCTTGGTTTCAGCTCAGGTCATGATCTCACGGTTTGGGAATTCAAGCCCCATGTCAGGGCTGTCAGTGCACTGTCAGTGCAGAGCCTGCTTGGGATTCTCTCTCTCTTCCTCTCTCTGCCCCTCCTCGCTTGCTCTCTCTCTCTCTCAGAATAAAGTTAAAAAAACAAAACAAAAAACATGCTTGAATTTATAGCCAGAGAAGGGAATGGAATATTAAAAAGGAAGAATTGTTCAAAAGAACAATGTTGAAATATCTATAGTGCTATCCTAGGAAGCACAGCGATCACCTACAAAGTGATGCCAGGGAAAATGGGTGTAAATTATACCAAGGCAGATACTGGATCAACATAAGAAAGAGAATTTGTATCAATTAGAGTTAGCTGACAATGATATGGGTTGCTTTTCACCAGTCTGAATGAATACGTTATCAGGATTTCCACATAAGAGAATGTGGAGGTAACCTTTAAGAACCTTTAAGTATTTGATTACTAAGTCTTAAGTAGACTTAGTACTTAATAAAACATTAAGTAGATTTAACCATTCAGTAATTTAAATTTGCTTCATTAATCTACAATTATACTTATGCCAACATAAAGAATCGTAGCCTTCATTCTGACAAGGCCTCATAAATATAATTGTTTAATTAAGAAAATAATATACATTTTCTGGCTGGAAATGGAAATTACAACCTAATAGCAATGCTAACAATTCTAAATTCATTGCTAAAATGTATCAAATCAGATTTACATATTTTAGAGGCTCTATATTAAGTAGTTGCACAAAACTATGATTGTTAATTTGCAGTGTACACTATATTGTTTCCCTGTAAAACAAAACGGTAATCCACATGGTAAAAAGAAGTGTCTGTAATCTCTTTTACTACTCCCAGAAGCAGAGAATGAAGCTAAATGCTTACATCTAATCTGGTCTGATGTTGCTTAGTCATCTGATCTTGAACCTTCAGTCTTCGAAGAAGTTCTTTGAAACCCACCATGGGTACTGGAATTAACCTGAAGAAATCCACATGGTCAATTTTCATACCTTAAGCCTTTAACTATTATTACAAGAAATTAGGGTTTTCATAATAACATTCACATAATTTCACAATAAATTTCAAGGGTTTAAAGACAGATCAAGGACTATGGAATCAATCATGTTAAACCCCAGAGATTTTATTTGACCTCCTCATTTTATTTTACAAATGAGGAAATAAAGTTCAGTCAGAAGTTGTATTTTTAAAAGCAAGTATAATTAGGGGCAGATTTCAATGTTTACACTACACTGCCTTACCAGTTAACATTCTTTAAAAAGCAATGAAACTGAAATTCACCTCAAAAGTAAGAATTATAATTAATAGTTGGCATTTGTTTGCTTCCCTAATAGCAAATATTAGTTTTTATATGAAAACAAGATGAAGATACACTTACTTTTCAGAATCAGGGTTATCCACCTTGGCTTGTTCCCAGATAATAGGATCAACACCTACCAAAAAGACAAATATTTTTTTTCTGAAAAAACAAAAACAAAAACAAGAAAAACTATTCTCCATTTTCATATTTGTATGGGAAAGGCCTTCCTAAAGTAAGACAAAAAACTCAGAAGCTGTAATAAAAAGGACTGTCAAATATGACCACTACAAAAATGAAAATTTCTGTAGGATAAAGCTTAAAAAAATTATAAATTGAAAGAAAATACCTACAACCCATAGGAAAATAGATTAGCCTCCAGAATACAGAAAGAGTTCCTATAAATCAGAAAGGAAGACAAAAACATCTAACAGAAAATGGACAGGGGTGTCCAGGTGGCTCAGTCAGTTGAGTGTACAACTCTTGATTTTAGTTCAGGTCATGATCTTCTGGTTGGTGGAATTGAGCCTCACTCACGCTGGGCTCCATGCTATGAGCAGGAGCCTGTTTGAGATTTTCTCTCTCCCTCTCTCTCTGCCCCATTCCCCACTTGCACGCACGGTCGTGCTCTCAAACAAACATAAAAAAAGTATTAATTTTTTTCAATCAAAGTGGCAAAATTAAAAAGATAACCTCCACTGTTGGCAAAAATAAATCAAAATGAGAAAATATTAGAAAAATTACAAATGAGAAAGAAACACCTTCACGTTATAATGTGTACAACTTTCTTTGAAGAGTAATTTGGCAGTATCTAACAATACATAAAATATACATAATCTGGATTCAAAAATTTCATTACCAGAGATCTATTCTAAAAAAATACAGATCCACATGTTCTAAGACATATTTACAAGGATGTTAAATGTTGCATAGTTTATAATAATGAAAAGGTGGAAATGACTTAGAAGTGAAGTATGGTACATCCATGGTATTCCATGTAGATTTTAAAAGAATATTTACTTTCATGTACTGACATGGAAAGTGCTAAGAAATGTTGTAAGTGAAAAGGCAAGTTGCAGTAAATGTACAGTGCAGAATCCTTTTCTTTTTTTAGCACCTCCATATACATACATGTATACAATGAGTTATTATTACTAGCTAATTATTATTAGTAGCTATTTCTGTGAAAAAGAGATAAAGAGCATCTGTCATAGAGGTCATATACTCAATTTAGTTACGCTATCTACAGTCTTTTATGGTGAAACCACATTTAGGTTTTACTTGATTACTCAGAACAGATAAGCTAGAAAAAAATAAAAATATTAAAAGTGAATTACCCTTGGGTAGATAGCTTATGGACTATTTTTCTTTAGTTCATCATTTCACAAAATTTCTAACACACACATTAACTATATAAAAAAGCTAAACGACAATGAATTAATACAATGAAAACATTCAAAACTAGGTCCCAAAACAGACGTGACAATGAGTTTATTAATAACCAACTACTATCTCCCGAAATAGAAGAAGCATATATATTTCTAAATCTTTCATTTCCTCAACTCTGTGATTCTAAAAACATACCAGCAGGAGGATTCTGTAAAAGTTGTTTGATCTGTGCTGGAGAAAGTTCTGTTCTAGTCATAGAAAGGGTTACACCAAGTTGCTGCAACTGTGTTTTTATGTTAGTTTGTTCAAAATGGGCATATAGTGTTGTAGCTGGAACTCTTCTTGAAGTACCGTTAGGAGAACGCTCAACAACATAAATGACAACTTCCGTCCTGGGGGAAAAATTACTAAGTTATAAAATAGCACACAACTCACAGCCCCAAATATCAGTGCGCCATGTGATTTCTAGAAAGGTACTAGTGGAATTCAAAGATTGTTGTTTTAGAAGAGAATTAAAATAGCATTTTCTTGCATCTTGGAAAATAAAGAACGCTTACTTTACATTCACCTCTAAATCAACCTAAATGATAAAGTTAAAATGAGACAGACATATATTTGTAAAAGGTTTGCTTAGCTGCAAAGTCCTATATCTTTTCCAGAACAGAGAAGTACTTTGGAGATTCTGTTGAAGCTTATCTAAGCTCAGTTATTGTATCTCACTAATAATTCTACTAACCCAAAATACCCTGAAGTAAATGTTTTTGCTCCTAAGTATGAAAATTATGCAGAAGACAAGGGAAGTCAGTCATATTTAGCCATGAATGAAGATGAATAGTAATCAGTTAAAACTTTCCAGTAACATCTTTGTGGGCTTTGATTTGCATACACCCAAGATTAATGTTTCTTCCTGTTTCTGAATGGAAAATCTAAGGAATTATTAGCATCCAGTGGGTTAAGAACTCCAAGATTAAGAAAAAAAGCTTTTAAACAAATGTTGCTGTCAATAGTGAATAATCACTAGTTGAGAAATAACATTCTGCTCTAAGATTTAATTTGTGTTTTATCAACAAAAACACTGTTGATCACTCTTTTTGGACCTAAGCACATAGAGATAGGACATTTAATGTATACTTACTGATCATCTGGCAATGTTTTAATACCCTCTACATTTACAGTAAGGGTCTGGTTTCCTCCCAAAACTTTATGCAATGATTCTACCAACTGCTGTTGCTGGCTTCGAATATCTGTTTCTTTTTTGTTGAAAACTAAAACCACTAGCCCATCTTCATCTTTATTATTGGGCATACAACTATAACCTACCGCCTGTAGAATGACAAAATAAACAATATCAAAACTATGTAGATTTTAAATCAGACATTTAATATTAACATCTTAAATATCTGCTTAAACAAGGAAAACAGCTTAATGTCTGCTAGAGAAGGAAATAATAATTCTTCCCACAACTCTGTGCCCTATATCATCACACAATTATAAAAAGAAACTATTTTACCCAAAAATAATATAAATTTCAGTGAAATTTAAATTTCCTCTCCAACGGAGTAACCAAATAGCTTTCTCCTCTGAAAAACTTTGATATTCGCTATCACTGGGTGTTTCTGAACTCTGATGAAACAATTCTGCATGTAATTGTAAAAATAACTGCAGATGTCATGGACCAAGATCTAATTTATTTTACCATATACTTATAGAATCTTAAACTAAGTTTTCGATATACAAAGAAATGACTTACTAAATATAAATACTTTTAAAGTAGAATAACACTGTCAAATTTACAAATACTATAAGGAATGCCTACATCATTTTAGTTTCATGTAATGCAAAACTTTATGAAGCATGTTAGTTTTTAACATAATATTAAATATGACAAACTGGCTTTCTAAGTACTCTTTTAGATAGAAGTCTTTCTCTTTTGTCACCACTTATAATGCAACTTTAAAAAAATAATTTAAAAATGGGGCGCCTGGGTGGCTCAGTTAGTTAAGCATCCGACTTCGGCTCAGGTCATGTCCTCAGGGTTCATGGGTTCGTGCCCCTTGTTGGGTCTGTGCTGGCAGCTCGGAGCCTGGAGTCTGCTTCGGATTCTGTGTCTCCCTCTATACCTGCCCCTCCCTTGCTAATGCTCTCTCTCTCAAAATTAAAAATAAACATTAAAAAAATTTTAATTTAAATTCATTCTACACTAGTTTACATTTTGCCGTATGTTATACATTGGATTAAAAAAAAATGTCCACTGTATAGCTTAGTCACTAAACAAAAGTATTAAAATTTCAACTATGTGCACTCGAAACCTACTTTTATTAAGAGTGATGACATTGAGAGATATTCTTTAATAAGATAAGCTAGTCACTTATCTTTTTTTTGTTGTTAACCACGTTCAAAGGGTCTGATCCTTAGCCTTGAAGCTCCAAAGGTTTATGTACATATTGATTAGAGACTGACATAGCTCAAAGTACATATTATGTACATTATGTACATACTGATTAGAGATTGACATTTGCCAAAGTGGCTGAAGTATAAACTGGATTGCAATACATTAATTTGTTATGAAAAATATGCCATCAAGTTGACCTAAATAGTGTCACTGGCTGATGAAACCATGTCTGGGAAGTTAAATTCAAATGAGAAGTTTGTTTGGTAGGCATGGAATCAGAAAGAAAATAGAGTATCCTGTTTTAATGGCTTTAGCATCCAGCTATAATAGTGGTAACAGAATTATACATGCCAAACAGAACATCTACTTGTCTGCTGGTTAGGGTGTACTTTTCTGGAAGTGTTGGATGAATACCACTAAGTTCTAATTTTGGGTCTCCCCTTTAGAGATGCCAAGCAGACCACTCCCCTTCTGTTAATACTTTTTCCTCAGTCATAAGTTATATTCTAATCACACCTTCCTTCAGTCATATTCTGGTCACCTTCAATAACATATATGTAAGAAATCACTTCGTTTTAATGACTACTATATTTTTAAAGCAAAAGCATAATTGTACCCTGTTCAAGGAGAGCTAAAAACCAAGCAATTGTTTTCTTGGTATTATTTTAATCCAAATATTACATTCTCTTACACACACTCTTCAAGTGAGGATCAAAAGAAGTACTAATACCTTAAATCGGCAAAAGGGATTTTCTTGTGTGAATTCCACTGGTGGAATGTTATTGTTGAAATATCCTTTTCCTGTTCCCCAAAAGGCCTGCAGCTGATTCCATTTTGCCAAAATAGCATCCCTCTCATCTCCCAACAGTGTTGGAGCAGAAAGAGCACTTGCAGTATTTATCAGCTGGTTGGACTGGGTAGGAGCTTGTGTAGGCTGACTGAAGAGACCACCTAATGCTAAAAGTGTACCCCATAATTAGTATTTCAAGAAAAAAAATCAATTCAGAGCCTAGGTATGGTAGGCAGAATAATACCCCCCCAACCTCACCCACCCCCATAAGGTCCACATCCTAACCCCCAGAACCTATGTTACCTTACACAGCAAAAGAAACTTTACAGATGTGATTAAATTAAGAGACTGAGTTGAGATTATCCTGGATTATCATAGTGGGCTCAACATAATCATAAAGGTTAATGAGAGAAGCGGGAGGTCAGAGTCAAAGTGATATCTGAAGATGGAGGAAGGGACTACAAGCCAAGAAATGCAGAGAAAGCCTAGAAGCTGGACAAGGTAAGGGAATGGATTCTCCCCTGGAGCCTCAAGAAGTAACACAGGGCTTTGTAAATAAATTGTCCTGCCAACACCTTGATTTTAGCCCAGTGAAACCCATTTCTCAATTTCTGATCTCCAGAACTGTTTTTTTTTAAGCCACTAAGCCTGTGATACTGTCACAGCAACATTAGGAAACTAATATACGAGGACAATCTGTACAGTGTGAAACTTGCTTTCTAATGATTATCTTCTTCATACAAGTAATTCCATTACTAGTATACAAGTTGAATCCATATTAGACCCACACCAAAAAAAAAAAAAAAAAAAAAGAATGCATATGGCTATGATAGAGAAAGGTAAAGTTTGTGAAGTGGAATTTTTAAACCTTTATTGTTATTAAATGTGTATAATAAATAAAAATTGGAGGAAACAAAATAAGCAGAATCATTATATCAATATTTTGTCAATATCAACTTAATAATCACTTTTCCTTCACTCATTACAAGCAATATATAATAAAAAGAACAAATGAACTAATCATCAAGATTCTAAACGCCAAGTTTTAGCAGGTCATGGGGCGCCTGGGTGGCTCAGTCAAGTGTCTGAGTCTTGATCTCAGCTCAGGTCAAAATCTCATGGGTTTGTCAGTTCGAGCCCCACATTGGGTTATGCACTGTCCGTGTGGAACCTGCCTGGGATTCTCTCTGTCCCCCTCTCTGTTCCTCCCCTGCTCATGTCCTCTCTCAGAATAAACTTAAAAATTTTTTTAAATAAAAGCTTTAGCAGATCATATAGCTTTGGGTAAGCCACTTAACCTCTCTGGGCTACAATTTCTCCAACAAAAACAGAAAAGTTGCCAAATCAGATCAGTATTTCCAAAGTGGGAGATAAGTATCCCCAGTACATGAAATTATAGCTGTCAGGCAACAGCTGAGTCACTAAATGAATTAATTCACACAACAAAAATTATGTTTTAATTATATGATAATAAATTTTAAAAAAGTCTCAGTTTAGTGCTAATATGCCTTTAATGCCTCACAACACCTGCTTATCTCACATTACATCAAAGAACAAGTCTAGGAGCACCTAGTCTGGGTGGCTCAGTTGGTTAAGTGTCCAACTCTTGGTTTCAACTCAGGTCATGATCTCACGCTTCATGAGCTTGAGGCCCATATCAGACTCTGTGCTGACAGTGAGCCCAATGCGGGATTCAAACTCACAAACCACGAGATCATGACCTGATCCGAAGACAGACACTTAACTAACTCAGCCACCAAGGTGCCCCTAAAGAAAATTACTGAGAGGAGGGGCAAGATGGCAGAGAAGTAGGGAGCTCTGTAATTTTCGCCCGCCTGCATCTATCAAACTAAGAAGGACTGAAGCCACAATACTCTGATCCGCAAGAGTCTGGGAGGAAAAGACACAGAGCCACTACAAAGACAGCCTCATAGGTGTGTGAGTGAGTGCGAACTGGGGAAGATAAAAATGGGCCAGGACGGGAGGCTCGGAGGGGAGGGAACCCCCCTCCATGGAGAGCCGTGGAGAGACGGGAAGAGAAAGAGAGGCTGAAAACGCTCATAGAGCTGTCTCTCTAGAGAAGAGAAAAACCTCGGCCCGGGAAGTAGAGGGATCCTATCATCTCATCTATAACCGCAGGGCACAGGGAGAGAGATCCTTTCTTTAGCTGTGGCGTTTTCCTTGGGCTTGGCGCCCCGATCCCAACAGGTGCCTGAAGAGACTGCTCTCCTACTTCCCCTACTCAATACCCGGTTGGGAAGCTGCCCGCCTGCAGTAGTACATCTCATCTCGGGCAGTATCATTAAAGTGCATGGACTAGGATTTGGAAACGAGGCGGGGCTTGGAAAATACAACTTGGCCTGTCCGAGGCACAGGGAGATGGGACCCAAAAGAGTGGGTTGCAACGCTTGGTTCGAGGAGGGATTGGGGCGCCGACATTCTTCTTCCCACAACCACCAAGGTGGGACCTCAGGGAGCAGCCCACGGGACCTGCAGTGAAGGCAAGACCTACCTACACCAAACCATGCCCTTCCATGCTGGAGAGGTGCCTTTTTTATTTCCCCTCCTTCTCCGGGAAAAACCAACATTGATGCATTGCTGTGATTAGATCTACCTGAATGGCAAGAACTGATTTTCCCTTATCTCATTCTTATCTCTCCCCTCCGCTGGTCTGGGCACGCTGGACTGGGCATGCAGGACGTTGGTTCGCCTAAACAGTCATACTTAATCCATTAATGCTACCTTCTTTCCTCTCTCTCTCTCTCTCTGGAATAATCAGACTATATAGTTTCTTCGGGAAACATCATCTTCGTTTTTTTTCTCCTCACCTCCTGCCATATTCTCCTCTTACTCTCATTGAATTAAGCCTTTTAGTCTCTCTGCCTGGTCAACATTCCATTTCACTTTCTCCCCACTTCTCTCTTTGTAGATGCTCTTCCAACAGCACTGCCTGCACCCTACTCTTTATTTGTAACCAGGATTTCTGGTTTTATGCTTTTAGACTGTCCTTTGTCTTTTGTTCTTTTTGTCCCCCCCCCTTTTTTCTTTTTTTTTCTTTCCCCTTTTGGTTTGCTTGTTTGTTTGATTTGTCTGTGCGTTTGTGTGCTTTTGTTCCCTGTGTGTTTGTCTGTCTGTTTTCCCTTTCAGGGCTACCTCAAGAAACAAGCCAAAGTACACATGGTGGAGAGTCCCAAATATCACTGAGTAGGGAAATAAAATAACCAAAGGAACAACAAGAGAAACCAAGAGACACCATTAAAAGAACACTTTCTGAATGGACAGGCTCTGGACAGTCAATGAGCCTCCTTTAATACAACAGTACTCACAGGTGCAGGGTGCATAACAAGCTTTTAAAACTGACAAGACACAGAAAGCTAGCCAAAATAACACAACAGAACTCTCCTCTAAAGAAATTTCAGGAAGAAGTCACAGCTACAGAACTGCTCAAAACAGATATAAGCAACATAAACAGAGCAAGAATTTAGAACAATTGTCATAAAATTAATCGCTGGGCTTGAAAAAACCATGGAAGACATTAGAGAAGCTACTGATACAAAGGGACCTTAAAAACAGCTGTGACAAGTTAAAAAATGCTATAAATGAGGTGCATAATAAAATGGAGGCTGCCACTGCACAGACTGAAAAGGCAGAGAGAAGAATAGGTGAATTACAAGACACAGTTATGTAAAAAAAAGGAAGCCTAGAAAAAGAGAGAAATTGATCCACAGCACGAAAGGAGAATTCCAGAACTGAGTGATACAATCAAACGGAACAATATCCGTATCATAGGAATTCCTGAAGAAGAAAGAGAAAAAGTTCCTGAAGGGGTGCTTGATCAAACTATAGCCGAGAACTTCCCCAATCTAGGGAAGGAAATAGACAATGAAATCCGAGAGGCACAGAGAACTCCCCTCAGACGTAACTTGAAT
>CM053567.1:133595754-133612261 GCA_028646485.1 Cryptoprocta ferox | reverse complement strand
TATCTATTTCTGCTTGCTCAAAGGTACACAGAGACATCTGGAACTCTGTAACCTGCCAAACCTAATTATTTCAAATCCAGAAAAAGTATTTAAAAGAGTACAAATAAGGGGTGACATGTGCTTCCAGGTATATTAATAATGTGTGGTACAGATGAGTGGTAGACAAAACAAACATGGATACATATTTATTACAAGATGAAGGCCCGGTTTCCAATAACTATAGTCTTTCATTTATTCAACTAATATATTTATTTTTTTAACCTTTATTAAGGTATAATTTTCATGCCATAAAATTTTCAATGTACAACACAATGATTTTTAGTAAATTTGCTGAGTCATGTAGTTTTAGAACAGGATTACCTCACTAAAATCCCTCATGCAGGTTTACAGTTAACTCCGTTCCCAGCCCTAGGCAACCGCTAACCTACATTCTGTCCCTATATATCTGCCTTTTCTGGGCATCTCATAGAAGTAAAAGTGGGGTGCTTGGGTGGCTCAATCAGCTAAATGTCCAACTCTTGATTTCAGCTCAGGCCATGATCTCATGATCCATGAGACTGAGCCCCAGGTTGGGCTCTGCCCTGGGATTTTGTGAAGCCTGCTTGGGATTTTCTCTCTCCCTCTCTCTCTAGCCCCTACCACCCCTCACCCCCCTGCTCACATACCTGTGCACTCTCTCAAACTAAAGAAACATTTGAAAAAAAAAAAAGAATCATATAATGTGTGGTCTTTAAGCCCTGGCTTCTTTATACATTATACTTTAAAATAATGCATTCAGGGCACCTAGGTGGCTCATTCAGTTATGTCTGACTCTTGATTTTGGCTCAGGTCATGATCCCAGGATCGTGGGATTGGCCCTGCTCTGCTCAGCGAGAAGTCTGCTTGAAATTTTCTCTCTCTCTCTGCCCCTCTCCCCCATTCGTGCTCTCTCTCTAAAATAAATTACATTAAATAAAATAAGATAAATAATAAAATAAAATAAAATAATAAAATAAAATCATTATTCAATCAATTTTATTGGGCAACCACTTTATGCTGGGCACTATAAACTAGGCTACTGGTAATCACAAAGATACATATGGATCTTAGGTTCCAGTGGGGGGAAAAGCAACCAAATAATTATAAATATAAAATTTCAACTAAGTTTCATGATGATCTGGGAACATGGCTTAGGAGTTGAAGGAAGGTTTCCCCAAGGATGTAACATCTGACTGAGACTGAAGAATAGGTATTAATTAGGCAAAAGAAGCATTTCAGCATTTCAGATAGAGGAAGGAGGTCATGCCCAGGAGCAGGAAGGAACATGTTTACAAATGACTGAGAAGATGTTTGCTTGGATTTCAGAGAAGGAAGAACAGTGGGAGATAAGGTTGGAAAGAAAGGCAGGTGCCAGATCAACTTGGGTCTTATTAAGCCATGTAAAAAATTCTGGTTTATTTTAAAGACCAACAGGAAGCTACTGACGTATTATAAATTGGATTGAGGGGGCGGGGGAGAAATGGGAGACACAGCAGGTTTGTTTAGAAAGACCTATTCTAGCTGCAAGGTGAATAAAATGGAAGAGTCTGTGTGGATGCAGGGAGGTCAGTTAGGAGGTTGCCATGTTAGGTGGGTCCCTTTGGGGTCTCCATTGGCATGCAAGATGGATATCATCTGGATGTTGCACACTACCCTCCAGGGTGAATTCCTCAAAGCTGCATAGCAGGGGTTAAGTAATGGGCTTTATTGGGGGAAATAAAAACATAGGGTCAGGGCAGCAAGAAAAAAGGCAATCCTCCTGTCATCCCATAGAGAGGAAAGCAGAGGGCCAGAGTACGGTTTGGTCTCAGTTAGGAGTCCCTATCTGCCTGCTAGTCCCTCTTTTAAAGCGACAAGTGTGAGGAAGCAGTCTTGATAATGGGGGAATGCACCCCAAATCCAAGCCACTGAGCAACAGGCAGCTTGGATTTAGGGTGAATGCTTTATAGAAATTGTCTGGGAATGCCAGCTGCCCATGGAATGTTACCATCTCCACTGCTGGGGAAAGAAGACACTGTTTCCATGGGACCCGAGTTTGGGTGCAGCCCCTTTCCCCAGGAGAAGGGGGAAGTCCTCGCCACCGCCAGCCTATTCTCCACGCAACCCAGAAGGTCATAGTCTAACGGCCCTGATCACCGCACTGCAGGGGCTACTGCAGTGTCTAGGTGGGGGCTGGCAAACCTTTTCTGTAAAGGGCCAGATGGTTTTGGCTTTGCAAGCCTCTCTTGTCCCAACTGCTCAATTCTGCTCTTGTATCAGAAAAGCAGTCATAGACAACATGTAAGCAAATGGATGTGTCTGTGTTCGAGTAAAACTGAATTTATGGGGCATCTGGGTGGCTCGGTTGAGTGTCCAACTCTTGATTTCAGCTCAGGTCATGATCCCAGAGTCATAGGATCAAGTCCTGTGTCGGGGACCATGATGAGCATGGAGCCTGCTTGGAATTCTCTCTCTCTCTCTCTCTCTCTCTCTCTCTCTCTCTCTCTCCCCCTCTGCCAATCTCCCCCTTTTGTGTGCTTTCTCTCTCTCTAAAAATCAACCCCCCCAAAACTGTATTTACACAAAAAGTTGACAATGCACAATTTGGCCATCATTTGCTAATCCCTGGCCTAGGCAAAAGATTATGCTAATTTGAATCAGGGAGATGGCAGTGGAGACAAAGTATTTTAGAAATGTTTAAAAATAAAATATGTAGGACTTGGAGAATATGGGAAAGGCAAGGAATGGGGACATGTCAAGGAACTCATTCATCCATTCTATAGTATTAAATAATGTCTGTGGGGATGAGGGGAGACACTCTGCTAGCAGTAGGGATACAACCAGTAAAAAACCAAAAAACAAAAAACTCCCTGCCCTCATTTAGCTTGTTTTATTTGGGGGGGGGGAGGTTGTACATATATTTTCTTTTTTTTTAATTTTTTGAAGTTTTATTTATTAAGTAATCACTATACCCAAAGTATAGGGCTCAGACTCAGGACTCTGAGATCAAGAGTTGCATGCTCTTCTGATTGGGCAAACCAGGTGCCCCCAAATTCACCAAAATTCTTAATCTTGTGTTTTATCTCTGTGAAAGTAGTAAACAGCTAGTTGAGAATTTGTGAGTGATATCTTCAATATCTGGAACTTGTGTGGGCTTGTTTCTATGGCTCAGCGTTTCTGCTAGTTTTTATTTCTGTTGGTTTTTCTTTTTTTTTTTCTTTTATAGTTTACTGTCAAGTTGGTTTCCAAGTAACACCCAGTGCTCATCCCCACAAGTGCCCTCCTCCATGCCTGTCACTCCCCTTTCCCTCTCCCCCTCCCCCATCAGCCCTCTGTTCTCAGTATTCAAGAGTCTCTCAAGGTTTGCCTCCCTCCCTCTCCCCAACTATTTTTACCCCCTACCCTTCCCCCATGATCTTCTGTCAAGTTTCTCAAGTTCCACATATGAGTGAAAACATATGATATCTGTCCTTCTCTGCCTGACTTATTTCACTTAGCATGACACCCTCGAATTCCATCCACGTTGCTACAAATGGCCAGATTTCATTCTTTCTCATTGCCATGTAGTATTCCATTGTATATATAAACCACATCTTCTTGATCCATTCATCAGTTGATGGACATTAGGTTGTTTCCATGACTTGGCTATTATTGAAAGTACTGCTATGAACATTGGAGTACATATGCCCCTATGCATCAGCACTTCTGTATCCCTTGGGTAAGTCCCTAGCAGTTCATTTAGCTTATATTAAATGGGGGAAGCAATAAATAGGTGGTGGTAATTACTAAAAATATTTAAATAGCCATAGTAACAGGAGTTGAATGTGCTATTTTAGAAAGGGTGGTCAGGGAGAGCTTCTCATGGAGGAACTATTCACCGGTTGTTTTTCATCCCCAATTCTTCTCCCCTTCCATCCATTATTTCTGTGATTTCACTCTGCTGGTTCTCCTAGCTCTTTGGCCAAGCTCTCTCAGGCTCCTTTGAGGGCTGTTTGCTCTCTTCTTTTCTTTTTTTATGTTTATTTATTTATTTTGAAAGAGAGACAGCACAAGCAGGGGAGGGACACAGAGCGAAGGAGAGAGAGAATCCCAAGCAAGCTCTGTGCTGTCATCACAGAGCCAGATGTGGGGCTGGATCCACAACGGTGAGATCATGACCTGGGCTGGAATCAAGAGTCAGATGCTGACCTGACTGAGTCACCCAGGCATCCCTGCTGGAGTCTTGATACTGTGCTCAGCTGCAACCTCTTCTCACTTGACACTCTTCCTGACAATTCCAGCAACTCCCTGACTTCAGTCACCACCTAAACACAGGTCTCTCTGATCAACCTCAGCTGCACACACCAAACACCTGCTGGATGTCCTTGGCCAGGCTGTCCTCACATACAGAAAGTTAAGAAAGGAATGCATTTTTTCTTGTCTTCGTTCCAAATCTCCATCACAATCTACCCAGTTGTACAGGACAGAAACTAGGGGCTCTTGCTAGACTCCTCCTGTCCCTTCCCTCCACATCCCATCAGTGGTAAAGTCCATCTGCTCCTGTCTCCCTTCCTGCTCTATCAGTATTCTCACCGGGACACATGCAATTACCACTATTAGCAAAATTTAATTTTTTGAATAGGTAACACACATTTTCAAAAGCAAAAAAAGGGCTTTATGGTGAAAAGTCTTCTTCCACCCATCTCTCAGACACCCAATTCATCTTCTCAGAGGCAACTAATGTTACTCATATATATCTATATCTATACAGATATATCTTTCCAGGAATATTTTATACAAAAACATGTATTTATATATACTTTTTTTTGTCACCTAAATTGTAGCATAGCATAGTGTTCTAATTGTTTTTCAAGTAATTTATCTTTCAGATCTTTCTTTTCAGTACATAAGAGCTTTACTGTTCCCATTTCATGTCTGAATAGCATTCCTTTGTATAAATGCAACTATTTAAGCAAAGCTGATAGTTTCCAATCACTTGTTATTATGCACAATGCTGTAACCAACAACCTTGTATTCCATACCTTTGCCAAATCATTTATAAGATAAATTCTTAGAAGTAGCATTGCTAAGTCCAAGGATTTGTAATTTTGATAGACACAATGGCTTGTTTTCTTTTTATTAGTTATACAAGCATGTGGATTTCAGAATCGAATAATTCTATAAGGGTTGTTATTAAAAAAACAAACCCTAAACAGACATCATTCTCAAAGGCACCTCTGTTAGGTTTTGTTTTTAATCTACCCCCATGACTAGGTAACAAGCTGCTTCGTGAATTTTCATGAGTTTTAGCATTATTCATTGACCCTACACTACGGAGATGAGGATTTGGCCTACCTATTTGGTACTCATCATACAGTCGCATTCATCCTCACGCACACCTTTTTTTTTTTAATATTTATTTTTTGGGAGACAGTGCCCGGCGCGCCTGCGAGCAGGGGACCTGCAGAGAGTGGAGTACAGAGGCCCCGAAGCGGTCTCTGCGCCGATAGCAGAGAGCCCAGTGCGGAGTCCGAACTCACGAACTCAACCGCGTGTTAAGGCACACCTTTTCCAAGGATCCTCCCTACCGCAGTCTTTAAGGGCTTTCAGGCGCCAAGCAGCCGCTAATTTACTAGCATTTTCTCTTGGTTGTGACGCCCCACGCCACGTGAGGCCACTAAGCGCCCGGAAGCTGGAGGGCCAGGGGGCGTTCCCCCTCCAAACCCCGCCCCCCCCCTCCGCGCCTTTCCTGCGCTCCGGCCTCTTAGGCTAGGCCAGAAAAGAGGCGGGACTCCGTTATCCGAGAGCAGTTTCCCGCCGGACTGAAAAGCCGAGTGCACCTAGTGTCGCGGGAGCAGAGCCTTGGTCCCCTGCTCCCGCGACATGGCCTTCAACTTTGGGGCTCCCTCGGTAACCTCTGGCACCGCTGCAGCCACCGCGGCCCCCGCGGGTAAGTGATCCTTCCGGACCTTCTCCCAGGGAGGAAGGGAGGCCTCTGGTCCGCCCCCTCGATCCGAGACTCCAGTTCGGCCATCCTGGGGTCTCCTGGCCACTTGGAGACTTTAGGTGTCCCGGAAAAGGGCGGGCGGCGGCAGAGCGGGCCCAGGCGGCTCCAGAGGAGGCCGCTACGGAACTTGAGGCCTAGCCTGTGGCTCCCACGCTGTGCGTGGATCCATGCAGTGCCCGGTCCTCCTAGGGTTCCCCTCCCGCCGTCGGCGAGTCGGACTTGGAGAGACTGGAGGGCGGCTCCTCTTTCCAATTGCCGGAGACCCGCCCTGCCCTCCCCACCTCAGCCTCTGGGACCCGCGGGAACCTTTGCTTGGCTCCCGCTCCTGGGCTCGGTGAGGTTAGGGCTAGGGAACCCGGGGCGCTGCCCTGCGGCTCCCTCGGTCCTGGCCCCTTTGGTCCTTGCTGCGGGACTTCACGTTCCTGCTCCTTCCTCCTGTCCCCACCTCCTCCGCTTTCTTAACTTGTTTGGAGCTAAGTCAAGGTTTGTCTTTGTTCACGTCTGTGAAACCTGCTGACTCTTCTAATCCTTCTCTTGCTTTCTTTTCTTTTTCTTCTTTCCCTTCCCCATTTTAAAATTTTGTTTTTTTGCCTACACGCCTATCAGGATTTGGTGGGCTTGAGACTGCCAACTCCACCGCCAGTGGGTTTAATTTTGGGGGTTTCGGATTAACTGCTAATCCTGCAGTGAACTTTAATATTGGGAATTTCGGTGTTTCTACTACCTCGGCGACTCCGTTCAATTTTGGTAACAGTCTGGCGAGTGCAGGTAGATACTGCGGGTCGTATGTGTATCAAATGTTGGGAGCTGGAGTCCAAGAATGTTTTGTGGTTCCTAGTTTGGGAAAGAACAGCGTCTTGTCTAATGAACGGAAATTCACTTTCTAGTGTCGAATCAAAAACATTTGTATCTAGTTTTGACCGTCTTAAAAGATTTGGTTTTATGAAGTCTTGCAAGTTATAATGTTCCCTTTATTTAAGCTTGCATTTAATTGAACAGAATATACCTTCCAAGTGATGAGAATTTGTAATGGATTATTATTTTGAGTAGATTATGTTTTCCAAATCATTACATATCTCTTCCAAAATATAAGCTCAGTTAGGCCCCTTTCTTTGGGATTCTTGGACTCCTGCAGTCATTTTTTTTTTCATTTTTTCCCTGCATCTTTCATTGGAATTTCATTTGATTGTCGTCGTGTTTCCCAAGAGAAACAAGTCTTATACGAACAGCAGCAACTTGCCTTGTTTTTTTTTTTTATGGTGTGTAACAACAATACTGTATTTCTTTGATCAACTCAGCAGGTTAGGATACATTTCTATAAGATTTGTAATTATGGAAAGAGCCCCCAACTTTTCACTGGTTTTTTTGAGAAGCGATCAGAGCAATTTATTGTCATATAGCATTGAGTTCAAGTAGGCTAGACATCTTTGCATTCAAAAAGATAATTATGAAGATTTTAGAGTCTATGTGGATTGAAGCTCATTGGAAATTTGCAAAACAGAAACTATAATGTGTGTATGTGTATATAAATTTAAAATAGGCTTATGTGTACATTACATACAGTCACCCTGTAGAAAAGTCTTGTTCCTCTGCTGCTCGTATATGAATTTCTTGTCCATATTCTCTTACATTATGCCACTCAGTGCCCATGCCAATTATATGCATTTGGTAAACATTATTATTACTTATTTCCCTAAAATTTACTTGGGAAGTGTGGTGTTTGTTCAGTATTTGTTAGCACAGTGCAAATATCGCCTTGGCATCTGATTTGAAACATTTTGAAGAACACTTGAAACCTTGAATTCCAAAGATAAAATAACCCATTATTAAATGATCATGTATAACTACTATTTGGTATATTTACTTTTCCCTGTGTGCTTAAAATTGGCACTGGGTAAAACAGCAATATTATTTTGAAATTTGTGTTTCTGAACAAAGCCACCCAGCTTGTAATTCAACAACAGTAGATAAATTTGTTGGTATTTGCTTGATTTCATGTTGATTTGGAGTTACCACTGTTAAGTGTTGTGATAATATAACTGTATTTTAACTACTTTATGTACGTTCATTAACTGAATCTTCAGAGAAGGGATAGAAACTCTTATTTTGTATCTTTGCAGATCCACTATTACTGATAAACATTTTTGGTATTACAAAACATGATAAGATACTAATATTTTCATTATGTAGCCAGTCCAGAATACATCATAGTTTTCCTATGGAAGTGAAGAATAATGAAAAAGATTGAGAACAGTGTTCTATACTTTAGGTGATTTTTATCAAAATGTTTACAGTTTGCAGTACTGCAGTAGAAACTGCCTGGTTATGGCTGCAACATGCAGCCTGTTTGTTAGTAATTTTCCAAATCAAAATTGTATGAGGAATATCAAAGGGCTGAGTTTTTCCCTTATATCTTTTATATAACATGAGTCTCTGTCTCTTATAGTAGAAATATATGAGATTAAAAATTAGAATTCCTACTGTGGCAGTAAGTTCCAAGATCACTAATGGTTAAAACATTTTTCTTAAAAGTCTTTTTGGGACCACCTTGGTAGTCAGGAAAAGACTGGTAATAAGGAAAAAAACCATAAAACAGTTTCAGCTTGTCTGTATTCCATTCCATCCATATGCCAGGTTACAGTACATATTACAGGTTAAGATTAGTTTCATCCCTAAAATCTAAAAATGAAATTTGTAGGTCTGTCAGTTGCCAAGCTGGTCCAGAGAGCTGTGCTAGCTCTGCTCTCCTTCCATACCTCTGCCTTCCGTTTGTGTTTTTCCCCCTTAGCTCTTCCTTCAAGAAACACATTCTTGTTATAGCGAGGTCAATATGTTTCCTTTGAAAGTTGCTAAATTTTCAAGAAGACTAAGTAGAAATATAAGCTAAAATAGAACGTAACTTAATTCACAAAAGCCAAAGTTTCAAACTGGCACCACAGTCTGCCGATGTGATCTGTTTAGCACACTACTTTAAAGATATTCGAATTAGTTCCAATAAATAAGTAAGGGTCTAAAATTCTGTAAATTTCACAGAGAAAATGTAGATCTTCTGTTTCTTTTGGAAAAAATGGGAATAAACAACATTACTACCATTCCCCTTTAGCAGTAATCTGCTTGAATTCAGAAACTACTTCCACTTTTAAAATTGTTCACATTGAACAGTTCTACCAGTCAGTAAACACCTGGTCTTTTTCACTTATTAATGTTATCAGCCTAAATTTTATAGACATTTGAATTTGCAACTCCGGCTCTAAAAGTACATACATAGTCATTTTAGAGTTTACTAATAGCTTAATAAGATTTCTCAGCTATGACTTAAGGGTGTGCATTCATTATGCTATTTCTGTTTTAAGTAGACACTTCTTGCAACAGTTGACTTGTTGATTAGTAGTATAGTTTTTAAAAACTTGAGGTTGAAAGGAGAGAAAGGAAAGATTAGATCAATATATTTTGTCTCTGTATGTGGGAGTGACAGAAAATAATTTGAAAAAGAAATGATTTATGTATATAAAAGATTCTTTCTGTTTTATTTATCCTTTTTTAATTAGTTGGGTTTGGAGGATTTGGGACAACATCTACAACAGCTGGTTCTGCATTCAGCTTTTCTGCTCCAGCTAACACAGGCACCACTGGTAAGAGGACGACATCTTTAGCCATTTGTAGAAATGAATGAGCTAGAGGTCAGTTGTTTGGTTAACTCATGCCATTTCAATTTTTCCTTCAAAGGACTCTTCGGTGGTACTCAGAACAAAGGGTTTGGATTTGGTACTGGTTTTGGCACAACAACTGGAAGTAGTACTGGTTTAGGTACTGGTTTGGGAACTGGACTGGGATTTGGAGGATTTAATACACAACAGCAGCAACAGCAAACTAGTAAGTATAAGGGGCCTTTATCTTCACATTTAAAACTGTAAGATATAGCTGACATTGAGTGCACTGTTCAAAACACTTTAATGATATCTTTTTTTTTTTTTTTAAGATTTATCAATACGTTCCACAAGATTCCAAAAGCTTCTTCTCATGTCAATATATGATAATAGCAACTGGGGAGAAGACTCATTGGCAGGATGAGGATTATAAAGCTTCTGTGTTTAGTAACATTCCGTTTAAATTTCTGTTGCTGTTGCTAAAAGTAACACAGAAAGAAAACTGCATAAAAGTACAGCTTAATGAATCATATATAAGGTGAACACCCTTGTAAACAGTACCTCCGTCAGGAGGTGGTCCCTGGGCAACCACCTGAGAAGCCCCCTACATTGCCCTGCCCTCCCTTCCCCCACCCCAGTCACTTTCCAGCCAGATCTATTCCTTACTTTTCTTTATTTATAGTGTTGTCATGTAAGTGTGTAAACAGTTGTGTTTAGTTTTATTTGTCTTAAACCTTTGTGAGTTCTCCTGTTAGCCCTCTTTTTTTTTTCCCCAATTTGTTAAATAAGACCATTTTTCCTATAGAGTTTTTCAAGTCAGGACTCTCCTGGATTGCATTCCTGTGGTATAGTTTAACATATTTTGTTGTTTTCTGTGTTTCTTGTAAAGTGGGTTTATCTAGGCACTTATTTATGTTGATAGTTCTGTTTTTTGTTTGGTTTTAAGACTACTTTACAGATAGTGTTGTATTCCTTTTTTTTAATGTTTGTTTGTTTTGAGAGCGAGAGAGTGAGGGGGGGAGGATGGCCAGAGAGAGATAGAGAATCCCAAGCAGGCTCCATGCTGTCAGCGCAGAGCCTGATGTGGGGCTCAATTCCACAACCGTGAGATCTTGACCTAGGCCAAAACCAACAGTCGAATGCTTAACCCACTGAGTCACCAAGGTGCTCTGATAGTGTTGTATTCTTTATCAAGAGGTATATAATGTCAGTTGTCTCTCTTTCTCATTGTATAAGCAGCAGCCATTGGTGGTCGTTACTTAGATCTATTAATTCATTAGGGTTTGCAAAATGGTATTTATTCCAACCCTGTGATTCCTTTTCCATGTATTTGTTGGAATACTTTAATAAAGAGAAACTTCATCTACTATTTGGTTCATTTTTTACCATATTTATTATTAGTTTTCAAAATAAAGAGTTGATTCCCAATCATTTTCTAAGGGAAACCAATTAATTTTTTTATAATGTTAGTAACTTAAATATTTCGACTACCTGTATTTGGTATTTTTTAATCTGTTGCAGTTATTATCCTTACTGACGCTTAAAATCTTGCATCTTTGGCCAGAGATGCAAGCCTCTTTAGGCTGGCTCCCAAGTCCTTTGACACAATATAGAATAAGTCTTTTTTTTTTTTTTAAGTTTTTAAAGTTTATTTATTTATTTTGAGAGAGAGAGAGAGAGAGAGAGAGAGAGAGAGAGAGAGAGGTAGGGAGGGGCAGAGAGAGGGAGAGAGAGCAAGAATCCCAAGCAGGCTCCGCACTGTCAGCACAGAGCCCAATGAGGGACCTGAACCCACAAACCATGAGATCATGACCTGAGCCAAAATCGAGTCGGACACTTAACCAACTAAACCACCCAGGTGCCCCTAGAATTAATCTTTGAAAGCTTCCTTACTATCTGGTATGGCAGTGTGTTCCAGGGTTATCTTGTATGGGTTAATTTATTTAATTCTCATGAGAATCCTATGAAATAGTCCTGTTATCTCCATTTATAGGTGAAGAGAAGTTGTGACTTTTCCATATGCCTCCCAAGAAGTAGTATTCAAGTTCTTTGACTTCCTGTGTAATGTTCTTTTCACTTTTCCGGTCTTCTGCCTCAAAATTACTTTTGCTTCATTTTTCTTAGGTAACTTGATTGGCTAAAATTCATCCTAACGTATCCTATATTTACTCAAGATTAGTAGTTTATTAAACATAAATTTCAAGAATTGTCTAGCCAATAGAATGAAGGTAATAATAGTCTCAGAATTCTTTCTAGTATTCTGATCATTCCTCTTTTCTATTATCTTCCTGCAAAAATGCAAAGTTTATTGGAAATCCACAAACTTTAGGAGAAGAAAGGGAAAGTGAAATTTTTTCTTTGTTTCTTGAAATAAAGTCTCTCCAACTATTACTGTAGTTACACTTGCTTTCATTAGGAAAATTGGGAAGTTGAATTTGGTGCTCTTCATTTGCATAATGAAAGGGGCTTATTCAGTTATGTAGCAGCCACTTATTGACTGTATGTTTGTATGTCAGGCATCGGGTATATAAGGTTGAAAGCCACAGTCCCTGCTTACAGTCTACAGGGAGATAGAATAACAAATACTTAATTAGAATAATAAACACCAAGTTATAAACAATACATATATATTTGAAAGCACTAAAAGGGACCCAGACAAGGTCCTATGGAATACAGAGAAATAACTGAATCTTGAAAGAATTAGTTGGATAAAGTCAGGACAGGGTATTCCATGTAGGGGATAACCGACAGAAGCCTCAGTGGATGGCATGCCGTAGTGAGTTTGGGACCTGCTGCTGTAAGGAGTTTGAGTTTAATCTGCAAAGGTTATGGAGCTGTTGCCTTACTTTTCAAACCCCTGCTTGTATGAGGTGCTTGCTGTCCAGCTGTTACATCTGTGATATGTTTAATCTCCGTTATCTGCTGACTTCCTGGACAGCACCTCTTATTCAGTGAAAACTTGGGCACCTGGCTCTCTGTTTTGCTTTGCTTTTCAACTTCTCTCTATTTGGGTTATTTAAACATCACATGGCTATATACTGGGATAGCCATGCCATCTATCTTTTATTCCAAAGATGTCTTCCTTTTCACTTAAACCACACTTTTTACCCTGGACCTCGGCAATATCTGAAAATGTTCAAAATCACGAATATGAACATCCACAACCCATTGTTCTTTTAGCCTGCCTTTTTACCTGCTTCCCATGTAGCTGTTCCTAGACCTCATTAGGACCTTTATTTTAGACCAGTGACATTTTCATTTAGACCATTTTCTGTTCTTCCATCAGCTTCCTGTCTGTACTCTCTAATTAGCTTAGATTCCATGGCCTTCCATTTTAGTCACTGGTTGTCAGTATGTTAAACTTCCTCGTCATTGTATTATACGCCTGAGGGGGGAAAAATCCAAGCTGGTGTAAACCCAACTATCTAAATACTGCTTGGGAAAATCACACAACACAAAAGATTGAATAGTACCTCTACATTCTTTTTTTTTTTTTAAGGTTTTTTAAATGCTTGTTTATTTTTGAGAGAGAGAGAGTACGTAAGCAGGGGAGGGGAAGAGAGAGAGGGAAACACAGAATCTGAAAGCAGGCTCCAGGCTCTAAGCTGTCAGCACAGAGCCTAACACGGGGCTTGAACTCATGAGCTGTGAGATCATGACCTGAGCTAAAGTTGGACCCTTAACTGACTGAGCCACCCGGGGGCCCCAGTACCTCTAAATTCTTAATCACTGACCTAAGTTGGGGCCTCAACATTGCCTGGTAATTCTGCGAAGTTTCTATTTTTTTTATGTTTATTTATTTATTTTGAGAGAGCGAGAGATAAGGGAGCGAGAGAGAGCATGCAGGCAAGTGGGGGGAAGGGCTAAGAGAGAGAATCCCAAGCAGGCTCTGCAGTGACAGCACAGAGCCCAGCGCGGAGCTCATCTCACAAAGTGTGAGATCATGACCTGAGTCGAAATCCAGAGTCCGACATTACCCAGCTGAGCCACCCAGGTGCCCCAGATTGCTGAAGTATTTTAAAGCAAATCCCAGTACATCTCTTCAGTGTTACTTTACTCTGCTTCTCTCTTTGAAAACATGGGCATCGTTCCACCTCACCATTAATAATTCCTTGGTGTCTAATCAAATTTTCCTGTATGTTTCATTAAAGTTTTCTTCAGCTTGTTTACTCAAATCATGATCCAAACAAGATCACCACAGTTATTTTCTTGTTATCTCTCGTTTGTTTTTAGTATAGAGTATTCCCTTGCTCCTCCCCCCGCCTTATGAATTGTTGGAGAAACTGGGCAACTTGTCCTGTGAAATGTCCCCCATTCTTTATTTCCTTGTAGTATCATTTACCTTTATCCCCCATTTTTCTGGTAAATGAAGTTAGCTTTAGGTACTTTATATTCAAGTTTGACTATTTGGCATGCATACTTTGCCAGTTGTGCTGTGTGCTTTATGCTGTATCACAATGAAAGTTTTTTCCCCTCTTTTGGTGATACTAAGATTGCACTGGGTTCAGGTAGTGACAGCCAATCTTTCTTGTAAAGTTCCTCATCAGTCTTTAGCCTAATGGTTTCATTCATTGATGATCATTGCCTCAGTCAGTTATTTTATTAGGAGTTGGAAAATGGTGATTTCCTATTTCTGTCCTACCTTCCACACTAAAATTTTTCTGTGAAATGAAATTTTTCTTCTTCCCCCAAGACTGCTTGGTCATCTTGAAATAGAATTTGTATAGTAAGAGTAGGCAAAACATTTTTTTAATTTTTTTTTTTATTTTAGAGAGCGGTGGCGGGGTCGGGGGGAGAATCAAACAGGCTCCACGCTCAGCTCGGAGTCCAATGCAGGCTCTATCCCATGGCCTGAGCCGAACTCAAGAGTCAGATGTCCAACTGACTGAGCCACCCAGGCGCCCCTAAAAATTATTTTTGACAGTTTTTATAAGAAGTTGCCAGTGGCCTGATTATTTCCAGTGGTGTCCAAGGAATTGAGTTTTAAATTTTTGATCTTTACTTAAAAAAAATTTAATTTAGAATGCATGAATTTTCATAAATTGAGTGTGCTTGAGTTGGTTGCGTTCATTATTCTTTTTGGTCAAATTATCTCAGTTTTGGCCAGTATGAGCCCTTAACTTAAACAATACCCTGGTCTGTTTTTTCTTACCTTACTGTTCAGTACTCCTTATTGCTTCTGCTGATCCATTTCCCCCCTCCTCTTTGCCACAGAGATTTGCACATGCTGTTCATCTTTGCCCATACCTTATGGCCTGGCTGACTACGCCCGTTAGGCCTTAGTGAAATCTAATGGAGCAGCCTTCTCTTGTCTCCCACCCCCCTTAGCTCCCTCATTTAGTACTCTTACAGCCTCTGTATTTCTCTAAGGAACTTACCACAATTGTTAATATTTATTTGATATGCTGAATTTGTTTGCCATTCAGTCCTTAGTATTAAGCTCTATGTCTGACATTTAGGGGATACTCAGTAAATACTTGTTGAATGGGTGAAAGAATGTATGTATAATACATAAAACCAGGAGAGACTATGTATTATCAAGAAATCTAAGGGAGAAGAGCTTTTCTAGGAGGATGTGTGTTCAATGAAAGTTGAAGATTTTCTTTGGGAGCTGAAGGAACCATCAACGGCATGAGGACCCTGAGAAGGTAGAAGGGTATGAGAAGTCTAATATGCTAATGTTTGAAAAGAATGTATTGAATTTTGTGATTTGAGTTCCTAAGTGCCTTGCAGCGAGTGAACTCTGACTAGTGTGGTTGTAATCCAGTGTGAAATGTAAAAAGGAAGCTAAATGAATCAGTACAGATCATAGTTTATCTCATTTAAAAGTTGAGATAAAGCCTAGGAATTTCCTGGCCAAGGCTACAATAAATAGCCTAGCGAGCTGATAATAACCAGGATTCAAGTCTTCTGGCTTCAGGTCCAGTTCTTTACAGTTTTTGTATGTACCCATTTGGGAATTTATACTATTGATCTGGAGGGTAACAAGAGCCCCCTCTAGCCCTATAGAAGCCCCAGTGACCTTGTGGTACTTAAAAACTTTAGACCTGAAAGAAAAAAATTATCATCTCGTATAGTGGCCCTAAAACTCAGACCATTTTGGTAATATCTTCATGATTTTTCTCATACCTACCCATTTGTGTTAAGAATTTTCTTTTTTCTTTTTTTTCTTTTTTTATAGTTTATTGTCAAATTGGTTTGCATATAACAGCCAGTGCTCATCCCCACAAGTGCCCTCCTCCATGTCCATCACCCCCCTTCCCCTTTCCCACTCCTCCTTCAGCCCTCAGTTTGTTTTCAGTATTCAGGAGTCTCTCGTGCTTTGTCTCCCTCCCTCTCCCTAACTCTTTTTCCCCCCTTCCCCTCCCCCGTGGTCCTCTTTTAAGTTTCTCCTGTTCCACTTATGAGTGAAAACATATGGTATCTGCCCTTCTCTGCGTGACTTGTTTCACTTAGCATGACACCCTCAAGGTCCATCAACGTTGCCACTAATGGCCAGATTTCATTCTTTCTCATTGCCATGTAGTATTCCATTGTATAGATAAACCACATCTTCTTGATCCATTCATCAGTTGATGGACATTTAGGCTCTTTCCATGATTTGGCTATTGTTGAAAGTGCCGCAACGAACATTGGGGTACAAGTGCCCCTATGCATCAGCACTTCGTATCCCTTGGATATATCCTTAGCAGTGCTATTGCTGGGTCATAGAGGAGTTTTATTGATAGTTTTTTGAGGAACCTCCACAGTGTTTTCCAGAGTGACTGTACCAGTTTACATTCCCACCAACAGTGTAGGAGGGTGCCCGTTTCTCCACATCCTCGCCAGCATCTATAGTCTCTTGAGTTGTTCATTTTAGCCACTCTGACTGGCGTGA
>CM053567.1:133512235-133595254 GCA_028646485.1 Cryptoprocta ferox | reverse complement strand
GCCTTGGTGGTTGCGGGGAGAAGTATGGCGCCGCCTCAAAGTTTTGCCGGAACCAAGCGTTGCAACTGCCCCTCTGAGTCTGATCTCCCTGTGCCGCGGGCGAGCCAAACTGTATTCTCCAAGCTCCGCCTCGCTTCCAAATCCCAGTCCGTGCAGTTCAACACCGTCACCGGGGATGAGATGCGTTCCCGCTGGCGGCCGGCCTCCCGGCCCGGCTTGCGGTGCTCTTTTCGCGGAGCCGCCGCCGGCGCCGCCGCCGCCGCTGCCACTTTTCAAGGCGCCTTTCTTGGCGCAGCCGCCTCCCTCTCTGTTTTTATCTTATTTTTGCTTCCCTTTCCTTATGGTCATTGTTTCTTAAATTCCACATCTGAGTGAAATCATAGGATAGTTGTCTTTCTCTGATGACTTATTTCGCTTAGCATAACACACTCTAGTTCCAACCACGTTGTTGCAAATGGCAAGATTTCATTCTTTTTGATCACTGAGTAATACTCCTTTGTATATATACACCACATCTTTATCCATTCATCAGTTGATGGACATCTGGGCTCTTTCCATACCTTGGCTATTGTTGATAGTGCTGTTATAAACATTGGGGTGCATGTGCCCTTCAAATCAGCACTCCTGTATCCTTTGGATAAATACCTAGTAGTGCAATTGCTGCGTGGTATGGTAGTTCTATTTTTAATTTTTTGAGGAATCTCCACACTGTTTTAGATTTGGGATTCCTTGAAAGCACATATGCTAGGGATCAAGTGTCCTCAATACATAATGACTTTGTTAACACTGAGCTAGATATGTGATGGCTGATCTGGATTTGCTCTGATTTCAGAAATAAGATGCAGTATTACTGGGATGGGAAAGGTTTTAAAAGTAGTCTAAATTTGGGGGCTAATCATTTTAGGACAAATGTCTATAGAAACAAAGGTCCAGGATTCCTCCCATAGCTCTCTGGCCCTGCTGGCCCTGCTGGTCCTTCTGGGTAGACTTGTATGCATTTAGTGTGTGTTTACCTGAGAGCAGGCGTGAATAAGAATGTTAGCACAGGTGGGTTATTTGGGCAGGAAGCAGCAGTTAAGGGCATGGGGAGAGGGAAGGAAGAAATGATAACAGGAAGGAGTTCCTACTGTGGGCAATCCTAGCTGAGGAACCACCTAGAATGAGCCTGAGAACTGTCCCTCTGAGGACTGGAGCATTTATCAGCTGACTCCTACTTCCTTTAGTGGAGGGTCAATACCTGGGCCTATTACTCCCCCCTCCCCCCTTGCTCCTGAGGGGCTTTCTGGGCTCTGGAGAAAGCCCTGGGGCAGAGGAGCACAGTGTGGGACTCCCTACAAGTGCAACTTGTCAGACTGCCTAGAACTGTCCACCACAGCTGAACAGAAATCACAAGTGGCCCAAGAGGTGAGACTCAGGCCTGCACTTGTCAAGAAGGCAAAGAGCATCTTTCAAATGAAACTCCAGGGGCACATGAGTGGCTCAGTCAATTGAGCATTTGACTCTGGATTCCGACTCAGGTCATGATCCCAGGGTCATGGGATTGAGCCCTGCCCTGCGTTAGGCTCTGCGTGAAGAGTCGAGCCTGCTCGGGATTCTCTCTCTCCCTCTGACCCTCTTCCCTGCTCTCTCTCTCTAAAATTAAAAACAACAACAAAAAAAGGAAACTCCAGAGACAACTGGTCATCTGATGACATAACACTTTCCAGTGCAATTTCATATAAACGGTTTTATTAGTGAAATACTTCATTGCATTAAGGGTAAAAATAAACATATCAAGAATCACATGAAATCAATCAACTATTGAAGCTACATGAAGAGCGTTCTGGTCAGTATTCTGTTTAATAGCCACAAGCAATTAATTCTAGTAATTAATGCCCAGAGGGCCAAGTGTGAAGGTCACCTTTTATAGAACTCATATCTCAAGCAATTTAAATAATAATAAAAAAAAACTAGCCCCCCTTAAGTAAAAACCCCAATAGGGGTTAGTCATATAGTACTTGCTCCACTTGGCCATTAGTGATCTTTTTAGAACATGAGGAAATAAAGTCAAGTAGGAAAAGCCTTAAGCTAAAAGTGGCAAAGCCCATTTTCTGTCCTGTGTTCAATTCCCAATTTTCCCTAAGAGAAATGAGGTAACCTCTCTCTGGTTTCTCCCTAGTGAGTATCATAGTACAGGACACACACATTATGGATTATGATGATCACAAAGACTTTAGGAGCCTTTCCAGGATAATGGCTCCAATCGTAGATTATTAATCTATAATCTTGACTGCAGTTTATAGGTTTGCCACAGATTTTTCAGAAAGATAATGTCGAATGTGATTTTAAGCCAAGTAACTATTAAGAATCGTATGGAAGTTAATATGCATTTGGTCTCCCCACCTGTGTGGGATTCAGTCTAAAGTGTACATCAACTGTTACCATTCCTAATATTTAAAAATTTCCTCCTCACAAGTGACTATATCCTGATAATAGGATGAACCAATAAATATGCACTGGCTTATATGTGGGTAAGTGGGTGCATAAAAGAATAAGGTGTGCCAATTACATAGTTAAATATTGATACATTTTAAAAGTCTAGATATTTGGTATTATTGACAAAATATTTTCAATTTAGTTTCTTACATTTTGGTGATTTGGTATATTCACAGATTCTATCCTAATTTATAGGGAAGTTGAATGTTTAATGAATTGCCCCTTCAAGAAGGGAATATGTCATATGTTGCTTTAGTGTACAGAGAAGGAAATTGGGGCAAGTAATGGGATTTATTACCTCCATTCAGGGATCAGAAGCTGTATTTGTGAAATCCATGGCTTTTTTCTTCATTTGCTTACATTGAAATCCAGTTTTATACAGAAAGTCCTGCAAGATGATTCAGTTGTTAAGAAATTTTATGTGCTTTTTGCTGAGTAACTATGTAGGTTTCTTGACCAAAAAATGAACAGTGAACCTCACTATTCAAAGAAAATGCTCTTAAACGGGCTTGGATTTTGCGACATATGATGGTTCTTATCCTCTGACTGACTTAGGTTTCATTCAAAGTCAAGAGGTCTTCTGAGGAGAAGACTCTGCTTCTGGAGCCCAAGGGACCTTTCTTTAAAGCATTTTCTGTACAATATTTTAAAACACCATCATTCATTCTGTCAGCAAAATGATTGTCACAGGAAGTGTAGGGCACATTTTTCTCTCTTCAGTGACAGTGACCCACAGAACACTGAAAGGGACCAAATGTGAGGAAAGAAAAACAACTTACAAAAACAATTTCCAAGTTCCCAAGAAGCCTTCCCCAGAAGAAACGTCTTGTTAGTGCAGTCAGACTTCCCAAAATGTATATGTAACTTAGGCTGTGGATGGATGGATTTCTCATATTCATAAATAAGTTAACAAAGTCACTCAATAATATTATAATTAATAGAGTATCATATTTGGCAAGGGTGACTGGAGGAAAAATCAGTTACTTGATGATACCTCCCAGAAGCACTTTTCCATATCAAGATCATTCTGACTAAAAAAACAACACACTACCCACAAACGTCATTAACCAGCATTTACTTCTACTCCATATGAAATATCTGTACTTGTCTTCACCAACATAATTTGTGCATTTGATTCACAAGAGTACGAGTAAAAAATCCTCAGGAGCTTATCACTATCAATCAACTTGAGGGTCATCGCCCCACTGCATACCTCACCCCACCCCATCCCTTCCCTGCTTGGTTCCCAGACAGTTTGAAAGTAGTCAAAAAATTGAATTACTTTACTGGAGGAATTATGAACTGAAGGCTAGCATATGAAATATGATTATGTAACTTTTTAAAAAGAGGAAATTAGATGCATTTTAGTGATGTATTGAATGAGGCTACTATTTTACCCTGGGTTCCGAACTCTTATTTACTTCTGTTTGGGGGTGACATGAATAGAGGAATACCACGTAAAATAGTATTTATATATTCTGAGCACAAAGTTTGGTAAATGAAGCATACTGAATAAGGTTAGATGAAGGAACGTTAACAAGTGATGCAGACACATTTCAACCACAACAGTGGTCACAAAATTCTGGAGCTACCAGCACCCAACAACAAAAAAAAATTACTATACAAGAGTTTATTAAATACTTGCTAGACACATGAAAGACAAAACAACTTTATAAAGCCTAATGGCCAACGACGTCAGTCTGTTCTTTAACCTCCTGCCAGAATGTTCTCATCACTTGCCAGCACGGGGTCTCCTCCCTCCTCTCTGCAGCAGGCACCATGCCCGTGAAGACATGGATAGTTTCCGCACGTTGTGGTCCAGGTGAGGACAGCTCACACGGTTCCTTCCCCAAGCTCAGGCCACAATTAGGTTCGTATGAGGGGTGCTCTTTCGTCTGCAGTTCCCTGAGACTCAGAAGAGAGGGGACAGCAAAGTCAGGTATTCACATCAGAAACTTCTCCCAGGATGTGAAAAGTTGGGGGACAGGGTGACAGAGGAAGATGGACAGAGGAAAGACTGACAGGAGGGCGTCGTCACACTCAGCTCTCTTCTCTCTTGGTCTGCCTCTTCTTTCCCATTCAGCCCTGACCTTGAAGAAGCCTGCTCTGACCACCTGCACCCTGATACCAGAGAAGTACCCTTCCCTGTTTTGACCCGGGCTATAACTCTCATCAGATTCCATTGAATTTGCTCCTTCTTGGTTTGAAACCTACCAGAGAACAATGTCCCAGAGTGGTGGGCGCTCAGTTATTGCCGGCTTGCTGAATCCATGAAAATGGTTCATCGTAGGAGCAGTAATAACATTTACACAGGCTTTCACCTGTGCTTATGAAAATCTCAGTGACTGTATACAGTCAGACCGGAAGTGAGATCCAAAGCTAGAAATGGCAGAATAATTGCCTCACACCTAATTCCCACTAACCTGATGGGCATAGGTTAAGAGAAATAGTGGAAGAATGTAGAACCCAGGGAAATCTGAGGTAATATTACTCAGATGGTTTCAACCTATTTCATTTCCTACTTCACATTTGCTTCAGACACATAGCTAAAGCAGCTGGGGGGGGGGGGGTGGGGAATCTTTGTTGCAAAAAGGGAGGCTGCTGAGAATTTAAGAAAGGCTCTCACAGAAAAGACTCATTGAAGGTTGAGCTGGGTTGGCCTGCTGGTCACTTAGGGAGGCCAGCCTAACTGTTTATCCCAACCATTTGGTGATGTTCCCTTCTCTGAGGAAAGTTACTGCTCCACTGGGCCAGTCGTTTCTTATGCAGTGATGACTGAGTGATAGGTATCTCCTAATATATTATGGATTCTTTCCAGGCAGGTCTCTGGTTGCCTTGTTCTATAATCTTGGATTGTTGCATCACATAATTAATGTTTATTGAGTTCTTACTGTAAATGCTAACACTGGGCCAAGTGCTTTCTGTTTACTGTATCATCTAATCCTCACGAAAAACTACTAAGGGAAGGGAGCACCTGGGTGGCTCAGTTGGTTGAGCATCCAGCTTTGGTTCAGGTCATGATCTCGTGGTTCATGGGTTCGAGCCCCATATCGGGCTCTGTGCTGAGAGCTAGCTCAGAGCCTGGAGCCTGCTTCAGATTCTCTGTCTCCCTTTCTCTCTGACCCCCCCCCCTGCTCACGCTCTCTCTCTCTCTCTCTCTCTCTCTGTCTCAAAAAATAAATAAAACATTAGAAAAAAATTTTTAAAAAAACTACTAAGGAAGCTCTCTTACTATCCCACTTTACAGATGAAGAACTGAGGTATAGTTTCTAGGGTCACACAGCCATTAAATGGCAGAACTGGGATTTGAACATAGGCAGTCTGACACACCAAAAGCCCAGATGTTTAGTGTTAAATACTCCTCCTCTCCTTTCAGGTTATTCTCAGAAACATTAAGCTTACTCACAGGGATTCCATGCCTGCCAATAGAGCCCCAAATACTGGAAAGTACCATTCCATTACTCCTCTTTCTCTGACACACTGCCCTTGTGTCTCATTTGGCTTAGTAGTAATATAACCAGGAAATCACTGTGCCCAGCATAAAACCTCAGAATCCACCCTGATGAGCCAGCCTGTTGACAACCCTTCAGCGAAGCACAGTTGGCTTCGTCAAGTAAGGTTACCCAGTAGTAGAGAAGTTCCTCCCACCCCTGCTCACCTCATCCATGGATCCCTGTCCTCTGCATGCAAGCCAGGTGAAGATCAAACCAAACAACACACCCAGGGCCATGATAATGTAGGGTATGTTGGTGATGATCAAAGTAGTGTTTATCACAGACTTCAGGCGACTCGCAGTCTCTTTATCAATGAGAACACTCTGGAAAGCAAGAAAATAGTATTCCCCAATTACTAAATATCCAGGGTGTAAAGCTTTTGCTGTATCTTTCTTCTAAATCATTAAACACAATTTGGATAAGTTTTCCTGTTAGCTAACCAGAGATACTGAAAACCCCATTTATAAATTAGATAACCAGAGGGGGCATTTATTCATTAACATCTTCTCCCCCCCCCCCAAAGACATATCTTACTTTCAAAATAGACTGGAAATAGTATGGAAAAAAGTATTAAAAAATAATGAGATAATACCATCTTTTATATCAGATAACTCCAACTCATCCTTTAAAAGTCCAACTCAGCATCACTTCCATCCAGGAGTTTCCTCTGGCTACCTCAGGCCAGGTTAAATGTCCCTTTACTGTGCTTCCATATCACTCCCTAAAATCCCCCATCACTGTACACTCTGCGTTATAACTGTCTGGTGTCCTTGTGACTGTGAGGTTCCCAAAGGCAAGACTTAGATCTCCGTCACCTCAACATTAGGAATAGCACTCTGTATTCAGTGGGTGCTGAATTAATGTCAGTTGATTGAATGAATGAAACATTCCAACAATGGTATGTGGAAAGTAGAATTACTGTCTTGATTAAATCTCTAGTAATCAAGACCAGAGGTCTCAACAGAAAGTGTTCAGGGACATCTTGAGGCTCACCAGAGTTTCAGAGGGTGTTGATAACCAAGAAAATGTTCTAGAATACCACTTTATGGATGCAGAACAAAGATATTATCTCCTTAAACTGTCATAAGCGGGGTGTCTGAAGAGCTTAATTTCATAAAAATTATGAACAACAAATGGGACTTTGGGCTTAATTTAGGCTGAAACCACACTGGACTGAGGCAGAGGATGGGTTTCTAGAGCTGGTACTTCTAATAACTGGCCAAGATCCATCAGAATCAGAGTCTCCTTCTCTGGAAAAAAAAGGTGGGAGAGTAGTCTCCAAGGTCATGTCAAGGTATAATGTTTTCTTTTCCTAGGACAAAGCCAAGTTATTTTTAGGAGGCACCAAAAGTACAAGGTTTTACTCCATAATTCCCTGGACTCAATATGGTCTTTAACAAGAGAGCTAAACAAAGCGAAGGTTGAGTTGGAGGGGAGTTCAAATATGCCACAACTATGAACATAAGCTGACAGTACAGGGTCCTTCCTCATTGGAGGAAGCCCATTGGGGAGCCTTGGTGGCTCAGTTGGTTAAGCATCCAACTTCGGCTCAGGTCATGATCTCGCAGTTCGTGGGTTTGAGCCCCACGTTGGGCTCTGTGCTGACAGCTAAGAGCCTGGAGCTGCTTCAGATTCTGTCTCCCTCTCTCTTTGCCCCTCCCCTGCTCATGCTCTGTCTCTCTCTCAAAAATAAATAATAAAATATTTTTAAAAATTAAAAACAAAAAGCCCCGCTTTCATGTCCCTCTCCACAAACAATAAGAGTGATGACCCAGTAGCAACTGCAAATAGATTCTATAAATTGGTAAATATTGCCTAAATTTTTCCTATGAAACAACAAAAGCCTTGTCTTAGAATTGTAATCACAAGCCCTTCAAAAATTTATAAATGTGGCTACCAAAGTAATGCCACATGAAAAATATTGGTTATAAAACTGTATCTGCAGTATGGTCTCAACTATTTAATATCAAAACTAGAAAAATACTGAGAGACAACATAAGCAGATGTCAACTGTACTTGTCTCCAAGGGACAGTTTATCAGTGATTCAGTTTTAAATATTTAAAAATTTTTTAAACTGAAGTAAAATGGACATATAACAATATACTAGTTTTGAGTGTACAACATAATGATTCAATATTTGTATGGTGATTCACTTTTAAAATATACATTTTTAGTTTTCCAAGAGCTCTGTAAAGAGCACATGTAAGTTTTACAAAGTGTTAAACATTAAATTACTTTTTACAAAGTTCTTATCGGAGACAATTTTGCAATACACTGTTGAGTACAATAAAGCAAGAGCAGTGTCATTCTGACTCAGGTTTTGTGAAAGTTACTTTAATTTTCTTTTTTCTTGCCAATCTCTATCACCACATTTTCTATAGAGAACAAGATTTTTAGGGAACAGAGAAAAATAATAAAAACTTTTAAAGTTGCTGCTGTTAACAACAGAGGTAAACTAATCAAGGATTTATTGGAGAGGAAACCCCCCTGCATGTAACCTCTCAAAACTGGGTGGAAGATAGAGGGAAATTGAGGAGATAGAACTATAGTAAATGTATGTGATTCAGAAAAGAATTTATCACAGGTGTCTTAAATAGTAGGTGTTTTCTGAGCTTTCCAAATATGTTTTTATTTACAAAACTTTAATTTATACTTAATGTTTACTGATAAAATTTCTGTGGGTACAATGTGAAAGAAAGAAATATTTCTTCAGGGAAACTCTCTTTGTTTGAACTAAGACAGGATCTGTGACGGGGCGCCTGGCTGGCTCAGTCGGTTAAGTGGCCAACTTCGGCTCAGGTCATGATCTCGAGGTTCATGAGTTTGAGCCCTGCATCGGGCTCTGTCTTGACAACTCAGAGCCTGGAGCCTGATTCAGATTCTGTGTCTCCCTCTCTCTCTGCTCCTCCCCCACTCATGCTCTGTCTCTGTCTCAAAAATAAACACTAAAATAATAATAATAATAAATTTAAGACAGGATCTGTGTCCTATAATTCATGATATGTTTGTTTACCAGAAAGTAAACAAAACAAAAACCAACTTCTATGCTATGATAAAAGATAAGGCAACCATATATCACTGAAATTAATGAGAATGTATCACATTTTATTCAATCATTTCTTTAATCACCTTATACAAAAGTTTAGGTAAGGTGATATACAAAATCACCTTATATAAAATGTTGCCAATCATTTTAATTTTATTCTCTTTTCTTCCTCCTTTACTAATGAATGGTAAACTGAGTACATTTTACAAACTGGCAGGGATTCAAAGGTGGAGGAGATGCAAAGAAAGGTTTAACTGGACATCTGTCTGAGTGTTGGCTATTTCTGCTTCAGCAGTGTGACATTGCTTCATTTACCTTTGCCTTTTCTTACATAACCAGCTTCCCAGAAGAGAGTTTTACTCAGTAATATTCTTGAGAAGGGAAATTTTTGTTCTGTCATTTTCAAATCTCAAACACAGGCAGCTTCATGTCAACATATACAGAGAATTTTTCTGAGAACAAACAGCTTCTTAAAAATCACCTTTCCCCCTTTCTTACATTTTAAATTACATAGCTATAATAGTTGACATCATAATGGAAGTTGCCCAAGCTTCCACAAGTAAATCATACCCATGCGCCCCCCCCAGGACTTACCTCATTGATATACATCACTGGGAAAACCATGGTTTTAATGTTTCCCGTTTGACTACAAAGACAAAAGATGACAAATCAAAACCATAATGAGATATCACCTCATACCTGTTAGAATGGCTATTATCAAAAGGCGAAAGGTAGTAATGTTGATGAGGACGTGGATGAAAAGGAATCCATGTGCCCTGTTGATGGAATGTAAACTGGTGCAGCCACTAGGGTAAACAGTATAGAGATTCCTCACAAAATTAAAAACAGAACTATTATATGATCCAGCAATTCCACTTCTGGGTATTTAGCCAAAGAAAATAAAAACCCTAACTCGAAAAGATATATGTACCCCTATGTTCACTACAGTATTTTTTTCCAGTAGCCAAGATGTGGAAACAACCAAAGTGTCCGTCGATGTACGATTAGATTAAGAAAACATGGTATACATTCACACTGGAATACTATGCAGCCATAGAAAAGGATGCAATCTTGCCATTTGCAACAACATGAATGGACCCTCAGGGCACTACACTAAGTGAAATGAATCAGAGAAAGACAAATACTGTTTATCCTCCCTTATGTGTGGAATCTAAAACAAATAAAAAACTAAGCTCACAGACATAGAAAGCAGACTGGTGGTTGCCAGAGTTAGGAGTTGGGGGATGGGCAAAATGGATAGAGGAGTCAAACGGTACAAACTTCCAGTTATAAAATAAGTAAGTCACAGGGATCTAATGTACAGCCCAGCAACTATAGTTAATAATACCATATGCCCAGTTGAAAGTTGCTAAAGAGAGTAGATCTTAAAAGTTCTCATTACAGAAGAAAAATTCTGTACCAAGTATGGTGACAGATGTTAACTAGACTTATTGTGGTGAACATTTTGTGATATATACAAATATCAAATCATTATATTGTATACCTGAAGCTAATATGTTATATGTCAGTTATACCTCAATTAAAAAAGACAAATAGGAGATTATTTTATAGACATCCTTATTGTGATAGCACACTGGCCTGGAGAGACAAGTTTATATGAAAATTCTAGCACACTCATTTTATTAGATTTCCCAGATCTTATGAAGACTTCTTTGTTACCTTTGCAAACACTTATCAATCAGAAGTTAGATTCCAGTCTGTCAGGCTAACAATTCCAAATGTTGCCCATGTATGTAAAGTTGTTTTTTTTAATCAAAACACAAGATAATAAAAGCAAATTCATCAAAAGGATTACTGTTCTCCCAAGAGTTATCAGAGGCATGGCTACAGCCAGCAGAACAATGCTACCATTTCTCAGAATGTTTTGTGACCAGACCACTAAGTATTGTCTTCACTAGAGCTCAGAGCACTCTACCAGAACCAGCCCTACACCTGGTGTTTGGGGGACACTGTCTCATTTAATCCTCACAGTAATCCCATGGGGTAGGCATCACTGACCTGGGTGGAAGACATGGAAATTATGGCTCAGAGTCACTTACCTAGGACCAATAGGAACAAAAGGTGAGGCCAGGATTGTAATTCCATTTTGATTCTAAGGCTCTAGATTTTAACTACTATACTAGACTGCCTCAGAAATACATGCATGGGTGGGCAAAATGCTTTTGTGCAAACCACATATGCATTCTAGAATGATCTGTGACATCTGGGGTTAAATCTGGCAAATCTGATGGGGGAATCAACCAAGTTTTATAGATCGATAGGTAGATAGGCATAAAAAAAGAATAGATACATCATATATATAGTTTTGCAATTTGTTTTTTCATTAACATTAAGTTGTATGCATTTTCTCATATCCAAAAAATTCCCATTGAAAGTTTGAGTAGGATATTATACTTAGTAATTCTAATTAAGTAGTGTTTTTCAGATGGAGTGTGGTGAGGAGAGGCTGGACTCGGGAGCCTATCTTAACTGCCCGAGTGAGAGTCTGTGGCTGGTCCTGGGTGGGAGCAATGGGAAGACAGGAAGGGAGGCAACTGGAGTCGTGGCAAGAAAATGCTGCATGGAGTGGGGAAGAACAGACTCCGTAGCCTTACTTCACCTCTCTGTGCCTTAGTTTCCTCATCTTTAAAACGGGGATAACATAGGGTTACTGTGAGGAATAAATGAGTTACTGTATGTAAAGTACTTAGAACAACGTGTGATCCATGGAAAGCACTCTGTACATATTTGTTAAATAAAATAAGTAAATTCCAAGACCAAGGCAGCCTATGAAAATGCTGATTATGGGGGTACCTGGGTGGCTCAGTTCGTTGAGTGTCCGACTTCAGCTCAGGTCATGATCTCATAGGGTCCATGAGTTCAAGCCTCCAATAGAGCTCCCTGCTGTCAGCTCGAAGCCTGCTTCAGGTCCTCTCTCCCCCTCTCTCTGTCCCTCCCCCACTAACATACTCTCAAAAAAAACACAAAAAAAAGAAAGAAAAGAAAAAAAATGCTGATTATGCCTCATCCCTGAAGGGCAGGAGTGAGCAGACTTAGAAAGTGGGCTGTCTCCTGACATCAACCCCATCAGAAAGTCAATACAGCACAAGTATCCTTTGCCTCTGTAGAAAGAAGTAAAACTTACACAAAGTCGTCAAACTTTCTCACATAAACGTTGATTTGGATCCTCTTGGCAGCTCTTAGAATAATTCCAGTCAACTGCAAGTCAGAGACATAGAAAGAAAACATTAGGACTTACTAAAAACACATAGTTTGTCTCAATAGAGCACCATTTCTGTGTGGTGCTGATAACCAGGGTGCCATGTTTGGAAGGAAGAATGGGACAAGGGAAAACTGACCCCAGAACAGAATGAGAGGTGCGGACGGGTTTAGGTGCCTGGTAGACCAATGTTTCTCAATCTTCAACCTGCATGTGAGTTCTTGGGGACCTTGTGAATATGCAGATTCTGATTCAGTAGGTCTGGAGTGAGGCCTGAGATTGGGGCTTTCTAGATATGCCCAGGATGCTGTCGCGTTGGATAGCAAAGCCCTAGGGGACCCTGGCAGAAGAAAGGTGTGAGCCAGAGAGTGGTCCCCAGTATGGTCAAGACCACCCCTACCAAAGCTGGGAAAGCAGCACCAGCACCCATCTCCCTACATAGCAGTTCCACCTCTGCACTCAAGTTACGGGACTGCGCCCAGCCCTTGGTGACAAGCACCTGCCCACAGTTCAGCAGAGGAGACGGAACTGACTGAAGCTTAACAGAGTAAAGGGGGGAAGTACCTGATCTTACTCACAAAAAGATAAGACCACTGATTTCTCACATAGAAGAGTGAAATGCCCATACATTGACATGCTCAATGACCGTTCTTGCTTTTTCTTTACTGTTCCATGTGTTCCAAATCTCAAGAAGGAAGATATCTGGCCTTTAATTCAGTTCCTACAGTGAGAGGCTTTCTCATGATTTTAGTTTTTCTCCTCTTTGAAAACAGGATTAAAGCCTATGTATATCTAACGCCTTTTAAATTACTAATATCATGCAATAAACTCTCAAAAGTGCCTGTAGCAGGAGGCTTACAAAAGTCAGTGAAGCTAATACATATATTTAAATTTCAACCAAAACACTCCTGGCAGGAAGCAGAAGAATGTCCTCAACCTTGCTGACCTGTTCACTAGTCGTAGAATGTATGTTCAGGCCCAAGGCTGGCAAAAGAACACTGATGAGGCGACGTGGGTCCAATCTCATTTGTTCCTTTGAGGGGTTTTTTACAGCTGTGTTTTTGTTAAAGCAGGTTTGCGGATATTTCTGCATATTAGAGCTACTGAGGTCCGCCTGTAAGGCCATGAGACTGTGCAACACAAGCACTGAGCTGAGTTTTCTCCATTTGAATATGTACATGAAAGGAAGACAGAATGTTAACAGTGCTCAGGACTAAAGTGGTAAACACTGTGTAGACAGAACAAAATGCATGCTTTTTACCAGAAAGACATGTGTACTCACAGGATTAATGTCTGCAAATGTCTCATGATAGTCCTTATTTGGATGCATGCCGTCTATGGCAGAAACAAACCTCTCTTCTGCTTGGTAGAAGTGTGGGAAAGATAAAATAATAGGCGCACCTGCATTTTAAGGAAAATAGAGATGAATGATATGGTTCTTAAAAGTCCAAGATGGGGGCGCCTGGGTGGCTCCGTCAGTTAAGCGTCCGACTTCGGCCCAGGTCATGATCTCATGGTTCGTGGGTTCTAGCCCCGCATCACGCTCTCTGCTGACAGCTTAGAGCCTGGAGCCTGCTTCAAATTCTGTGTCTTTCTCTCTCTCTGCCCTTCTCCTGCTCATGCTCTGTGTGTTTCTCAAAAATAAATAAACGTTAAATTAAAAAAAAACTTTTTTAAAGTCCAAGATGAATATAAAGTTCCTGACTACAAACCTGGTTCCTAAGGAGGGGAAAATTCTATACCTAAGTAAACATGGTGGAATGGAGGTGGGGGCAGGCTAAAATTCCATTCAACGCCTCCTAGTTTGGGATTTATACTTCATTTTCTGACATCTCATTTACCCTAACATTATTTTATCCCATAGTATATATTGAAGTCATGGCTAAATTATTTATTCTTCAGTATTTACTGAACCTATTAAATATAAAGGCTTTATACACACTATTTTAATTAACATTTGCAACAGCCCTTTTAAGTTAAAACTATTATCTTCCTTTTGCATTTGAGGAAGGTGAGGTTCAGAGAAGTTACAAAACTGACCCAGGGACATCATCAGGTGATAAGGGCAGAATTCTAACTGAATGAGGATGTCCCATCTGAAAGCACTTATTGCTTGCTTTCTGTTTTTTCTTAGTTTACCTAAGGCAGGCTTCCTTCTCCTGCATATGTTGATACAGAACTCTTAAGACTTTGCGTGGTCATGCTATCTGCCCAGCCTCTGACTAGATCAAGGTCTGACCACATGAAGACTCCATTTTTTTTCTTTTATTTTTTTTCCCATTCATGTGAAGAATCAAATAGAGAATGTCCATAATACCCAAAGCAACCTACAAAATCAATGCAACTGCTATCAAAATACCAATAGTATTTTTCACAGCACTGGAACAAATAATCCTAAAATGGGTATGAATCTACAAAAGACCCTGCATAGATTGCCACAGCAATCTTGAGAAAGGGGAACAAAGCTGAAGGTATTACGACCCCACATTTCAAGATATACTACAAAGCTATATTAATCAAAAAAATGTGGTACTGGCACAGAAACAGACATAGATCAACAGAACAGAATAGCCCAGAAATAAGCCCATGCTTACATGCCCAATTAATCTATGACAAAGGAGGCAAGAACAGACAATGAGGAAAAGGCAATCTCTTTACTAAATCATGTTGGGGAAACTGGACAGCTATATGTAAAAAAATGAAACTGGACCACTTTCTTACACCATACACACACACAAAAAAAAAACCTCAAAGCAGATTAAAGAGCTAACTATGAAACCTGAAACCATAAAACTCCTAGACGAAAATATAGGCAATAATCTCTCGGACACCGGCCTTAGCAGCATATTTATAGATGTTTCTCCTCTGGCAAGGGAAACAAAAGCAAAAATAAACTATGGGGACTACACCAAAACAAAATCCTTTTGCAAAGCAAAGAAATGCATCAACAAAACAAAAAGGCAACCTACTGAATGGGACTGAAGATATTTGCAAATAATACATCCGGTTAGTATCCAAAATATATAAAAAAACTCACACACATTAACACCAAAAAAACAAATAATCTGTTGAAAAAATGGGCAGGGGACCTGAAAAGACATCTCTCCAAAGAAGACATCCAAATGGCCAACAGACACATGAAAAGATGTTCAGTATCACTAATCATCAGAGAAACGCAAACCAAAACCACAAGGAGGTATCACTTCACACCTGTTGGAATGGTTATTATCAAAAAGACAAGACTATAATAACAAATGTTGATGAGAACATGGAGAAAAGTAACCCTCTTGCACTGTTGGTGGGAATGTAACTGGTATAACCACAGTGGAAAACAGTGTAGAGGTTCTTCTAAAAATTAAATATAGAAATACCATATGATCCAGTAATTCTATTACTGAGTATTTACCCAAAGAAAATGAAAATACTAATGTGAAAAGATACACACACTCCTATGATCACTTACAACAGCCAAAATGTGGAAGCCACCTAAGCGTCCATCAATAGAGGAATAGGTAAAGAAGATGTGACATCTATATACAATGGAATATAACTAAAGCATAAAAAAGAATGAGATCTTGCCATTTGTGACAACATGGATGGACGCAGAGCATATTACGTTAAGTGAAAGAAGTCAAAGACAAATACCATATAATTTCACTGATTCGCAGTTATCTAAAAAATCAAAACAAATGAACAAACAAAAAAACAGAAACAGACTCATAAATAGAGAACAATTTGGTGGTTGCCAGAGGGTAGGTGGCTAGGGGAGTTGGGTGAAATAGGTGAAGGCGACTAAGAAGTACAAACTTCCAGTTATAAAATAAATTAAGTCACAGAGATGAGTAGTAGAGCACAGGGAATATAGTCAATAATATTGTAATAACGCTGTATAGTGACAGATGGTGACTACACTTATTGTGGTGAATGTTAACGTATAGAATTGTCAAATGACTATGTTGTGCACCTGAAACTAATGTTTACCAAGGAGGTAAAAGATCTGTACACTGAAAACTGGAAGACATTAAGAAGACACAAATAAATGGAAAGATATTCCATGTTCATGGATTGGAAAAATTAATATTGTTAAAATACCCATACTATCCAAAGGAATGCAGTAGATTCAATGCAAGCCTTTTCCAAATTCCAATGGCATTTTTCATAGAAATAAATTAACAATCCTAAAAATTGTGTGGAACCACAAGAGGCCCCCAAATAGCTAAAGCAGTCTTAAGGAAGACAAAGCTGGAGGTATCACACTCCCCGAGTTCAAACTATATTATAAATCTGCAGTAATCAAAACAGTATGGTATTGGCATAAAATAGACACACAGATCAACAAAACAGAATAGAGAGCCCAGAAATAAAACCCATGCATAAACGGTCATTAATTTATGATAAAGAAGCCAAGAATATACAGTGGGGAAAGTCTTCAATAAATGGTGAGAGTCTTCAATAAATGGTGTTGGGAAAACTGAACAACCACATGCAAAAGAATGAAACTGAACCACTCTCTTACACCATACACAAAAATTGACTCCAAATGGATTAAACACTTGAATGTAAGACCTTGAAACCATAAAACTCCTAGAAGAAAACATAGGTGGTGAGCTCCATGACACTAGTCTTGGTGATGGCTTTTTGGATCCGACTTCAAAGGCAAAGGCAACAAAAGCAAAAATAAATAAGTGTGATGACTTCAAACTCAAAAACTTTTGCAGAGCAGGCCACGTGGGTGGCTCAGTTGGTTAAGCATCCAACTCTTGATTTCGGCTCAGGTCATGATCTCACTGTTCGTGAAACTGAGCCCCGTGTTGGGCTTTGTGCTGACAGCATGGGCTCTGTGCTTTGGATTCTCTCTTTCTCTCTCTGCACACTCCCCCAAAATAAATAAATAAACTTAAAAAAAAAAAAAGTGAAAAAAACCTTTTGCATAGCAATGGTACATCAATGAAATGAAAAGGCAACCTACCAAATGGGAGAAAATATTTGCAAATCATATATCTGATAAGGGGTTAATATCCAAAATATATAAAGAATTCATGCAACTTTATAACAAAAAATCCAAACAATCTAATTAAAAAACAGGGAGAGGATCTGAATAGACACTTTTCCAAAGATGATATATAAATGGCAAACAGGTACATGAAAAGATGCTCAGTATCATTAATCATCAGGGAAATGCAAATCAAAACTACAATGAGATGTCGCCTCACACTTATTAGAATGGGTATTATCAAAAAGAAAAGAAGTGATAAATGTTGGCAAGGATGTGGAGAAAAGGGAACCCTTGAGCCTGTTGGTGAGAATGTAAACTGGTGTAGCCACTATGGAAAACAGTACAGAGGTTCCTCAAAAAATTAAAAATAGAATTACCATATGATCTAGCAAGTCCATTTCTGGGTATTTATCCAAAGGAAAAAAAACTAATTTCAAAAGATAGATACACCCCACTATTCATTGCAGCATTATTTTTTAATTATTATTCAAATCCAAGTTCCTTAACATATAGTGTAATAATGATTTCAGGAATACAATTTAGTGATCATCACTTACAGATAACACCCCATGCTCATCCCAACAAGTATCCTCTTTAATGCTCAGCACCCATTTAGCTCAACTTCTCTCTAGCAACCTCAGTTTGTTCTCTGCATTTAAGAGCCTCTTATGGTTTGTCTCCCTCTCTGTTTTTATCTTTTTACTTCCCTTCCCCTATGTTCATCTGTTTTGTTTCTTAAATTCCACATATGAGTGAGATCATAAGATATCTGTCTTTCTCTTATTTCGCTTGGCATACTACACTCTAGTTCTATCCACATTACTGCAAGTGTAAGATTTCATTCTTTTGATTGCTGAAAAATATTCTATATATATATATATATATACACACACATATATATAAATACAGACACACAACAATGTCTTTATCCATTCATCAGTCAATGGACACTTGGGCTCTTTCCATATTTGGCTATTATTGATAGTGCTCATTGCAGCATTATTTTCAATAGCTAAGATATGGAAATAATCTATCAATGGATGAATGAATAAGTTGTGGGAGATACACACACACACACACACACACACATATCACACACACACAATAGGAACACTTTTCATCCGTAAAAAGAATGAAATCTTGCCATGTGCAACAACATGGATGGATCTTTCTTGAGGGCATTATGCTAAATGAAATGAGTCAAAGACAAATACCAATGATCTCACTTACACATGGATTTTAAAAACAATAGCAACAACAAACCAAGCTCATAGATATAGAGAACAGGTCAGTGATTGCCAGGGGCAGGGGGGCTAGGGTGGGAGACATAGATGAAAGGGGTCAACAGGTACAAACTTCCAGTTATAAAAATGTCGTGGGGATGTAATATACAACATAGTGACTATAGTTAACAGTACTGTATTGCCTATTTACAAGTTGCTAAGAGAGTAGGTCTTAAAAGTCTTCATCACAAGAAGAAAAACCTTTTTTGTAACTATGTATAGTGATGGATGTTAACTAGACTTATTGCAGTGATCATTTTTTAAAGTTTATTAATTTATTTTGAGATGGGGGAAAGGGCAGAGAGAGAGAGAGAGAGAGAGAGAGAGAAAGAGAGAGAATACCAAGCAGGCTCCATGCCATCAGCACAGAGCCCGACATGGGGCTCAAACTCATGAACCATGAGATCATAACCTGAGCCAAAATCAAGAGTCCAACGCTTAACTGACTGAGCCACCCAGGCGCCCCTACAGTGATCATTTTACAATATGTACAAATATTGAATCATTATATTGTATACTGAAACTAATATAATGTTATACATCTATTAAATCTTAATAAAAAAACAAGCATTACAGAAAAGTCAGTAATTTTTTTACCATTCTATAGCCATATTGTGAAATATTTTTCTTGAAAAGTCAGTATCACTCTTTCATTTGGGCTGACACTAATCCTTCATTCTAGACACTCATAAGTATGTCCCTTCTCTGAGCTCTTACCATTCTTGCAGACGCTGATATTCAAAACTCCTGAGCCCAGGCAGTTTCCTTTAGGTATACAGAAGCCGGCATTGTCTGAGGTATTGGCTAGCACTTCTCCAGGGACCGTATATCGAAAAGCAGGGAGTCCCTGCACACTCTCAAAGTCACTGAAGGTTATATACACTGATCTGTTAGGAAGTAAGCATGAAAAGTCAGTGTGGGCTCCGGTCAGTGTAATCTGCCCCGAACCAATAAGTTCACAACCGTTTTCAGGTGCAACATAAGCTTCAAGGGTATAGTGGTAAATGAAGTTGCAAAAGAAAGTTTGAAAGGAACTCCACCCACTCAGTGTAGAAGGTGAATTATAATGAAACTTGTTTAAGAGGTAGCAGCTGTAGCAACAGCCAAACAAGGCCAAGAAAAAAAAAGTGTGGTAGGAAATTAAGATGGCGTTTAGGATGGAGCCTCACATCGACAGAAATAAGAATTGTCTAGACCAGCATGGGCACATGTCAGCATGGGTGAAGCAGAAGCAAGGGGGAGGCAGAGCAAAGGCAGAAAAGGTCACAAAGGGCTCGGCTGGGTAGATTTTGTGAGCACTTGAAAAGTGCCCCATTAGACATATTTGATAACGAATGTATACTGAGATACCCATTTCCCTCATATAAAAATAGTGTTCATATTTTGGAATTCATTTCAATGTTTATTATTTCAGTCATTTATTTCAATGGAGTTCAATGTAATTTTGTCTTGAGTCCTTACTGAGCGTCAGTGATCCCATATAATACTAACCACCCTTGTGTTTGCATAGCGCCCCAGTGACAGACAGAGCACTCTCACAGACTCTGTCTCAAGTGGTCCTTCGGCCCTTCATTTAAAACCCGAAGGGAACTGCTTTCTGGGCCTGGCTTTTTCATCTTTGAACCAGAGGTGGGATATGTCTCGCAGGGTTGTGGACAACATGGGAGCTGCCTCTCAGTCACATCCCAGCCCTATAGCATTTCCCAAATAAAATATTTTAGGCAAATGGAAAAATAGAGAAAACATTATAATAAATACCTTTTACAACAAATACTAGTCAGGTAGATAAAAAATATATTATGGCTATAACTGCAGCTCTCTGTGTAACACTCCTGATTCCAGTCCTCTGCCTCCCCAGAGGTAGCCACTGTCCTGAACTTGGGGTTCATCCCTCCCTTGCGGTGTTCATCCTTTCACAAAGGTGCACATTCATAAACAATATGTGGCACCGTTTGCTACTTCTACATGTTCTATAAACGGTACACCATGTTCTCTTCCTGTAATTTACTTCTTCATTCAACATTACATTATTAAGATTTATAACAGTACAGAGTCTGGTTCTTACATTTTAAATCTTACACGATATTCCATCATATGAACACACCATAATTTATTAGAGAGACTTTTTTATAGAGACTTTTTATAGAGACTTAGATTGCTTCCAATTTTTCACAGCTAAGAGCATGTTGCAATGAACTTTTCTGTGTATGTCTCCTCACACGTCTATACAAGGGTTCTCCCGGCCAGGGAGCCTACATAGGAGAAGGAGTTTGGAGTTTGCACGTCTTTGGCTTTACTAATCATTGCCAAATGGCCTTTCAAAAGGGGCTGTGCCAGATAAGAATGTGTTTCCTCTGTGCCAAATCTTTTAAAAAGCCTCCTACTGCCCTTCTAGCTTCACTTGTTTCACTCACTGCATTCATATGCATTTTCTGTTCCTTCCGTCTTCCCATAAATATGTACAGACAAGGGCAGACAGCTAGAGGGGGATAGTGGTATTTCTGTGGGAGAGGTGGAAGAGTGTGAACTGTGGCACAGGCAGCAGGGACAAACAGGTGGGGACTGATACAAGAGCTATTTCTAAGAAGGCATCCCAGCACCTGGTAGCAGATTTGATGCAGGAGAGGAGGGAGATTTATAGCATCCCCAATATTTCTGGCAGGGCTGGCTGGGTAGGCGGTGCGATTATGTAAGCTATGAACAACCACCAGAACAGCAATTCTTGGTAATATTGAATCAACAGCATCAAATGCAGCTAGGTCCCTTGGGAATTTGAGGAGACGTTTCCTAAAAAGCCTTGCTGGGGTGAGTGGGGAGGATATGGAGAGTATGTGAGTCATCCATTCATTTGGGTAGCTTGAGGGTGAAGGGTGGAGAAAGGGCAGTGGGCAATGGGGGAGGATGGGAATCAGGGTGGAGAGCAGGAGGCCTTCTCCCCAAAGAGAAGCCATAATCATGAAGGAGCAGGTGGACCGAGAGAGAGAGAGCTTACGGGACAAGTGAGAGCAGGAATGATCTAAGGGAAGGTGATAGCTAAGCAAATACCTATAAACTCTGAAATAGGGACAACAGTTTGATTTATTTATCTTCTATGTAGACGTTATCTGTTGACTGGAAGAAGACCAGGTCAAATTTCATGCTTGACAGAGCATATCATAATAACTAAGAGCCATCACTTAACATTGTTTACTCTTTGATATGCCCTGTGCTAAGTGTTCTACTAACTGTAACTCATTTGTCCTCATAACAACTCCTAAGGTAGGCAACTATCCTTCTTTTACCAATGAGGAAAGTGAGGCACAGAGTGGTTGAATAACTTTCCCAAGGTCACACAGCTGTAAGTGTTGGAGCTGGTATTCAAACCAGCCAATGCAGTCTAGCTCTGGAGCCCATGCTGTGAACCGCTACACCACAGTATTTCTCAATATGCCAACAGCATTTATCACTGATTAAGCATAAATAGCCAGGCCTATTTAGGGTAGCTGCATACATCCCTCACATTTTTTGAGGGGTTTTGTAGGCAAATAACTTATTTATAAACTTCTTACCTGCAAAAATCAGATGCAAAGACATAAAGAATTTCATCTTTGTTTATTAACGGGTGAAAAGAATCTCCGTCTGTCCCATTAATCATATTGCACTTGTCTGTTGCCCACCAGTCAAGTGACCTGTAATTGATAAGCACAAGAAAGGCCCTAGATGATCAAATTTGATTTGAGATTTTTTTCAGACAGTCAGGACTTTTCAAGCCTTAATTGGGAGCCAGCTACCCACTGAATCTTATTCACGCACAGAAACAACAGGGGTGTTGTTTGGGGATTGGATCAAGAGGGGGAATAGTAGGCACCTGATCCCAAAATCAGTTCTGATAGAGGCAACATCCACATACATCCTCTTTCCTGCCTATAAAAAAGAGTATCCTATGCAGAGGCTTGGAATACCCATTTTCTTAAAACAGTGATTCAATTTAGCATGAACGATAACCTTGTTCAGAGCTAGCTCACTGACAGGCGAGCTCAGCACAGATATGTTCAGCTCGTAAGGACGGCATTAAGAAGGCAGAGTAGTAGGAGCATAGTCGCCTCCTCCCTCGAACACAGCTAGATAAATATCAAATCATTGTGAACACCCAGGAAATCTATCTGAGACTGAGAGAACAAACTGCACAACTAGAGGGAGAAAAGAGACCACACTGTGGAAGGTAGGAGGTGTGGAGATGTGATCTGGGGGAGAAAAAAATCACTGGTGCTGTGTAGGGGAGGGAGACCTAATGAGAGAGAGAGAGAGAGAGAGAGAGACAGAGAGACAGAGAGAGAGAGAGAGGGAGAGAGAGGGAGAGGGAGGGAGAGAGAGAGAGAGAGAGAGAGAGAGCACACAGCATGCAGAGCACTGCAGAGCACACAAAAAAACACTTCCCCAAGACCACTGATGGGGAAAATGAGAGGGGCTGATAACTGCAAGTTTTCATAAGCAGTGGAGCCCAAAGTCTGAAGTTTCAGAAGCCTATGTCACCCCGGGGGGTGGAGACTGGTGGGCGTGGAGGTGCTCCTTTGGGGAAGGAGGGCAGAGGCCGGGAACAGACAGTGTGCTCTGAGGATCCCCTGGGAGAGACAGTTCCCCTTCTTGGAGTGCACTTCGGAGAGGTGGCACGGCCTCTCCAGGGACAAAAGAGCTGGTGGGCTCCACTGAGCTGCCCATTCATTAGCAGAGGAGCAGAGATGCCTGCTGAGGACAGCTAACTCAGACATGGACTTTTTGCTGCCCTTTACCACAAACTCCAACCCCCTTGCATTCGAGCAACTGCCTTTCTGGGACAAACTGGCACCAGCCACAGCACAGTGAGCCCTCTCCCAGAGGATCAGTGTGGGTCTGTGCCACTCCAGGTCCTAAAATTTGGAGTTTTGAAACCCAGCTGGTGTGCCTGAGATAAAATGCAGCAGCACTGAGCCACCACGTGGGGAGATGGCTGGGACACAGACAGGGTGAAGGCAGAGATCTGGGGGAAGCCTGGGATGAACAAGGGGGAGATAGTTTGCTCTTCTGTGAGGGCTTCCTGAAGAGCAGCAGGTCTGAACTCCCCTCTCCAGGGACGAGAGCTGGCTGATGCCATTTTTCACTGCACCCATCAGCACAGAGAGACTTCAAAGAGAGGCACAATGCCCACAGTAGAAGCTTGAGCCTCTTACACCAAGCCCTGCTCCATGCACTCTGCACTCTGCAGGTGTTGTGTGTGTGTGTGTGTGTGTGTGTGTGTGTGTGTATGTGTGTTTTAACTAGGACAAGTGTCACTGAGAGCCAGAGCAGCAGCAGTCCCCTCCCCCCAGAAGACTAGCACAAACCCTTTGCACCCACCAAGTCTACTGACCACTGAGTGCTGCAAAGTTTCAGTCTAGGGATATAGGATCTAGCCTCTTGACAAGCAGACCAAAACACACTAGTTTTTAACTCACCACACAGTGGATAAGGTCCAAACACTCCCCATTCTGCAAGGAGAAATTCTGCAGAGGACTGACCTGAGGGAAAGAGCTGCCAAAACACAACAGCAGAGTACACACAACATATACCTGAAACACCTTCTGAAGCATCAGGCACTGGACAGTATAGGATGTCTTCTTAATATAGACATTACTCCCAGGAGTGGGAAACATAACAGGCTTTCCTAATACACAGAAGATAGACACCTAGACAAAATGCCAAGATGGAGGAATTCAACCCAAAATTAAAAACAAGAAGTCTCGGCCAGGGATCTAATCAAAACAGATATAAGTAATATGTCTGAGCCAGAATTTAAAACAACAATTATAAGGATACTAGCTGGACTTGAGAAAAGCATAGACGATATCAGGGAAAGTTCCTTACCATAGAGATAAAACAAGTCAGGCTGCAATAAAAAATGTTATAACTGAGATGCAAAACCAACTAACTGGATGTAATGACCACAAGGATGAAAGAAGCAGATAAGTGATATGGAGGATAAAGTTATAGAAAATAATGAAGCTGAAAAATAGAGGGGAAGACAAATATTGGATCACAAATGTAGACTTAGGAAATTCAGTGACTCCATAAAGCATAACATTTGTATATTAGTCCCAGAAGAAGAAGAGAAGGGAAAGAGGGCAGAAGGTTTATTTGAGTGAACTACAGCCAAAAACTTCCCTCATCTGGGGAAGGAAATAGACATCTAAATCCAAAAGGCACAGAGAACTCCCATCAAAATCAACAAAAGCAGGCCAACACCAAGACATATCATAGTAAAATTTGCAAAATACAGGATAAGAAAAGAATCCTGAAAGCAGCAAGGGAAAAGAAATCCCTAACCTACAAGGGAAGACAAGGTTAGCAACAGATCTCACCACAGAAACTTGGCAAGCCAGAAGGGAGTGGCATGACATATTCAATGTGCTGACTGGGAAAAATATGCAGCCAAGAACCCTTTATCTAGCAAGGCTGTCATTCAGAATAGAAAGAGAGATAAAGAGTTTCTCAGACAAGCAAAAACTAAAGGAGTTCATGACCACTAAACCAGCCCCGCAAGAAATATTAAAGGGGACTCCTTGAGTGGGAAAGAAAGACCAAAAGCAACAAAGTCTAAAAAGGAACAGAGAGAATCTCCAGAAACAGCGACTTTAGAGATCACACGATGGTACTAAATTCTTATTTATCAACAATTACTCTGAATGTAAATGGACTAAATGCTCCAATCAAAAGACATAGGTATTAGACAGATAAAAAAATAAATAAATAAAACAAGACCCGTCTAAATGCTTCCTACAAGAGACTAATTTTAGACGTAAAGACACCTCCAGATTGAAAGTGATGGTACTAAGAACCAGTTATCGTGCTAATGGATGACAAAAGAGAGCCAGAGTAGCTATACTTCTATCAGACCAACTAGATTTTAAACCAAAGACTGTAACAAGAGATGAAGAAGGGCACTATATCATAATAAAGGGGCCTACCCAACAAGAAGATCTAGCAATTGTAAATACTTATGCCCCCAACTTAGAAATATGCAAATATATAAATCAATTCATAACAAACACAGAGAAACTCATTGATAACAATACAATAATGGTAGGGAACTTTAATACCCCACTTACACCAGGGACAGATCATCTAAGCAGATCATCTAAGCAGAAATTCAACAAGGAAACAATGGTTCTGAGTGACACAGCAGATGGACTTAACAGATATATTTGGAATATTTCATCCTAAAGCAGCAAAATAAACATTATTTTTGAGTGCACATGCAACATTCTCCAGAATGGATCATATACTGGGTCAAAAATCACACTTCAACTAGTACAAAAAGACTGAGGTCATACCATGCACATTTTCAGACCACAAAGCTATGAAACTTGAAGTCAATCACAAGAAAACCTCCATAATACATGGAAGTTAAAGAACATCCTACTAAAGAATGACTGGGTGGCTCAGTTAGTTGAGTGTCCAGTGCTTGATTTTGGCTTGGATCATGATCTTGCAGTTTGTGGGTTCAAGCCCCTCATTGGGCTCTGCACTGACAGTGTGGAGCCTGCTTGGGAGTCTCTGTTTCCCTTTCTCTCTGCCTGTCCCTCTCTCTCTTTCTAAAATGAATAAACATTAAAACAAAAAAGAATGAATGGGTTAACCAGGAAATTAAAGAAGAAATTTAAAAATACATAGAAGCAAATGAAAATGAAAACATGACAGTCCAAAATCTTTGGGATGTAGTAAAGGCAGTCATAGGAGGAAAGTATATAGCAATACAGGCCTATCAAGAAGCAAGATAAAGTCTCAAACATACAATCAAACTTTACACTTAAAGGAGCTGGAAAAGAAACAGCAAATAAAGCCTAAAGTCAGAAGAAGGGAAATAATAAAGATTTCAGCAGAAATAAATGATATAGAAACAAACAAACAACACATTAGAACAGATCAATGAAACTTAGAGCTGGTTCTTTGAAAGAATTACTAAAATTGACAAACCCCTAGCTACACTTATCAGAAAGAAAAGAGAAAGGACCCAGATAAATAAAATCATGAATGAAAGAGGAGAGCTCACAACCAACACCACAGAAATACAGTTTTAAGAGATTATGAAAAACTATATGCCAAAAAATTGGGTAATATGGAAGAAATGGAGAAACTCCAAGAAACATAAAAATGACCTAAGCTACAAGAAGAAATAGAAAATCTGAACAACTTGATCACCAGAAAAGAAACTGAATTAAATAAAAAAATCTCCCAACGAACAAAAGTCCAGGGCCAGATGGCTTTCCAGGAGAATTGTATCAAATGTTTAAAAAAGAGTGAAACCAAACTGTTTAAAAAAATAGACATGTAAGGCAAACTTCCAAACTCATTCTACGAGGCCAGCATTACTTTGATTCCCAAACCAGATGAAGATCCCACTAAAAGGGAGAATTACAGGCCAATATCCGTGATGAACATGGATGCAAAATTCTCAATAAGACACTAGTAAATTGAATCCAACTGTACATCATGATCACGTGCAATTCATTTCTGGGCTGCAGGGTAGATTCAACATTCACAAATCAATCAACGTGATATACCACATTAACAAAAGAAGACAAGAACTATATGATCCTCTCAATAGATGCAGCAAAATCATTTGATGAAATATAGTATCTATTTTTGATAAAAGCCTTCAGCAAAGTAGGGATAGAGGGAAAATACCTCAATATCATAAAGGCCATGTAGGAAAGACTCATAGCAAATACCATCCTCAATGGGGAAAAACTGAAAGCTTTTCCTCTAAGGTCAGGAACAAGAAAGGGATGTCCACTCTCACCCCTGTTATTCTTTTTATTTTTTAATTTTTTTTTACATTTATTTATTATTGAGAGACAGACGGAGACAGAGCACGAACGGGGTAAGGGCAGAGATAGATGGAGACACAGAATCCGAAGCAAGTTCCGGGCTCTGAGCAAGCTGTCAGCACAGAGCCCGATGCGGGGACCAAACCCACGAACCGTGAGAACATGACCTGAGCTGAAGTCGGTCGCTCAACCGACTGAGCCACCCAGGTGCCCCTCACCCCTGTTATTTAACATAGTACTGAAGTGCTAGCCTTAACAATCAGACAACAAAAAGAAATAAAAGGCATCCAACTTGGCAAGAAAAAGTCAAACTCTCCCTATTTGCAGATGACATGATACCCTATGTAGAAAACCTGAAAGACTCAACCAAAAAATTGCTAGAACTGATCCACGAATTCAGCAAAGTCACATGATACAAAATCAATGTACAGAAATCTGTTACATTTCTATGCACCAGTAATGAAGCAGCACAAAAAGAGAAATCAAGGAGTTGACCCCATTTACAATTGTACCAAAAACCGTAAGACACCTAGGAGTAAACCTAACCAAAGAGGTAAAAGATCTGTACACTGAAAACTATAGAAAGCTTATTAAAGAAATTGAAGATGACACAAAGAAAAGGAAAAACATTCCATGCTCATGGGTTGGAAGAACAAACATTGTTAAAATGTCGATACTACCCAAAGCAATCTACACATTTAATGAAATCCATATCAAAATACCACTAACATTTTCCACAGAGCTAGATTAAACAAATCTAAAATTTGTATGGAACCACAAAAGACCCCAAATAGCCAAAGCAATCTTGAAAAAGAAAAGCAATCTTGAAAAAGAAAAGCAAAGCTGGAGACATCACAATTCTGACTTCAAGCTTTATTACAAAGCTATAATCATCATGACAGTACGGTACTGGGACAAAAACAGACACACAGGTCAATGGAACAGAACAGAAAAACCGAGAAATAGACCCACAACTATATGGTCAACTAATCTTCAACAAAGCAGGAAAGAATATTCAATGGAAAAAAGACAGTCTTTTCAACAAATGGTGTTCGGAAAACTGGTTAGCAACATGCAGAAGAATGAAACTAGACAGCTTTCTACATCATACACAAAAATAAATTCAAAATGGATGAAAGACCGAAATGTGAGACAGGAATTCATCAAAATACTGGGGAAGAACATGGGCAGCAACCTATTCGACACTGACCATAGCAACTTCTTACTAGACATGTCTCTGGAGGCAAGGGAAACAAAAGCAAAACTGAACTATTGGAACTTCATTATGCTGAAAAGCTTCTGCCCAGCGAAGGAAACAGTCAAAAAAACTAAACGGGAACCTATGGAATGGGAGAATATCTTTGCAAATAATTTATCTGATAAAGAGTTAGTATCCAAAATCTATAAAGAACTTATCAAACTCAACATCCATAAAGCAAATAATCCAGTTAAGAAATGGGCAGAAGATATAAATGGACATTTTTCCAAAGAAGAGCTCCAGACAGCTAACAGACATATGAAAAGATGCTCAACATCACTCATCATCAGGGAAATATAAATCAAAACCAGGATGAGATACCACCTCACACCTGTCAGAATGGCTAAAATGAACAACACAGGAAACAACAGATGTTGGTGAGAATGTGGGGAAAGGGGAAACTCTGACACTGTTTGAGGCAATGCAAACTGGTGCAGCCACTCTGGAAAACAATATAAAGGTTCCTCAAAAAGTTAAAAATAGAACTACCCTATGACCTAGCAATTGCAGTACTAGATATTTACCTAAAGGATACAAAAATACTGATTTGAAAGGACACATGCACCCCAATGTTTATAGCAGAATTACTAACAATGGCCAAGTAATGGAAAGAGCCCCAATGTCCACTGACTGATGAATGGATAAAGAAGATGTGGTGTGTGTGTGTACACGTATATACAATGGCATATTACTCAGCCATCAGAAAGAATGAAATCTCACCATGTGCAACAACATGGATGGAGGTAAGTGTATTATGCTAAGCAAATAAGTCATTCGGAGAAAGACAAATATCATGATTTCACTCATATATGGAATTTAAGAAAACAAAACAGATAAACATAAGGGAAGGAAAAAAAATAAGAGAGAGGGAGGCAACCCATAGGAGACTCTTAACTATAGAGAACATGGGGCACATGGGTGGCTCAGTTGGTTAAGCATCTGACTTTGCACAAGTCATGATCTCACAGTTCATGGGTTCGAGCCCTGCACTGGGCTCTGTGCTGACAGCTCAGAGCCTGGAGCCTGTTTCAGATTCTGTGTCTCCCTCTCTCTCTGCCCCTCCCCTGCTCTCTCTCTCTCAAAAATAATAAATAAATGTTTAAGAAAAAAACTATAGAGAACAAACTGAGGATTGATGGAGGGAGGTGGGTGGGGGATGGGCTAGATGGGTGACGGGTATTAAGGAGGGCACTTGTTGTGATGAGCACTGGGCATTATATGTAAATGATGAATCACTAAACTCTACTCCTGGAATCAATATTACACTATATGTTAACTAACTAGAATTTAAATAAAAACCTAAAAGAATAAAAAAAATAGATGATGGGGATTAAGAAGTGCACAATACAGGGTGTTGTATGGAAGTGATGAATCATATTTTACACCTAAAACTAATCTTACATTGTATGTCAACTACGTAGAATTTCAAGAAAAATGCACAAGAAAGAAAAGAAAAAGAATTTAATAAAATACATTGGTACATTTAATTAAGAATTTACTATAAAAATGATAAACATTCTGCTTATATTTGGCTTCCAGACAATGTGAAACAAGTTGAAGGCAAGAACAGTATGGAAGATGGGTATAATGTGTTACAAAATGGCTAACATTACTGTCCTGTTTGGGAGAGGAGACAATAAACAACTTTCAATTTTGTCAGGACAAATTGTTAAATATAAACCATAAAATCTGAGGGTAGAATAAACATAAACCAGAAAAAAGTCTAATACATTAAATAATATATCATTATATTATAATTGTATCAATAATTATAAATATTTAAAAGGATTATACTCTGCTATTGAAAGATTGGGAAGAAAATAACAGATTGGGTTTAAAACAAAACCCAGCTATATCCTGTTTACAAGTAAATTTCCCTGTAGCCAGCTGCCTGGTCATCCAGGGGCAACACTGTGACCAGTTTCTCACATATTCTCTCAGGTATCATATCAATTTTGGTGTATGTGTCGGTCTGCGTGTGTGTGTACACACGCACAAATATATGTTTATGTACATGGATATGTGTACTTTAAAAAATTTAAATAAGCTTTTTATTTACAAATAGTTTGAGGGGCGCCTGTGTAGCTCAGTTGGTTGAGCATCCTACTTTGGCTCAGATCATAATCCCAGGGTTCACAAGTTTGATACCCGGGTCAGGCTCTGTGCTGACAGCTCGGAGCCTGGAGCCTGCTTGGGATTCCGTGATTCCTTCTCTCTTTCTGCCCCTCCCAGAGGCTGGAACCTGCTTCAGTTTCTGTGTCTCCTTTTCTCTTTCTGCCCCTCCCCCATGTGTGTGTGCATGCACACGCTCGCTCTCTCAAAAATAAACAAACATTAAAAAAATAAAAATAGTTTGATATTTACAGAAAAATTGTGATGGTAGGAGAGAGGGTTCCCCTATATTCCACACATATATAATTTTGCATATATTTCTGGGATGCTTGGTTATAAATTTAATGACTCTTACCTCAGTCCCTAAAGAAATATTCTCCTTTTCTCTCCAAGGTTTCTAATTCCTCTGACTTAAAGACATTATCTTGTCTTATATGTAGTTTTACTGCAAACTGCCTCAGCTCCTTTTTAGAAATAGTTTGTTTACGTTATAAATGTTAAAAAAACATTTCTGAAATACCATAATAGTGAACTCGAATGTAGTTTATCTTTAAAGAAAAACACATAAACAGTCCACAGTCACCATTAAAAAGAAAAACTCTTCCCTCTTCCCCAAAACAAAGTGGTTTTAAAGTATCTGTGTTGCAGCTACACATCATTCAATGACCACCTGGAAAGTGAAACTTATCGAGGCTTATAATTCATGCCTGGCCAAGATCAATCTATGGAACACTAATATTTCATTTGTAAAGTGTGTTGCCCCAATCCTGACTTACAAATTAGTAATTATAAAGATATTTTACATATTTATAGAGTTTTTATCCAAAAAATGACAGTGTTAAAATTCTTTTGAAATAATGCATAAGTGGACATGCAATTTAAACAAAAAATTTTTAAATTTAAAATTTTTAAATTTTAAAAATAATTAAAAATCAATCATTACACTTACGTTTTTCCATTCCATTCCACAATCTTTGTAAAGTTAAGGTAATTGTCTTCTCCAGTTAGAAAAACATAGTCTCCATCATTAGTCCCATTTTTCTGAAAATAAATGAATATGATCATTTTAAGAAATTGTGGTGGTTAATTTTATGTGTCAACTTATCTAGGATACAGTGCCCAGTTGTTTGGTCAAACACTAATCTAGATGGTGCTGTATTTTGTAGATACAATGAATGTTTACAATCAATTGACTTTAAGTAAAAGAGATTACCAATGATAATGCACGTGGACTCATCCAATGTGTGGAAGGTTTTAAAAACAAAATCTGAGGTTTGCTGGACAGAAAGGAATTCTCAGTTCTGCAATGTAGAAATCCTACCTGAGTTTCTAGCTGCCAGCCTGTCTTATGAATTTCAGACTGGCCACCTGCTGCCCCCACAACTGCACAAACCAATTCCTTAATACGTACAAATTCCATGGACAGATAGATACTACAGATGTAGCTATAGCGCTCCCATTGATTCTGTTTTTCTGAGAACCCTAATTGATAACTGTAACTGAGAAACTTAATCTTCATGAAACTGTCCTAGTTGGGCCTAACTGCTACATTAAGACTGAACCAGAACTAAGATAGAGAGTGACTATTTGACTAAATGCCATATTAACCATACTATTACTTTATGGTTTCAAGAGTATGAGCCCAATTAAATAATGGACAAAGGATTTAAAGAGACATTTCTCCAAAGAAAATATTCAAATGGCCAACAGGTACATGAAAGGATGTTCAACATCATCAGCTATTACAGAAATGCAAAGCAAAGGCACAGTGCTATTTCACACCCACCAGGATGGTGCTAAAATTTTTTTTAAAAAATAAAAAAATAAAGGAAAAGAACAAGCGTTGGTGAGGATGTGGGGAAATCAGGGCCCTTGGGCACTGCTGGTGGGAATGTAAAATGGTGCAGCTTCTGTGGACAATAGTTTGGCGGTTCTTCAAAGAGTTAAACACAGGATTACTATATGATCCAAAATTCCACTCCTTCCTATATATTCAAGAGAATTCCATTCCAAGGTATACATCACAATGTCCATACAAAAACTTGTACACAATGTTCAGAGCAGCATTATTCATAAGAGCCCACAGTAGAAACAACCCAAATATCCATCAACTGATGAACAGATAAACAAAGGGTGGTATATCTACACCATAGAATATTACTCAGCCATAAAAAGGAATAAAGTGCTGACACATGCTACGACATACATGAATCTTGTAAACATGATGCTAAATAGAAGAAGTCACACACAAAGGTCATATGTGGTGTGATTCCATTTATAAAATGGTCAGCTGCCAGAGATGGATCCAACCTCTTGGCCACCATTTGTAAAGTGGGCATGTAGGCTGAGTTTTTTAATTTTATTTTTTGCCTAACAAAGCCAAACTCCATTCCCAAATGCCCTTCCTCTCTGGCTCTGAGGAAGCTCTCACACAGAGAGTTCTGGCTCTTCTCCTCCTTCAGCCTGGGCCAGCCTGGCCTCCTGCTCAGCACCAGCGGTCTCAGCGCCCCATGGGGCAGGAGAGGGGCTGGGCAGGTTGCTTATGTTTTGTTTCAAACAAAACCATAATCTTACTTTTCTTTACAAAAGCAGAAACAAAAACAAAAACAAAAAAACCCACAAACCTTTTAACTATTAAAAAATTCTATAGATTCATAGGCAAATCCATAGAGACAGAAAGTATAGATTAGTGGTTGCCAAGGGCTGGTGGAAGAGGAGAAATGAAGTGACTGCTAATGAGTGTGTGGTTTTTGGGGAAGATGATGAAAGTGTTCTAAAATTTGATGGTGGTGGTGGTTGTACAACCTTGTAAATATACTAAAAACCACTAAATTGTACAATTTAAAATGGTGAATTATATGTAAGTGAATGATATGTCAATAATAAAAATAAGAAAGCATAAGTCCAGGGCCAGGACCTTACTGTAGGACCTTACCCTACTGTAGGTTAGCTGCAACAGAAGAAAGTGGTATTAATATAGTCCCATTGTTTCTTTTTTTTTTAAGTTTATTTATTTTGAGACAGAGAGTGTGCACATGTGCACGCATAAGCAGGGGAGGGGCAGAGAGAGGGAGAGAGAGGATCCCAAGCAGGCTCTGTGCTATGAGCACAGAGCCTGATGAAGGGCTTGATCCTACAAACCATGAGATCATGACCTGAGCTGAAACCAAGAGTCAGAAGCTTAACCAACAGAGCCACTCAGGCGCCCCAATATATATTGTCCCACTTTTGAGTAAGCTTTCTTTACTTATATATTCTCTCCAAGCCTTCTTAGGGGCACATACAGATAATCTACACATCTTTACAAATTCTTTATGTAAGGTTGGAGCTTTGATTTCTGGGAAACAGCATGGGTGCTAGTTCCTCTACGATAATAAAGTAATAAAGGCTAACAATTATTGAGTATTTATAACATTCCTGGCACTGGTCCAAAATTATAGTATGAATTATCTCATGAAATCCTCACAACCACCACATAAAGCAGTGTGGTAGACAGAACAGTGATCCTCCAAATACGTCCCAGAACCTGTGAATATTTTGCCTAACATGGCAAAAGGGACTTTGCAGATGTGATTGTATAATGATCTTGAGATGGGAAGAGTGTCCTGGATTACCTGGGTGGACCCAACGTAATCACAAAGGTTCTTACAAAGAGAGGCAGGGGCCAGGTCAGAGTAGTAGATGTGATGACAAGCAGAGGTCAGACGGAGAGACTGTGAAGATGTTTCCCTTTTGGCCTAGCGATGGCAGAAGGGGCCTCCAGCCAAAAAAATGCAGGCTGCCTCTAGAAGCCATAAAAGTCAAGGAAGTGAATGTCCCCTTAGAGCCTCCAGAAGGAACACAGCCCCAGCAACACCCTGATTTTACGGCTACTGAGATCTAGAACTGTAAGATAACAAATTAGTGTTGTTTATTTAAGCTCCTAAATTTATGGCCATATGTTACAGCAGCAACAAGAAACTAACACGGACATGGACTATTTTACCATCATCCTATAGATAAGAAATCTGAAGCAAAGAGAAGTTAAATAACTTGTCCAGATCACTCAGCCAGCAAATGATGGAGCTAGGACTGAAGCCCAGCTCTGTAACCCCACACTCCACAGGCTGATTTGCTTACCAGGCTGTGGGACACATTCACTTATTAGCAAGCACTTGGCAAATGGCTATCATGTGTCTAGCACTGTATATCGGTGAACAAAATGGACACAAGTTGCTGCCTTCCTGGTGCATCCATTCTAATACTATTATTATAATTGTTTTAATTCTTTTAAATGTTTATTATTACATGCATATGATGTGACAGGCACTTTGTAGATAAACTAAGAATAATAAAATAACCAAAGACTGTTTTATTTCCATTGTTCCAAGCTATCTTTGGAGGTTTGTCACAGATATATTTTTGGGTATTAACACAGGTGCATTTTGGGGTCACAAGTTGATGCATTGTACTTGTGTTCTGTTTTCTTTTTAAAATAGGTTTTTCGGGGCGCCTGAGTGGCTCAGTCGATGAGGCGTCCGACTTCAGCTCAATTCATGATCTCATAGTTTGTGAGTTCGAGCCCTGCATCAGGCTCTGTGCCAACAGCTCAGAGCCTGGAGCCTGCTTCAGATTCTCTCTCTCTCTCTCTCTCTCTCTCTCTGTCTCTCTGTCTCTCTGTCTCTCTCTCCCCCCTCCCCCACTCACACTCTGTCTCTCCCTCTCTCTCTCTCTCTCTCTCAAAAATAAACATTAAAAAAATAAAAAAAAAGATATGAGAAAGAACTTCTCTTTAGGAGCAGCAATGTGAACACTGTAACAACTTAGAGAAAATCAAATACTCCACATACAAAAATGCTGAACCACCAGGGCCCCTAGGTAGCTCCGTCAGTTAAGCAACCAACTCTTGATTTCGGCTCAGGCCATGATCTTTTGGTTCGTGAGTTCCAGCCCCATGTCGGGCTCCGCACTGACAGTGCAAAGTCTGCTTGGGATTCTCTCTCTCTCCCTCTCCCCTCTCTCTGCCTCACTCTCTGCCCCCTTCTGCAATTTTTCTCTCTCTCTCTCAAAATAAATAAATAAACTTTAAAAAAAGCCTAACCACCAATTTAAAAAATGACTGGATGTTATTTCCTGAAGTCCTCCACTTAACTCAGATCTAGCCTAAGCAAAGTAGTTAAGCATTTAAATGTTTCACAGTAATTCAGTAATTCTCCAGTTGTTTTCTGCCCCAGAGCAGACACTGCACGTGAATGCTTCCCTGTCTCTCGCTGGAACCTTTGTTATTGGAGGACAACCGGGAATAAATAGGTTTTGTGTTTTCAGGGTAGGGATGTGGGCTGGATACAAGGAACATATTATGGCAGGAGATGGAGAGGTGCTCTGAGACAGACTACCATAGTCATACTACTAATGTAATGTAAGCATAACCCTACCCCCCCTCCACAGAAGGACCAGCTGGCTGACCTCTCAAAGACACTTTCTAACAACTATATATTTTATACACCCAAGACCCCACACTTAGTGGGAGGTGCTTGAACTCTCTTATGTGGAGGAGAACAGAGGTGCCCTAAAATCAATTGGTAAAAATATGCTGATTGGTCCCGTAATATGAAATAAGAGCGTGTGGTATTTAACCAGGTCCCTTTTTCTCAGAAGCTCAGTGCCAATGTTCTACATTCACTCATCCTGTTCGTTCTCACACTGTCCCTCCTCATTAATTGTTTGGCTGTTTCATGCTAGAGTCTTTGAAGGAAAAGTGTTCAATGCATTAACTAAGGTTTCTCTCTTCATTGAGTGTAGTGGACCTGGTGGGGCAGGCATGCACCTGGTGCATCTAAGGGAAGGCTGGCACGACACCAGCAGAATTAAGGAAAGACCCTCGGGAGGAGTGCACCTCCACAGCCTATCCTGGTCTTTGAATGAATGACAGCTCAAGTGCAAACTTTTTGTACCGTTGGCTGAAGAATCAGTATTTGACCTGGAGCAGATGACAAACTGAACACTAACACTGCCTTTTTACCAACCACACGCAGACAGTTTGTTTGGCTCCCAAATGGAAAAGATATAGCAGTCATTCATGTTAATTCAGGGTCATCTTGGGAGCCAGTCACAAAGGGAAAAAGACATAACAGTTCCTGACATGGGTACTGTGATTTACAGTTTGCAAACCATTTTTATGGACTTCTCACTTAGCCTTTCAAAACAACTTTTGAAGTGTGGATACTTTTAGCCTCAAGTTACACATGATGAAACTGAGGTTCAGAAATAGCCCCACAGTTATTAAGTGAAAAAGTCAGAACATAAATCTAGGCACTTTGATTCCAAGTTTTATGCTCTATTCCTGGATGTGGGAAATGCACTCAAGGTACTAATTTAACTGAGCAATGGTACAGGGCTTTGTGGAGATACGGTGTCTACACTGTGTGACAAAGGGCAAGGGCAGAGAGATGAACAAACAGATAAATATATAAAACAACCTTGGGAAAACAAAAATGCCAATTTCTTAACCAGTCCATAAATGTGGGTTACATTTTGAAAAGATATAAAAGGATCTTAGTTATAAGTCTGATGAAGTCAACGATGTAAAAACAACAACAAAAGCAAGCTATACAATGAAAATTACTCGAAAAATACTGAGGTTTTAGGAACAGGATCTACCTTGCAGGTGGACAGAAACCACTTGGACCCAAAGGGCATTAAGGTACCCTTTATCATATCTGTGTTGGAAATTCACCTTACATTTTTTTTCTAGAAGGGATGTCTAGTCACAGCTTAAGAAATCAGTGCTTCTTCTGGTCTTTTGGAAGCTGGGCTCCTTTCAGATGGGATCTTCTAAATTTTTTAAAATGTTTATTTTTGAGAGAGAGAGGGAGAGAGGGGGAGGGAGGGAGAGAGAGAGAGAGAGAGAGAGAGAGAGAGAGAGAGAGAGAGGGAAGGAGGGGCAGAGAGACGGGGAGACAGAATCCGAAGCGAGCTCCAGGCTCTGAGCTGTCGGTAGAGCCCCATGCGGGGCTCGAACTCACCAATTGCAAGATCATGACCTGAGCCAAACTGGAAAGCTTAACCGACTGAGCCACCCAGGCACCCCCAGATGGGATCTTCTAGAGAGCATCTATCAATTCTACTCCCCTAGAGGGAAGGATTCAGGGTCAGTTGAACTCTGTTTCTAGGACCCCCACCTCTTGTATAAATAATGTTAAGAACTTTTTTACTATTTTGTTTGAATGGCTTCCAAGTTTCATATACCCTTGAATGCAGCACAGGGGAAGCATCATCACCACCTGCCGTAGAGGAACATTCTAGACGGTAACAGGGTAAGGGTAAGATTCTTGAGTAGTGAAAACTAGAGAATAACAACAAATTTAAAGGTGAGGAAATTCATCCCAATCTCAGACCCCACCCTTAATCTAACACGTTCTTCTTGAGTTTAAGTTTGTCATTAGCAACCTCCCACTATCCATTTTATTCAAGTGCTTTCTGCTTTTGTTGGTTGTGGGGGAGGGCAGATATAGGGGAAAGTAGATTTTAAAAACTGCTTCTAATTTTAATTCATTTGAAACTTAGGCAGCAATAACATATGCTATGAATAATAAATAATTAAATGCTAATATGTTTTTAATTTCAAGCCAAGAAAATAAAATCTGCAAGGAACCCCACAAAATTTCACTTATAAGCATAAGAAATCATAGATGAGGGACACAGAGTTTCAAATTATCCATCCTCTTTCATGAATGACACGTCTGAAAACCTAACACGTAGCTCCCACCCCTAACGGACTATCATGTTCCTACTTAGTTCCTTACTTGTCTCTGTCAGGCTGATGAATGGGTTTAGCCCCTAAGTCATCAAGGAAGACGGCACCTATCACTGAAATTTATGATGGTTTGAAGGATTGCATCTGATTAATGTCACAGTCATCCTCTATGTATTTTTCATAGCTGCCCTCATTCAAAGTCACTGCTGGTGGCATGCTGAGATTGTGGGAGAAGGGTTTTTCCCCCCTAAAAACTGGAACACTTCCTTCTTTTTCACATACTCTACAAGACAATCTAGAATTCCAGGCAATTTTGGTCTTCTGGAAGAAATCCAAAGTGAAGATGAAATCTGGCTAGCAGTGCCCCTCCCTCACCTGAATAAAGAGACTCTGAGCGCCTGGGTAGTTTAGTCGGTTGAGCATCGGACTCCTGATTTCAGCTCAGGTTATAATTCCAAGGTCGTGGGATTGAGCCCCATGTGCGGATCTGCGATGAGCACGGAAGCTAATTAAGATTCTTCCTCTCCCCCTCTGCTCCTTCCCGGCTTGCGCAAGCACGCTCCCTCAAAAAAAAAAAAAAAAAAAGGCTCTAAAAAGAAAGATCACCTTACCCCATAGTACAGGCCAAAATAGGGCGAGATCTCCGGTTTGAAAATACTGATGAGGGACAGGATCTCATCTTTGTAGCCCCAAAGCAGTTCGTCCACGGTGTGTGTCACAAACAGCGTCTGCTGATAGGCCTTCAGCAGGGCCTCGAAGAGCGCCCGGAGGAAGCGGAGCTGGGCCCATTCCATGGCAGTCTGAGAAACACAGGCAAGTTCAGAGGGCAGAGTTCCCACCCCACTCTCCTATGGCCCCTTCAGCAAACAGGGCTGGAAACTTCAAAGTAAATGTTAAGACTGAATAGCTGCGAAATCAGCCAGAGAGATCCTCCCTGGCTACGTGCACAAATAAGACTCTGCAGTTATTATCCTTTCTCAGTATTCTATTTTGTGAGCGCGAGCTTAGCGTTCCCACGTGCTGCTCTTCAATTCTCCCCACACTGCATTTGCAACGAGAAAAATGCTGGTAAATACACTGGCATCTTTAGCCACAAGGGGGCGCCACTTCCCCCTCTGATCGAAGCCAGACGTTGCCCGCCGCGCCCCCCCTCCATCAGCCCCACACACAAGTAAGCCAAAAGTAGGATCTAATACTTTGTTTCTACGTCCTGAGTCCACTGTCAGTGTCCAGCTGCATATGTCGTTGTCAACCTGTAGTTAGAGTGGGAGCCTCAGAGGGGGTTGCTGGAGGTGAATAGGAAAGTTTTCAGGGTCTCCTATGTCTTTCTTGGATGGGATTGTCAGAACACAGACAGTGAAATCCGGGAGGCTGTGATCAGCAGCCTCTGCTATTTGGAAAGGGGGTGGGAGGAGTCAGTATATATTCGGAGAATTTAAAAATCAAAGATGGAAATCTAAACTAGGAAGTGGTATGCAAATTTTGTTGCTAGATTTTCTGAGCCAAAACAAGGGGCAAATAAATCTTTAAAAAGTTATTGGCTATCCACTCCCTTCCCCTCAAAAATCCTAGGGACATGTTTATTTGCACAAGAGCTGATCACCAAGACACAAAGAGAAATTGGGGGGGGGGGGAATCATAAAATTTGCATTTTGTCACCATTTGAAAAGATCTGGCCTGAGAAATCTCAGAATAAAATGTCTCAGATGAACTTTCAGGAAGGGAAGTGTAAAAATGTATTTACATTTTCACATTTATGTATTTTTAACATAACTTAGTAACTCCTAAATGCAAAAAAGCCATAACAGCTTTAACTTAGCTTTTTCCTTTCTTCTACAAGCCACAATAATGATACTAAAAATGCCTACTTACCACTGCAGGAATATTTAATGTTCTAATTAAGTCAATTTTAGGATCTCCAACAGATTGATTTCGTTCAAAAACATAGGCCTTGTTGTTAACAGCGGATATTGTTGTTCCATTATCTCCAAATTGAATATCTGCTTTGTTTCGAAATTCCCTAAAAGAAAGAAAAGGATTCTGTTTGAAAATAGGCACCACTTTAAAAAGCAAGGGGCCCCAGGGTGGCTCAGTTGGTTAAGCGTCCAACTCTTGGTTTTGGCTCAGGTCATGATTTTGTGGTTCCTAGGATTGAGCCCCGCATCGGGCTCTGCCCTGACAGTATGGAGCCTGCTTGAGATTCTCCCTCTCCCTCTCTCTCTGCCCCAGCCCTACTTGCTGTCTCTCTCTCTCTCAAAATAAATAAACATTAAAAAAAAAAAAAAGCAATACTTTACCTTTATTTTAGCATGGAAGTTATTTTCAATATAACATTCCCACTATAGTCATTTTCTAGAGAGCTTACAGATACTGATCCCTTAAAAACTAGAGAGTAAAGCTAGCACGTAGGAAGGAAATAAGGCCTAGGATACAGTCCTCTCAACACACTGGCCTTTTCATTGCTTTCCCCTACAATTTGGGAAATGTGAAGGTCAAGGGTCACCATGACCAGTGAATCAAAGCCATTGAACTCTCTCTGGGGTGATAGTTTGCTCCCAAAATACCTTCAAATTTTTCAGTTCATAAATCAGTTTGAATTTCAATTTCTTTTCCAAAGTCTTTTTATTTCTAACTTGAATTCAGTTAAAAATTCATTTAACAAAATAAATGCCTAAGACTTAGTACGTTAGAGGAGTTCATTCCTGTTTTTGGTATACAGTTTGGTTTGATTCAGGTTCATGCCCCCAGATGAGGCATTAGAAAGTTCACAGAAAGGGCCAGGGCATCACTAGGGTAAGGAAGGCGTGAGGCACTTGCCTTGTGTGCAAAATGCAAGAGGTGTCAGAACACTCAGTAATGAAGGTAAATCATATTGCAATCCATTTTTAAAAATCGAAATTAATGCAAAAACATTCATGATGAACAAAATATCAAACTTCTAAATAAAAACAGGACCTGATACTTTGTTCATCCAATGGTTTACGCTCATCCTGGCCCTGCCTGGTCCATCGCAGATGTTCACTAAATTCCCATCTCTATTGCTTCTCCCCCTCTGCTGCTTACCTCTTCTTCTTCCTGTTCTATCTAGGGCTAGACTGTCTGAACCAGTAGCCATGTGTCTGCTAAGCCCTTGAACTGTGGCTTCTCAAAACTGAGATGTGTTATAAGGGTAAAATACACATTATATTTCAAAAACAGCACACAAAAAGGAATGTAAAATAATCTCCTTAATTTTTTAATATTGATTACCTGTTTTTAAATGATATTATTTTATTTTTTATTTTTTTAAGTGTATTTCTTTATTTTGAGAGAGAGAGACAGAGACAGAGCACTGGGGAGGGGCAGAAAGAGAGGGAGAGAGAGAACTCCTAGCAGGCTCTACACTGTCAGGGCAGAGCCCAATGCAGGGCTCAGTCTCAGGAACTGCGAGATCTTGACCTGAGCCAAGATGAAGAGCTGGATGCTTAACCGACTGAGCCACCCAGGCACCCCTAAATTATAGTATATAAATAATACTATAATAGTATACCCTTTTAATACAATGGGTAAAATAAAAATATATCATTCAGATTAATTACACCTGTTTCTTTTTGCTTTTTTTTTTTTTTTGATGTGGCTACTGGAAAACTCTTAATTACGTATATTTCTATACATTTTTTAAGAAATGTATTTCTTAAATACATTATATTTCTATGGGGCAGGGCTAATCTATAAGAGTTTATAATTCTGACAAAGGTACAAGGCTACCCAGCACCTCTCCCAAGGCCTTTCCTGACCACAACTACACCCCTGAACACCGGCAGAGCTGGCTGTCTATGCAACGTCTTTGGCACTGAGTTATAAACTGCTTAGTGACATAATTTAGATTATGAAGGGATTCTCTTGATCCCTCAATTGCATACCTCAATTTCCAGAATTTAAAATAAAAATAGACAACCAAATAAGAAGCAAATATATACACATTTATGCATCAAAACAGGTATCTTTGCTCTTCACCATTAAGCACCAAGCTATGTATAATAGATAAATATCTGACCCCGCATAGCTCCCTCTTCAAAGGATTTAACCAAACGATTTTATCTGATTCCATTCAGTCCTTACAGCAAGCCTGTGGCACAGACAGAGAAAGCATTTTGGCCCCACTTTTAGAGATGTGGAAACACAGAGCACAGATGGGCATCAGAATTTGAAGCTAAGTGTTCTAAATCACACACAGTGCTCCTCCCACTGTATCACATGGCCTCCCTTAATAGGTGCTTAATAAATGTCTGCAGAATGAAACCTGCAGACTCTGGTTGTCTGATACTCATTTCCTTTTCTTCTGCTCAGAGCCCTGTTTTCCTTCCTCGCCTGCACTGGGCAGTGCTGTGGGACCCAAGCTGGACCAGTTCCATTCCCTCAGCCTCTGATCCTGAGCACAGAGCCTTCAGATGTGAAACACATTGGGGGTGCCTAGATGGCTCAGTCGGTTAGGCTTCCAACTCTTGGTTTCAGCTCAGGTCATGATCTCACAGTTCCGTGGGTTTGAGCCCCATGTTGGGGCTGTGCTGGCAATATGGGGGGTGGGGGCAGTCCCTCCCCCAGGCATGTTGCCTTTGTCTCTCTCGAAATAAATAAACTTAAAAAAAAAGATGCAAAACACCGTAGAAAGACGGCTTCCTCTGGCCATGGGGCACACACGATGTGCCATGCACTCCTGTGACATGGACCTTTAAAGCTGTCCTGCTCCTGTTTTTCCAGCTGCTCCATGGAATCTCTAAGCCACTTTAGAGTCTTCAAATAAATCCCCTTTTCATTTAAATTAGCCAGAGGTGGACCCTTATATAGAAATCACAACCGAATCCTTTGATAGATGAGAAAACAGAGATTCAGATAAACTAGCCCAAGACTCCCCAGCAAGTGTCAGAACCAGGTGTGGAATCCTGGTCACCTGACTCTACATACAAGGTTTTCACAGACTGTACACATAAATTAATACAAAGTGACTTGTTAGAGCTGGAGGAGGACATTTCAAGGGAAACCCCTGCCTCCACCAAGGTTTCTGCCTGAAGAGGGGGGCACCCCTCCCCACTGGTGAGTCCCAGAGCCTCCCTGTAGTGAGGGTGAGGGAGACAGCCTTTTCTAGGCGTAGCTCTTTGTATTTGCGGCCAGGACCCCGCGATGGCCTCGCTGACCACTAAGGAACTAGAAATAGAAAAATTGACCCCAGGGTGAAAACCAACTTGCCCTCAAACTTGCCCTCAAAGAAAGCCAAGCCAAGGAGACAAGAGCTGGGACCCAACCCAGGTGCAGAAGCCCAGAGATCAACTTTGCCAAGTTTGCTGACTAATGATGAAAACTGGTAACGTTGCTAAGGCTTTTAACGTTTTTTCACTGAACCCAGATGTCATGAACTAGAGGCCTGAATAATTCCAAGCCTAGAGCCTGCTTCATTTACATTTGCTTGTGTTTACTGACTACAGAGATGACTTTTTAAATGTTTTCTTTATTGCTTAGCCCATAAGAACCTAGTGTTTTAAAGGGAAATTGATCACGGAGGCTCCAATCATTTGAAGCACTATAACTTGACTTGTTTTCTCAAAAAATTTCAAAAGTTCAAAGCAAGGATTACCAAACTATAAAAATACTTCATTCCCTTGGCAGGCAGCAAGGGGCCATGTAAGGTCACTCACAGCTAACCACATGACTTCCCACAGCCCCCAGTCGCCCTGAGGCATGACTGACATATGGCCTGTGTTCAAACTGAAGGAACCCAGTGCCACTGACTAGCAGAAGAGGTCTCCTGCCCTGCAGAGGCCAAGGGAAGGGATGGTGGGGGGCCTCCCTGTCAAAACAGCAACTGATGGAGGAAACCCAAAATGTTTCCCCTCCCAAGCTCCTTGTCTTCTAGCAACCACAGGGAGGCCACAGTGCAGGGAGAGGGGTTTCAATAATCATATGGACAAGTCTGGTTACCCAAATCTCCCCCACAGCTTATCAACGATAGTCAACTAGAAGCAGGGTGGTCTCCTGCTGAAACAGCAGACTGAGAGCAAGAAGTGCTCAATTACTGCTCTACAGTATCCAAGAAGACTGAAGAAATTTTCAGAAATAGAAACAAGGGTTAAAAAAAAAATGGCAAGGCAAATCTTAGACCTAGACAATTAATTAAGGAACTGTACTTGAAAGTGCCTAGTACGGTCTGTGGTACTTAGTGGATGCTAATAAATCTTATTGATGTTGAAGGCCCCAGGACATCACAGGCTCATATTATGGCTTACTATTTTTTAATCATAGCGATGGCCCTAGACATTAAGAAGAGGTTGAGTTATATGCCACGAACTACTTAGGCAGGAAAATACACGATTGAATTTAGAGATATTTCATTTAAAAACATTTTTGGGGGGGTGCCTGGGTGGCTCAGTCGGTTGAGTGTCCGACTTTGGCTCAGGTCATGATCTCACGGTTCGTGGGTTCGAGCTCCGCATCGGGCTCTGTGCTTATAGCTAGCTCAGAGCCTGGAGCCTGCTTCAGATTCTATGTCTCCCTCCCTCTCTGACCCTACCCTGCTTGCACTGTCTCTCTCTCTCTCTCTCTCTCTCTCAAAAAATAAATGAAACATTAAAAAAAACATTTTTTGGTTAAAACAGAGTTCTTACTTTTTTTTCAGTTTGTTTATTTGTTTTTGAGAGAGAGACAGAGGTAGAGAGAGAGCAGGGAAGGGGCAGAGAGAGGGAGAGACAGAATCCCAAGCAGGCTCCATGCTGTCCATGCTGAGCCTGAACTCACAACCTGTGAGATCATGGCCTGAGCTGAGATCAAGAGTCAGACATTTAAGCGACTGAGCCACCCAGGCACTCCCAGAGTTCTTACTTTATAAAACAAAAAAGTTTTTAAACCCCTGACTGATTAAAGAAAATCTCACCAATCACAGAAGATAAACAATAGCTTGAGATAAGGAGACCAAAAGGAATAACTTTAATTAGCTGGAAAATTAACATCTATGCAATATTTACTTTCTTGGAGATGTTGTATAAACTAGATACATACAATACTGTCATATAATCCTTATCTTTCAGCCACTGGGTTCGTCACTCATCCACTGCTCTTTGTTGAGAATTACTGTGAGCCGTCATGTGCAGTGATGTGCGCCTGACTGAGCACATCAGGTGGAGTATAGGTGGAGAGCTGACTGCCAGGCTGTGCATTCAACCTTGGCTTCCTCAGTTACTAGCTCTGTGACTCAGAACTTAACTGCTTCTGTTACTCAGTTTCCTCATCTGTAAAATGGAGATAAAAACATGCCTTCCTTATAAGATTGTTGGGAACATTAAATCTACATAAGCTTATAATCCGGTTAGAATACTGCCTGGTACATACTGAGTGCTTAGGAAGCATTAGTTACTAATACCGTGTGTGCAAGTGGGCTTATGAGAAGCTCTCGAGATGGAGAGATGTGAAGAGCTGGTTTCTGTTTGCAAAAAATCCACAGTACAGCTTGGGAGGACAGGACTGCCATTCCAACGCTACCTCCCATGTGGAAAGTGCTCTGAGGTGGACCCAAGGGTCTAGCCAGACACCCAAAGGAGGGAGGGAGGGCACCAGAAGGGGAGTCCTGGGGTTGTCATCCTGCAGGAACTTGTTCTGGAAGGGGGAGGCTTCCCCTAGGTGGGAGAGTGGAGGGGCTTCCAAATAGAGGCAGAGAGAGAGCGAGGGCAGGCAGCACAGCATGAATGTATCAGATGTGTTTCATACATGGAGAAGTGGGCAACATGGCAGTTATGTGGAAGAGGACACACTGCAAGAGGAGATTTAGAAAGAGCAGCCAGCAGCTCCGGGCCAGCTGGGTTGAACAGCTGTGTCACAGGAGAAGTGAATCACAGAGTGGATGTGACTACCAAGGAAGAAAGGGCAGAGCAAGGGAAGCTGCCCAAAGGCGGGGTGCCGCCAGGGTTCAGGACCACTTGCTTCCAGATGTGCCACTTTGGCATGCTGATTATTTTGCCCTGAAAACAATCAAGGCCCAAATGGCTCAGGAAGAAGCCCTGACCGTCCCCTGACTGCCTAAAAGAATTTAGATAGAGAACCTGCTCCTGGAAGAGAGCTATCACCATAGATTCACATTGGAATATGAACCAGACATGACCGACAGGGAGAAATCTAGCAAGGCTTGTTAGATCAAAGTCTTCTATATCCCATCGTTTCTGAATGGCCTTGCAGACATTTGTTTACCAAAAGTTTACTCTTTTTCATCTTCCTGAAAATTGCTTTCCTTCCTCTTGAAGTCCCAGACTCCCAACCAATTCTTATATATATATATACCTCATTTTGCCTGGCTGTTTTTGGAATCTCATGCTTACATGCATTCCTCAGAGGTACATAGTTAAATTTGATTTTCTCCTGATAATCTTTGTCTCATGTCAATTCAATTCTTAGACCAGCTAGAAGAGCCTTGAAGGGCAGAAGAATATTTTCCATCCCCAGCAGTGCTGACCAGCTCCTATAGTTAACTTTCTGTTACCACTGCCCTGTCAACTAAGTGAAAGACTGAAAACCTAGAGCCAAAAGCAGAATTCTGAGAAAAACCTGGGGGGATCAGAAAGGAGAACACACTCTGCATTTGTTGGGGCTGTGCAGGAAACAACTTCACTTCTAAAGATGGAAATGGTCCCCCATCCTTGAAGTGTTACCCCAACCCAACTGGCTCATGCAGCCCAGTCACCCAAGAATGTGCATGTAAAACTTACAAGGACATTGTAAGTTTTACATGCACCAAGGTAAGTAAGTGGGGAGCAGGAGGGATTGTTTTCTATTTTTCTTACTTTCAAACAGTTCAAGGATTAAAAAAAAAAAAACTAATTTATCTAAAGCCACTTCTGTCTCTATCCTGAAAAAAAAAAGGTGATATCAGGGAAGAGTTTGAGTCAGGTTTAGAAAGAGATAAGTATTCTCTTATAAGAAGACAATAACCCTGCATTTCTAAGTTTTCTATCATCTCTTTAATATTAAAAAAATGTATATAGCCGGTCTTAGAGATGAATAAAGAACCAAAGGGCTAATAAGATAGAATTTGAAAGTTTAAACAAGGTTCCTACCTTTGGTAAATTGTAAGGAAGGAGCTGATCAGATCCCGAAGAAATCAAATGTAAAACAAGAGAACTACAAGAAAATAGACTGAACACCAAACCTTTGAAGGGAGTAGGATTTTTTTAAGCTCAGAAATGATAGCCAAGTTCAGAAAATAATAGACTTGACTACATATAAATTTAAAAATTAAAAAGGTACACAATAGAAAAACAGTTGCCACAAATGTGACAAAGAGTCGATATATTATTAAAAGTTTACAGAATGGCACAAACACACTGGAACCCAGATAGGCAACAGACAAAAGACAACAGCTAAGGGTGTGGAAATAGAATTTGCTAGCAGACATGGCGAGAATAGTCAATACGTGTGGTAATCAAATAATGAAATGAGAGCTGATCTACATTCATGTCCAAGAGGAAGGAAATGGGTAAGTACTCTAATATAGTCCCTCTAGCTCCTGAAGATTACCATCATTAAAATGTATTTGTATAAAGACTGAACCCAATATGGTGAGTTAACAAACGCTTGACTGTTCTACCCTAATAGAACCCTGGTTAAACCAGATTGATTTAGGAGCTTGTTTTGCAGACGCTGACTCATTACCATTAAGAGTAGCTGAGACTGGAAGAAATGAGGAAGAATTCTTGTGGTTGGGCCGAAGGGATCAAGAGTGAACGAAAGTAACCTCTGTGATGACACACTCCAAGATCTCCCCTCCACACGCTTACTTACCATGCTTCCTCTGCCATTTAATGAACACATATCCCATGAGGAGACAGGATTCCTGAATGTGCACACATGCTCAAAAAGGAAGAAAGACACCTCCCTTCTCCCTATTTCCAACTAGCATATTCTATTCAAGTATATATACCCCATGACATTCTGACCCCTTATCCTTAAATACATGCAACCACAACCCTTTGGTGAAGTGGATTTGAGGCCTTCCCTGCCCTCGTATTTTCATTTGGATGCCTCTCCAAAAAACCCTTTCCTTGCGGCACATTCCAATTCTCAGTGACTAGCTTTCCTGCATGTTGGGCATATAAATTTGGGTTGAATTACAAGACAAAGACATAATATGGGGAAATACCTATAGGGTAATACTAAGTGAATAGAATATACATATAATGTATATGTTTATGCATATCATACATAGGTCTATATAGTTTGATAACCATGTAAAAGTAAAACTCACCCATGGAAAAATGGTTGAGAAGATACCCAGTAAAATGGTAGCACTGGTTATCTTCGAGACAGTGAAATCATGGATGGTAGCAGTTGTCTTACTTTACTCCATTTTCAAGTTTATCTTTACTGCTTACATATGTTATTTTTATAATAATGTGAAACCAAATAAAGGAATTCTCATTTAGAACAAAGTCAGGGGCCAGAAGGGGGAGCTCACACACCTTACCAACTCGTCCTTGGTCACAGACGGAGACCAAAAATATTTCTTGTCCAGCAAGGAGCTCAGCCAGTAAGAAAATACCACAAGTCGGCCAATAAGAAACCATCACAACCCTGAACTCTCATTTTTCCTCCAACGGACTTCCTTTCAAAATAGCCCCTCCCAATTCCTCCTTTTCTCTATAAAGTAACGTTCCTCTGTTTTGAACTCCAGACTTGCCTATGGTTTGCTATAGCTTGCATGTTCTGACTGTAATTCTTCTGCTATCCCTGAATAAACCCATTTTGCTGGGAAAATAACTGGTTGTTTTACTTTTAAACTCAATAATATAAAATACAGATTATGCTTTTAAAGGTAATGCATATCATACATATGATATTGTATATATTTATTATTTTATAATGCAGTACTACTTAATGGTCAAGAAATAATTTTAAAAATCACTTATGAGATATTTATCCCTAATGTATCTTCCTTTACTATTAAAGCAGTAATATGAGACTGCTTTAATTAATCCAAACTGCAAAGACAAGAAACTCAAATAGGAACTATTTAACAGGAAATTGTAAATTTAGCAAGTATGTCTTAGAAATATGAAAGTTCATTGAAAGAGCCCTTGCACAAATTAATTTTTTTTTAATTCTTATGTGTTAATTAGTAGGCAAAAAAGAAAAAGAAACCTGACAAATTGAAAAGAATCTCAAAAAGGTTGCAGAAGCCAATGAATATCATAAATTGGATACACATTTTAGGCAAATATGTCACTAAGCAACAGGTCCATGAGGCAAATTAGCTCCATGCTAACAGATCTGTTTCAGGACTGCTCAACCCACGCTTTATACAAATGTAAATAACGCATTACATTCCTTAAGCCAGACTGACTGGTTTTTATCTGCTTTGTGGAACTGCCATCATCTTTTTCCAAAAACACGAATATTCTCATGTCATCAGTAAGTGAATGTCTGGGGAAATGTGCCACTGTGAATTGTATGTCAAATTACCCAGGGCCTCCACAGAAGAGGGCCTTTTTCTCTTCTCGGAGTTTTCCCAGCACCAAGACCATTCCATGCTCACCAGCAGGACAGGAGGCCAGCTTGCTTTCCCCTTCCTGCCCCAGGCCGTTGTGCACACAATCAAGGCAGCTGACTCAGTTGGGAGGGAACCCATGGAGCTATCAAACACTGGGGAAGGAGTTACTGGAATATTCTATCTTTCTTGTGTACACAATAGCATAATTAAATCACAAGTGATAGAAATCAGATCTATTACATGACTGCAAAAGGCTCACTAGAAGAGCCATAAGAGACTAAAAAGCCATTTTTTTCCTGCAAACTCCAGCTTACAACCCACTCAACCCTGTGAGGAATGCTCAGCAGTTTACAGGGCACATGTGAGCACCTGTTCCTAAACCAAGCCATTCATTTTCAAGACCCTATTCCTCTTTCTTGAACCTAGCATGGCCTCCTGGGCTTCCATGATTAAGTCCTGTGGTACCAGTTGAGCTACCTATGTTCTGTGGATTTAAATAATTTCTCCTCGGGGCGCCTGGGTGGCTCAGTCAGTTGGGCATCCAACTTCGGCTCAGGTCATGATCTCACGGTTCGTGGGTTCGAGCCCTGCGTGGGGCTCTGTGCTGACAGCTAGCTCAGAGCCTGGATCCTGTCTTCGGATTCTGTGTCTCCCTCTCTCTCTGACCCTCTCCTGCTCACGCTGTCTCTCTTTCTCAAAAATCAATAAAACATTTTTAAAAAATTTAAATAATTTCTCCTCTTGCGTCCTAAGGATTTAAGCCACGGCTGAGGATGTTTCATTCACTTGTTTCACAAATATTCACCAGCCACTGGATTTTCTGAGATGAAAGACTTGGCTTCTGCCCCTTGTGGAGCTTTCAGTACATTGGGAAGAAAGACAGATATGTAACCAATTGTTAAAATGCATTTAGTAAGTTTTTAACAGATGCATATACTAGGGAGAGCTCATTCAAAGTCAGGGAAGGTCTCAGAAAGTGGGTGGCACCAACTGATCTGAGAGAAGCGGTGGGGAGTTCATTCTTGACTGGAGGAACTGCACATAATGGCATAGCAGCGTGTCTGGGGACTTTCAAACAACTGGAATACAGTTAGAACTGTGCTGTCCAATATGGTAGCCACCAACCACACGTGGCTGTTACCCACTTGAAACGTGGCTAGTCCAAGATTAGATGCTATACATTTAAAAGACTTAGTATGGGGGAAAAAGAATATAAAGTATCTCATTAATAATTCTGGATATTGATTACATGTTGAAATGATACTGTTTGGGATAGCACTGGGGTAAATAAAATATTAAAATTAATTTCACCCTTTTAAAATGTGACTCCTAGACAATTTTCAAATACTTATGTGGCCTATAGTAAATTTCTGTTGGATAGCTCTGGTTCGAGTGTAAAATCTGAGGTTGAGAGTGCCAAATAATTAAATTAAAATTAAAATAAAACAAAGAAACCAGACATACAGAAGGAGACCGAGTGCTTAGGCCTGGTACATCATACAGGAAGAGTCACTAGGACCCTGAGCAGGGAAGGGAAATCACCTTGGCAGTGAAATGGAAGAGAGACCAGGGCAGGGAGAAAAACCAGAGAAGGAAAACTCAGGAAGCAAATACGAAACAATCAATGAGCGACCAACCTCCCTTCCAAACTACTGGATCTGCTCTCAGGGTTTTTAATCTTCCCTGTGGCTGTCTGGTAAAGTCTATCCACCCTTTCTTAGAGAAATGTTTTTACATACAGAGAACAAAATACTCAGGATTACAAAGGAAACCAATTACTGAAATACAGGCATCATTTTAAAAATCTGTGATATGGTAATATACATGCTTCCTCATTGATACTTTAAACATATGCAGAAGCAAATCTAATGATTACTGTAATTTTGAAGTATTTATGAAAATGAATGGTATTATGAGCAACAGCTACAATGAGACACAATATCTGTGTTTCCATTACTGAGGAAGCCATGGGTACTGCTTACACCACTGTGGTTTGTTGCCTACATTTATACTCAAAGGAAATTCTAAATTTTAGTGAGGGGCCAGTGAAAATAAATTATAATTTTTTTCCTACCCAAGTCACAGACCACTGTGAATTCTATCCATGGACCCCTTAGGGAGCTGTGGATCCTAAGGTAAGAACCCCTAAAATGTTCCTGGGCTTTTCTCACAAGTAAGTCTTGGTCCCTCTAAAATGGGAACATGCAGGTGCCTGGCTCAGTGAGTTCAATGTCCGACTCTTGGTTTCAGCTCAGGTCATGGTCTCACGGTTTGTGAGTTCGAGCCCCACACCAGGCTCTGCACTGTGGCAGCGTGGAGCCTGCTTGGGATTCTCCCTCTCTTTCTCTCTCTCTCCCTCTCTCTCTGCCCCTCTTGCTCTCTCTCTCTCTCTCTCTCAAAATAAATAAATAACCTTAAAAAATCAAAATAAAATGGGAACATGGAGGGAGTATGGTAACAATCAGACACTGTTTTACTTCTAGGATTTATTTGTCCCCATGACCACACTTAAAACAGCATATTAAGCTAGCAGACATAATGGCCCAGAAGACATTTTGATGGAGTATTGGGTTTCTTTGGATTATAATTAGAATGCATGTCTTTTTCTCAGATGAGGATAATGAGCATAGGAATAGGTCCAGGACACCCAGAGGGGAAATTGTTAGGGTTTTCTTTAGTTCTCAGGTGAGTTCATTCTTACATGGAGGCAGTCTCCCCTGACCTGAAAAAATTTAGTGAAAAAATGAAAAGAGCAAAAAGGCAAACATTGAATGGTTCCATTCATATGAGGCATCTAAGGCAGTGAAATTCATAAAAACAAAGTAGAATGGTGGCTACCAGGAGTTGGGACACAGGGGGAGGAAAGTTATTTAATGGGTATAGAGTTCCAGTTTTACAAGACGAAAAAATTCTAGAGATTTGTGGCACAACACTGTAAAAATATATATAACACTGCTGAACTGTACACTTAAAAATGGCTAGGATACATTTATATTATTTTCTTTTAATCACAATAAAAAATAGTGAAAATTGCAAAACGATAAAATGGATAAATAGGACACTCAGAACCTAATTCTAGTTCATCTTCCAATTATCCCCAAGCAGAATGGCCTCAAACAGATCTGCTCTACCTAATACACAGTTTCTTTACATATTAAACCCATACAAAACACATTTAAGTGAAGACCCAAGTATTTATTTAAGATTCCTCTTTAAAGAGGAATAAAAAAAATTTTATTATTTATTTATTTATTTATTTTATTTGAAAGAAAGAGAGAGTGCCTGCATGTGCAAGAGAGGGGGAGGGACAGCAGTGGGAGAGAGAGAATCTTAAGCAGGCTCCACACTCCATGTGGAAACCAACTCATGGCTTGATCTCATGACTGTGAGATCACGACCTGAGCCAAAATCAAGAGTCAGATGGCTAACTGACAAAGCCACACAGGTGCCCCCCCGCCTTTTTTAAATTTGAAATTCCTTTATATAACAACGGAGTTCATCTTTACAAATCAGGATATTGATTTATACAGACTAAGACAATCTTCAAAGACTAGTAATAATATCAAACACTTACTTAGCACTCACGTGCTAGGCATTAATGTAAGCACTTTAACAGTACTGACTCATTGGCTCATTTAATCCTGATAGCAATCCTGTGGTGGCTGTCCTATTATTATCTCCACATAAGGGAACCAAGGCACAGAACACTAGTTAAGTGGCTGTGGTGAGTCAAAACAGGCAATTTGACTCAAAGCTGGACCATGAGCACCCGAGGCAGGGACCGAGATTTTAATCTCTGAATTCTTGCACAGGGAATAGTACTGATTCATAATATAAATTAGACAGCAACCATTTATTGAGCAATAGATTACAACAGAATTGTGAGGCATTTTTACCATTTAGTAGTTCTACACAAAAAAAGATCTTGCTATCTGCCTCCTCTGCTATTTTTTAAAATTTATGATTATTATTTTTCTTAGTAATTTCTATACCCAACAAGGGGCTCGAACTCACAACTCTGAGATCAATGCTCCTCTTACTGAGCCAGCCAAGCACCCCCCTCTACTATTTTTTCTTAAACTTGGCAAGGAGAAACTTTGTTGGAAAGATTACTGGTGGATGGGGTAGGGGAGGGGGTATTGCTACAATAGGGAAAATGCTCTGACCCTAAGATCCCCGAGTACTTCCCCCTATTAATCTTCTAAAAAATGAATAAAGCAGTTCTCCTACTTCCACAGCATTTGGAATTGGTGGTCACTGCCAAAGACTCTAACCCACCCTGACAGTTGGTTATCTCTCATACCCAGGACCGGTGGGGAAAGGAATGACTAAGAGACAGAAAGGCCTGTCTATGGATCAACAATGAATTCTAGAACCTGGTCTAAAATGGTATGTGGGGGAGGGAAATAGATGAAGGCCCTAAAAGTCATCAAAGAGAATCAAGGGACAGCCTTGAAAGGGTTGGGAATAGGGCGTAGCTCTTCACGGCTAAATAACCACTTTCTGCCAACTCAGGAGGAAGCATCTGCATTCCTAAACACAACAGGCTGAGACTGGCCCTCGTGCATAGAGTCATTCTCTGTTGAGGTGTCATACTCACGTGCCAAATATCAGCAACATTTCAGACAGATTTAACCAAAACCTGCACTCCCCATGCAGCATGCAGAGGATGCTCGTGGGAAGAGATGTGGACTCAGGCCACAGTGCGGCCACTCCATATTTCTGGTGGGTATGGCAGGGAGGTGGTCAGGACTCACCTGTAGGTATATGGCCCCACTTCTTCTAACCGGGGAGTCTCCCCTCTGAGGATCTCCTCTGGATTGGTGACATTGAAGAAATAGAACTGGATATACATAGGCAGAGGGGGCTTCTTCCAGGAATCAAAGGTCTCAGAACCATTCCTTAACACAATATTCTGGGGAAGAAAACCAAAAAGAGAGTGTGTGAGGCAGCTGGCTTTGAACACAGAGGCAGAGAGAGGGACACTCCCTGCTCTGACCTTCTGGCTCATTTATTTTCATAGGCATTCAACTGTAGTCCCTTAGAAGAAGGGCCATGCCTTAGGTTAATATGAAGCCCACAGCCCTATGAACCCATTAAAGGTCTTCAATAAATATTTGGGGCAAAGGAAAGGTGGCAGCCGTAGCTCATAGGTAGAAATGGTGTTAGCAAAACCAAGGTCATAGGTTGAGTACCAAAAGCCCTATTGACTTTATTATGAAGATTCCACTCTACACTGCTGTGGAAGATAGGCCATTCTGAGAAGTACTGTGCACTCCCAGCTTGCCCACATGGTAGAACAAGGCGATAGGCCCAAGAAGGCTGGATTTGGTCCTTCCATGTATGTAGAACCATACCCAACCTTACCACCTCCACCAGCAGGGGCTTTACGTGAATTTTCTCATTCAATCTCTAACAAACCCCTGTTTTAAAGATGAGGAAGCTGAGCTTTCCTGATGTTAAGTGCTTGGGGTTCCTTATCTACAATCCTTCCTTCATTTCCCACCCTCACCATGTGTTATGGGCCCCCTCCCAAATTCATATATTGAAATCCTAATGCCTAGTTTCTCAGAATGTAACTATATTTGGAGATAGAGTCTTTAAGGAGAAATTTAAGGTTAAATGGGGTCATGAGTGTGGGTTGTAATCAATATAACTGATATCCTTATAAGAAGAGATTAGGACTAAATACACACCAAGGAGAGACCATATGAAGATACAGGAAGAAGACAACATCTATAAGCCAAGGAGAGAGGCCTCAGAAGAATCAACCCTGCTGATGCCTTCATCTCAGACTTCTAGCATCCAGAACTGGGAGACAATGAACCTGTGTTGTTCAAGTCACCAGTCTGTGGTATCTATTACAGCAACCCTAGAAACCTAATAAATCTTGGTTCCCGATGGGAGGTACTCTCCACCCTACCGACCTCAGGTTTGGCCAAGTGACTTGATTTGACCAATGAAATCAATGGGTGGGATGGGAATGCCCAAATCTTGAGCTAAAGCCTTAAAAAGCATGGCAAGTTTCCACTAATCACCCTTTGCCAAGAGAAGAGCATTCATCAGGTAGCTATTGATCCTTCACCTAAAATGTGTTGACCAGACATGAAACCTGGAGTCCAGTCCAGTCCAACCTCAAACTACATCCAATGGGCACCCCAAGAGTGTGGAATAAATGTCACTGTTATTAGACACTGAGATTTGGAAATTGTCTGTTATGGAGCACTGCAACAGAAGTCTGATTAATACAGCACCCAAGGTTAAGAGACAGAAACCTACTATCCATCCAATGGGTTGAGGTCCTAACAGCCTTCAACTTGTTAATTGAGAAAAATGTGCATTTTTTACACTAAAAATTATTGAAGCACACAAGAAAGATAAAAGAATAGACTGAGAATAAACAACCCGAAATACGAACGGTCATTAACTCTTGAGTGTTGGGAATCTGGATCACTGTTGTTTTCCTCCTTGACGAATTTCGGTATTTTCCAAAATTTTATAACCACTAAGAAATTAACATTGAAAAAAATTTTAAAGAAGATCAAAAGAGGAAAATGAGATCAAATGGTACAGAAAATGCAAGGCCAGTAGTGAAACAATTAAGGCTAGACTTCGAGAGAAGCATCCTCTGAGGTCACCTCTGACAGTGAGGCTTTGAGTGACAAAAGACAAAGGGACTGGCTTCAAAACATGCTAGATACCACATGCTAAAATGTACTGTGACACAGCACACAACAGAACGTCAATTTTAATTTTTTAATTTTATTTTACTTTTTAAATTTTTATTATTTGAAAGAAATTATTAATTTTTATTTATTTTTGATAGAGACAGAGACAGCACGTGAGTGTGGAAGTGCAGAGAGAGGGAAACACAGAATCTGAAGCAGACTCTAGGCTCTGGGCTATCAGCACAGAGCCCAATGGTGAGTTGAACCCACAGACTCTGAGATCATGACCTGAGCCGAAGTTGAACGCTTAACCGACTGAGCCACCCAGGCACTTCCAGAATGACAAATTTTATTAGTCCAGGCCTGCAATTTAATAGAAGGAATGTTGCAAGGGAACTTAACAATATTGATCTATTATAAATAGAAAATATCTCGGGGTGCTTGGGTGGGTCAGTCAGTTAAGTGTCCAACTCTTGAGATCTGCTCACGTCATGATCTCATGCTGTGTGAGTTGAAGCCCCGCATTGGGATCTACATAGAGCAGAAAACCTAAGCTCCTCAAAGCAAAACTGGTGATCTGGAAGGCTGAAAGTAAATATACATCCATGAATTGGCCATGCCATGGAACTGAGGATTATTTGCGGTTTGGCATCCATTTAAAATGTCTAATCACCAGATTTCTAGTCAAACAACATATTATTGAAGTATTTTTGGCCTTTGCTATCAGTACTGATTTGCTGAGAGGAGATCAGCTTGATGAGACAGAAAAATTAAATGTTTATTTATTTTTGAGAGACAGAGAGAGACAGAGTGTGAGTGGGGGAGAGAGACACAGAATCTGAAGCAGGCTCCAGACTGAGCTATCAGCACAGAGCCTGATGCGGGGCTCAAACTCACGAGCTGTGAGATCATGACCTGAGCTGAAAGTCTGCTGCCCAACTGACTGAGCTACCCAGGCGCCCCAAGACAGAAAAATTTAAAGACAAACCATGAAACTCCTTTCTTCCAACTTTCTGGATTCAGCTCAGACTCTCTTTGGTGAAGCCCTCCCCCCTCTGCCCTGCATGCATTGATCTTCCTCTGCCCCGCACCTGAGCAGCTGAATCAGTCACTTCAGGCAATTTTTTAAACCGCTTGCGGTCTTTTATCTTATCTCCAAAACCAGAGTCTTAGTTATCTAGAGAGTCAGGCTCAGAGAGTGAGGGAACACCAGAACTGAAAAGGTGCTGAGGTCGAGAAGAGGTGCCCCAGGGGCTCTAGAAGGGTAAGGAGGTGTGCTAAGGCTCATTCAGCTACTTAATGTCAGAGCTGGGTATGGAATCCTGTGTGGCTCTTCTCTACCCTCCAACCCTACTTCTGCATATAACATTAAAACAAAAAACAAAAAACAACATTACACATTTTAGTTGTGCAAGTTATATGGTAGAGTTTCTCCACTATAAAGTATACATATAGCTCCCAGAAACAGATTAGTAACATGAATTTAGGCTACCTAAAACTAACACGTTAACTACAAGAAATCTAACATATAAATAATAATTTGTCTTCTAGAGGATTTTGAAGGTCCATCGATATTTTTTAAGTTGTCTGACTTCATTAAATAAGGACCTCTTTTTCTTGCCCATAAATTTCCAGAATAGGACAAGGCAATAATGTCCTCTGCTCCATGAATTCCTTGAGTAATCCCCCTTTAACCGGATGGATCATCTCTTCCTTTGAACCCCATAACACATTACATAGGAATTTCATAGGAAAAAAGAGGCCATGTCAGAAAACATCTTCTAAAAATTGAAGTTAACAGGAATCAACATGAAGCAGGCCATATCAGCTACCAAAAATGAGAAGGGAAGTGCATCTATTCAATATGGTAATGTATGAAGTTAACTGTTAGCTTTTTAAAATAGAAGGTGGGGTGTCTGGGTGCCTCAGTTGATTGAGCGCCTAACTTCAGCTCAGGTCATGATCTCACAGCTCATGAGTTTGGACCCCGCATCGGGCTCTGTGCTGACAGCTCAGAGCCTGGAGCCTGCTTCCAATTCTGTGTCTCCCTCTCACTCTGCCCCTCTTCCACTCATGCTTTGCTTTTTCTCTCAAAAATAAATAAACGTGGGGTGCCTGGGTGGCTCAGTCGGTTAAGCGTCCGACTTCGGCTCAAGTCATGATCTCGCGGTTTGTGAGTTCGAGCCCCACGTCAGGCTCTGTGCTGACAGCTCAGAGCCTGGAGCCTCCTTCAGATTCTGTGTTTCCCCCTTTCTCTGCTCCTCCCATGCTCATGCTCTCTCTCTGTCTCTCAATAATAAATAAACATTAAAAAATTTTTTAAATAAATAAATAAACGTTAAAAATTTTTTAAAAAAATAGAAGGTGCTAACTTACAAAAAGGGGTCTTTTTTTTTTTTCCTTTAATCTTCTCCACAGTGTCCAAGACAGTGCAGTTCTTGGAGAAACATTAGTTCAATCAACAGAATATAGTTCTAAAAAACTCAGACACTAGCTTCCACCACCTTTACTTATAAAAGGCTAGGTGAGAAGAACTTGCTAGGAGGAAATCAGAGGGGTGCAGAAGAAAGGCATAGGCGATCAAACGCAAAGTTACAAGTGTTACAAGTGCCAGGCCTTAATAGCAGCTCTCTAGCTACAAATCCAAAGAGGCTTTAAAGTATACCAGAGGAAGTGGTTATCACATTCAGATACCAGGAAGCAATAGCATGGTTAGAATCACATAATCATGAGAGATCTAGTCCCTATCGGTTTGTGTATTTTATCAGTAATCCAGTACCCTAAAGAGCTAAGTATAGCCAGTTCCTTTTGTGGGTGGAAAGAAAAAAAATCTGTGTCCCTCCATGACCCTTTTCCTAACAACTATTTAAAGCAGTGCTATACCCATGGTTTTCTTGCAGAGTGCAGAACTATGAATGCAAATCCTCGCAACACTATGTATGTGCTAGGCATCGTCAGAGATACCCAGCCACACAGATATGGTTTCTGCATGCCAGGAGCTTGGCCTCCACTTAGGAGAGTATTGACACACACATGCAAGTTAATCAACAATATAAAGTAGTACATGATACACGGTCAGTGACTATACCAGACAACAGTCTCGCGAGTGTTCAGATAGTGGATTCTATGACCTGAGATGGAGAAAGGCAGTCCTTAAAGTGAGCCGGGGAGAAAGAATAAAAATTCAGCAACCAGAGAGAGGTCATAGACACCCAATGGACAGCCAGGGTTTATTCAACTATCCTCTCTGTCTTGGCAGGGTGAGCCCTTCCTGCCTGCGTGTTCTGTGTCCCTCTCTCCTGGAACCCTCAGCTTAATCAGAAAGATAGTGAATGTGGAGAACGAGACAATAAAACATACAGAGCGGGACAGTGTTAGGTGTGACTGCATATGGATTTTATAAGGAGTAGAGAGATTCATTTAGAGAGGTAGGTTGGGGTCCTAGGAGCCCTGATTTCATCTGCTATACGATGGGGAGCCATGGAAGATTCCCGAGCTCCAGGGTATTATCGAGAGCCAGGCACTGTATTGCCCTTTATCTCATGTAATCTCCCTTAATAGCCGTCAGAGTGAAAATCATTTTCCCCGTTTTTACACTTCGAGAGACCAAAGCTCAAAGGTTAGGAGAATGCCTAAGGTTTGCTAGTAGGAGATGGAGTCAGCCTCCCACCCTAGAACTCACTCTAAACCTGAGTTCTTGCTAATGTTGACTTTTACCAAAGCCTCGTGCTCCTGGAAAACAGTAAATGGTTCAAGAATCCCCCACCCCCGACCACCACTTTTGTGTTCCGGGAAATGGCTTACCGCAAAGAAACACCCTTCCATATGACTTAGATAAGGTTCCCCTCCTTGTTTATCCCTCATTTACCTAAGTAAGACAAGGCCAGACACAGACCCTCCACATTCCCAGTTTTTGCCTCACTACTGATTAGTTGAATCACAGGTTCGAACCACCGATCAATGGGAACAAAATGCCTGTTAATGTACAGCATGATGACTATAGTTAATAATAGTTTATTGTCTGCTTGAAATTTGCTAAGAGAATAGATCTCAAGTGTTCTCACCACACACACACACACACACACACACACACACACACACACAGGTAACTAAGTGAGGTGATCGATATGTTAATTAGTATGATTATAATAATTTCACAATGTATACATTATTCAAAACATCATGTCGTACACCTTAAATGTACACGGTTTAAAATTTTTTGAGTGTAGTTGACACACAATGTTACCTTAGTTTCAGGTGTACAACATAGTGATTCAATAAGTTTACACATAATTCTATGTTCACCCAAGTGCAGCTACCACCAGTCACCATACAACACTCTTACAATATCACTGACTATATTCCCTCTGCCGTGCCTTTTATTCCCATGACTTATTCTTTCCATAACTGGAAGGCTGTATTTCCCACTCCCCTCTACCCATTTTGCTTTCTAACGCCAAACACAAAAATGAACTCAGAATGGATTAAAGACCTTAAATATGAGACCTAAAGCCATAAAAATCATAGAAGAGAACACAGGCAACAATTTGTCTGACATCAGCCAAAGAAACATTTATTCTAGATAGGTCTCCTCAGGCAAGGGGAACAAAAGCAAAAATAAACTACTGAGACTACACCAAGATTAAAAGCTTCTGCACAGTTAAGGAAACCAGCAACAGAACAAAAAAGGCAACCTACTGAAAAGGAGAAGATATTTACAAATATGAGGTTAGTATCCAAAACATATAAAGAACTTACACAACTCAACAAGAAGTACTTTTTACTTGTCAACCATACCTCAGTAAAGGTGGGGGAAAATGCTTGTGAGCCAAACTTTGGCTAAGTTTCTCCTTCCCAGCTTTTCCTCTCCTTTTCATTAGCAGATCACACTGTCAGAGATCTCCCAAATGCACGTCTCCTGCCTCCTACTGCACTAGTCCTTTCAAATAGTCTCTCTTAGGCTGCATTTGTTTTTTATTTGGTGCTAACTATTATGCCATCCTGCCTATTTTGCACTGACACAGGCAAGAAGTGTTTTAGAAGGTTACCTGGGCACAAATGGGAATGAGGGCTTGACTAGGATGAAATGAGATTTCAGCAGAGAGCTTATCTCAGGCCATGTCAAAATGCTCAACGAATGGTAACTGTGATCCTGATTACTGCCATCTTGAGTGGGGATGGGAGAGTTCCAGGTCTTGATTTAAAATAAAAAAAGAAGGGTTCCTGGGTGGCTCAGTCGGTTAAGAGCCTGACTTTGGCTGAGGTTATGATCTCGCAGTTCATGGATTTCAAGCCCCACATCAGGTGCTGTCAGCAAGGAACCAACTTGGGATCCTCTGTCCCCCACCCTCCCGCCCCTCCCCTGCTTGTGCGTGCATGCTCTCAAAAATAAACATTGAAAAAATGAAAAAAATTTTTAAAGTTTAACAAGAAAGAATAAATAAATAAGTTAAAAAAGGAATCATGTCACTCCCATTAATCTGCTGACATGCTGACAGCCCAGCGAATGTTAAACAATAAAAGAGAAAAGAAACCACACAGAAAGTCTTTAGTCATGATCCTCTCTTCCAGCTCTATCTTTAATTCAATTTAGGCTGAGACAACAAGGAATTAGCATAAAATCAGAAATAACCAAAATGTCAAACAGAAAAGAATGCTTTAGTAAATTATGATAATTCACAGGTTGGAGTAGAAAGCAACCATTAAAATTATAAAGACTACATAGAAACAAGAAACATGCTCATGATCTATGCTAAATGGAAAAAGACAATGTAAAATATGTATATATGTGGATGAGACTAGCAGATAAAACGCAAACATGAAAATATCAGTGGAGTAAAATAGTTAATTTTAAAATTTTGATGTTTTAGTTACCATCAAAATCTCTAAGCAGCCACACGAAATATCATCTAATCACACACATCTCTATGGGACAGGATTACAAGGGGTCTTCCATTCTCTCTGTTATGCTTTTATGCGTTGGGATTTTTTACAACAGAAATCAATTACTCCTGGAAGAAGAAAAAATAATTATTCCCTTATTTTTTTAAAAATGAAAATCTGAGATATTCAGATTCTATAAAATGTCATTAAGAGGCCCTGAGGGAAAGGAGGAGTGGATCCACAGAGAACCGACTTCATCTAGGCTCTCCCTCTGTCCTTGCAAAACAAAGGCGAGGCTGATGCCTCATCAGCTGTGGTCAGCGCTCCCACAAAAGCTCCAAGAGCTCCAAGAGCCGCCATCCCCCACACTCAGCTTCACAGTATTTCTTTCCCTATTATTGCCGGGATGGCTGATTTAGCACGCTGTATTCCTTGCTAACTTTTCCTGACAAGCATCCCAGCATGTGAAGACTTTCAGAGTGAGAAAGGACTTGTAATCTCATTTATTCATTTATTTATTAAAGGAAAGAAAATCACCTCAGAATTATGAACCTCAAAAGAGCCAGCAAGTGTGAATTGACAGATGGGTTAACTCCCTGAGTTTATCTTCTTTGGTTTGCATCCAGCTCTTAGGCAACCAAAAATCCAAAGACAAGTAGAAGAGTTTCCAGAAAGGACGGCACAATCCTTTCCAGAAAAGAGGGTAAAACTGGCTGTTTTTACAACAGTCTGACTTGAACTTGTTCCTCCAAATCTCAAGTCGACTAAGGCAGTTTGGGGATAGAAATAAACATTTAGTACACCGGAGTCCTTAACTAAACAAAGCAAATACAAAACCTAACAAGGAAAGGGATACTTGGCAGCCTTCCAGAGTCACACTGATAGCAGATTCTGTTATGACCTGGGGTTCTCCTCACCATCTGCCTCCTGCCATCACCCCTATTGCATCACCCCCCCATCCCTGGCCACACTCAGCTGAGTTCACACTCAAGCCGAGCCTCACACCACCTTTCATTCCTTTCAAATCTTGCCCTCAAGAGCCTTTAACGTGCCTCTTTTCATCCACTCCATTGCTAGGTGTGTGTCAAGGAATCACTGCAAGTCCCGCAGTGTTGTGTGTGTGTCTATGTACACATACCAAGTAGAGAAGGAGGAGGGAAATGAAAGAACAGGGAAGTTCACAAATGCAGCTGCCAGTAGTTCTAAAACAGTTGCGACTTTATTGTTAACCTTCTTCATTTTTATCTTCTTCCCCTGACATTCAGCTCAGGTACCATTACTACCATGGCCAGCTTCTATTTACTGGATCTCTAGGAGTCAGGGGCTGTGCTAGAACTTTATGCCATCATCTCTAAGCTTTACACTGACCCTGCAAGATAAGAATTCTCATTTTTCAGATAAGGAAATGGTAGCACTGGCTTTCATGGAGCCCGTAAGTCAAGTCCGGGTTTGCAAAGCCCAGGCTTGGCCTCTCTAGCAGCTGCCACATCACCACACCTCCCGGGGTAGAGCTGTCAGATTTAGCAAATAAAAACAGAGGGTGCTCAGGTATATCCCAAATATTGCATGGGCTGTGTCCCAAAGTACTTTAATTCTTAGGTGATGCATGCTGAAGGATTCAGGAACAAAGCATTGTGATGTCTGCAACTTACATTCAAATAATTTAAGAACGAGTATATCAGAGAAAGATGAAGTAAATATGGCAAGATGTCAACAACCAGTACACTGAAGTGAATCAAAATATGGCATGCCATGTACTCACTAAAATATTATTCCCTGCTTATCTGAAATTCAAATTCAACTAGGCATTCTGTATTTTACCCAGCAACCCTACCTCAGGGAGACTGTGAAACTATGGAGAGGCCCTCACGTAGACTCTGAGATCTTTCTGGGGAGTCAGGCCTTACCTCTGGAGGAAAGGAAACTAGGGCAGCTGTGTGAAGCCATGGTAAACTCCTGGGGCTGGAACAGACAGCAAGGGACTGAGGAAGGGGGAGGGGAGCTGAGCTCCACTGTGTCCAGGTAGCTTCTCTGCTGCTCATGCTAATGAGTCCCAAAAAAGCACCTCAACCTCCTGCCCCAGAATGGTCCAGAAGGGGGCTTCATTTGACCTTAAACTTCTAGTTTCTACCCCAGATCCTCAGGGCATTCAACTGTACACTCCCAGGAGCTTGCTCTGCAAAGGAAGGGCTCAGAAACAAACAAGTAATAACCTTAACCTCAAGCCCGGAGACTGTCTGGCACAGGAAGTCATTAATTCTGCCCAATGCAACAAACCGGTTCTCCTGGTCCTAAAGACCCCTTTGCACAATTTAGACATAAAGCTGTGGCTTGGGAACAACTGATCTTTCTCACTGAAGATTTTGCTGGGGTGGTGAAAGTTACCAAGCAAACCCTGTAATCAATTGAATTTTCTAGATACACCAAATTAAACATCAATGTAAGTTCCCAAACCTTACAAACCTACAACCCACAGTTTTACAATGTGACTTTGGATATTGCTTATAAATTTTAGCCAAGTAGAACATGATGAATTTTTTATGCATAATACTGTAGTACTACTATCAAAAGAAATATTGGAAGGATCACTGAGTTGTGTGGCAAATCTGTAGTGTCAACAACCAAATTAATCATTTAAACTGAAAAACTTATTTTCAGCTAATTAGCTAATACGTATATATGGAGAGATTTCTTTTTTTTTTTTTTTAATGTTTTTAAGTTTATTTATTTATTTTTGTGGAGGGGAGCAGAGAGAGAGAGAAAATTCCAATCAGGCTGTATGCCATCAGCGTGGAGCCCAACACTGGCCTCAAACCCACAAACCATGAGATCATGACCTGAGTTGAAATCAAGAGTTAGATGCATAACTGACAGCCACCCAGGTGCCCCCTATATGGAGAGATTTCTATGTGCCCAACAGACATAGGCCCTGTTCTCACAAAGAAATTTAGCTAAGGACACAAAATTGGTATGCATGAAGCAGTTAGTGAACAATTATGTGCAAGGCCCAGTAATTCAGCCCAAAGAAGGGCTTATGCCTGAAATTATTTGGATCATCTCTGCTGTATGGATCCATCCTAAAATCCCCGCTGCTGAAAGTCGATGTGACCAAAAACGGATTTATGATTTTTCTCCCCTAATCAATCCTAAATCCTACTGATTTTACCTCCTCCTCTTTGCCATTTCCACTCCTGATCCCATAGGTGGTCTCGACTACAGCAATACGGTGAGTGGTCTCTTCTCCAGGTTCCTTTCAAGTCCGTTCCTCCACCTCGGCCTCCAGAGAGTTCTATCAAAAGCACCTATGGGAGCAGACACTCTCCCTGCTGCTCACAGGATAAAGTCCAAGGTCCCTGACCTGCTGCACTAAGCCCGGCCATGATGTGACACAGACCATCACCTGTCATCATCTGTCATTCCTTGGTAGGCAGTTTTTGCACCAGTGACGCTCAACCACCCACCATTCTCCAGGTACAAGCTGGATTAGCTGCTTTGGGTGAGAGCTGACAAGACATGATATCACCGAAAGACACAATACATCCAAGCCAGACTGACAGAGACCTTTCGGGAAGGCAACACTGGGGGGCTTGTTGAACCACTGTCCTGGCATAAGCTACTTCCAAATGATAATAAGCACTGAGAGAACTGCATTAGGCTTGGATGGGGATAGGTAATACTTTCAAGGAAACTTTCAGGACTCAAGAGGGCTCCTGGTTGTTCTTTTAGTTCAACAGTGCTACTTAATAAGTGTACACAACTTCAGCATCCACATCACCATTTACATAGTCTAAACTCACCCAGAGATAATGTAGGCCAACGCTGGCAACCTGGCCTATAGCATGTGAACAATTCTCACTAGACTCCAGATTGATAAAACTCACCGAATAGCAAAATACCAATTGGTTTGCTTTGTTTCTAAAAATTTCTCCCTGCAGAGCACCTGGGTGGCTCAGTCAGTTAGGCATCCGACTTTGGTTCAGGTCATGATCTCACGGTTCAAGGGTTTGAGCTCCCCCGTAGGGCTCTGTGCTGACAGCTCAGAGCCTGGAGCCTGCTTTGGATTCTGTGTCTCCCTCTCTCTCTGCCCTTCCCCCACTCATGCTCTGTCTCTCTCTGTCTCTCAAATTAAACAAAAATGTTAAAAAAAATCTTTATAAAAATTTCTCCGTTAAATTAAGCAAACCTAATCCAGACTCTCCTAGTAATGTAAGTCATTCGCATTACTTACCTTTTCTTATTCTCTGTTGAGGTAAAAGGAATAAGCTGCCATTAGCATTCTACCCTAATTCTCTGACCTTATTTTAACTCAGGGACAAATGCATTGACATTTTTTTAATGTCACTGCTGATGAACTCATTTTGCTTTAATCGCAATTGTAATAATTTCAGCTAATGAGGTCTGACAGTTGACGTTTAAATGTTAGTTCATGTGGAAGCTGCTACTCTGTCTATAAATGACAGACAGGACAGCAGGGTGGAACAGCTTTCCTGAAAAGCTCCTGCTACCAAACACCCACTAGAGTACTCTTTAAACGCTTGCTTCTACGTAATAACAAATGTGAAACCACGGTTGAGAACTGCCAGCCCAAAGGGAGAGAAAGCAGCCCCCAGATGGAAACTTAATCAAAATGACCAGGTGAGGGGCGCCTGGGTGGCTCAGTCAGTTAGGTGTCTGAGTCTTGGTTTCGGCTCAGGTCATGATCTCATGGCTTCATGAGTTCGAGCCCCACATCAGGCTCTGTACTGGCTCTGTGGAGACTGCTTGGGATTCTCTCTCCCTCTCTCTCTGCCCCTGCCCCACTTGTGCTCTCTCTGTCTCTAAATAAATAAATAAATAAATAAATAAATAAATAAAAAGGACCAGGCGACAACTGGAGAAATAGATGCATAAGCAGAGGGTGTGGTTGAAGGAGTGCCTGAGAAAGAGGATGTTATTAAGACGTGGATACATAAGAAGTGTGGCCCACGAAAACAATGCCCAGGTTCTGTGTGTAACTTGTGGAGCCCCTCTTATTATTTTACACCCTGTTTGGTTGTGATTGTTTCTCTCAAAGTCAATATAAGTGATGTGTTCATCACCTCCTTCTATCTCTGTCTTCTCTCCCTTCCATTACTGTTAATTATCATAAGTACAGTGTTAAAAGCAACTACTCTTAAAGTGGGGCTTGCAAGAGTGATCTCACTATTGTAACAGTGGTATTCTGTCTCTCTTTCTCTAGAAAGAGTGTGAAACTCAATGCTGAAAGGGCCAGGTGGGTGTGGCGGAGTGAAGCAGATGCGAGTTTGCACATCAAACCCTAGCGATGATATTCATTTCTCCATAAAAATATACCCGCTTTAATTTTTGTCAAGCATGTGACCCTCTCAGGCTCTTTCACTTTCCTTCTTTTGGTAATGAGGTTCAGATACAAACAGCTATTTCTCTACTCTAAGAGAGACAACAGAGCACGCACGATGACAAAGGGCACCCTTTCTGGGCTTGGAGTTATGGAGCCAACAGGAATGAGGAGGACCATGGGAATCAGGAGGGAGGTCTCCTCTGAAGGGAAGTCCCCTTCTGCTCAGACTGTGGCCACATGGAACTGTGGTGAGGCTAGCACGCACAGCATCCACATGTTTCAAGAGAAGCTAGAAACCTGGATTCTTGGGTGAAGTTTCTAGATTTTAAAGGTATAGTGAGGCAATGACCACTGGCCTACAGACAGTAACAAAAATGTGAAGATAAACAACAACACGAGCCATAATATGCAAATGAAATCATCCCCAAAGATGTAAGTTTTCATCTCTTCATCCTTCCACTCAGCCGAGTAATATTTACTGAACATGTATTTTGTGTGACGGAGCACTTGGTGGTGGGGGACAATGGCACAAAGCTAAAGATGGCAGGGACTCGAAAATCCCTGGCAGGGCTGAGGCTGGAGGGGACTTATGAAGTAATTCAATTACAGGGATGCTGATGGTCTAGTCTAGTCTGACTGGCACACAGGGAAAGAAGGAGATTCACTGACTCTGAATCTCTGATGACCCAATCTACCATCTTTAACCATGGACTGTGTGGAGACAAAAGGAACATGTATGTAACACACCAGATAAAATCCTGGTCGTTTGAAGACATTAATAACATAGTTTCCAAGTCGTTCTTAAAGAAACATTACAGGGATATGATGTTATTTTTTAAAGTTATTCTAAAAATCATCATAATTAAAAGAAAACTAGATCAGCAGCTCTCAAAGTGTGGCCTGAGGACCCCCGGGGGTCCCCAAGACCCTCTCAGGGGGTCCGCAAGGTTAAAAACTATTTTTATAATAATATTAAGACACTATTTGCCCTTTTTCACACTCATTCCCTCATGAGTGTAGAGTGCAGATTTCTAGAGGTCACCAGACATGTAATGATGTCCTTGCTCTCTGACGGCTAATACGCGCTTGTGTATTCTTGTGTTTTAAAAATTTACCAGTTTTAGTTTCTAATACTGTAAATACTGATAGATATAAATCACAGAAACATAAATCCTTTGGGGTCTTCAGTTTAAGAGTGTAAAGGGGCCTGAGCCCAAAAACTTTGAATTAGATTATAAATTCTATAAGCGTAGGGATTGTGTCTACTTCTATTTTATTATTGTATCCACAGTTCCCAGCACATTGCCTCGCAAATGGTCCATACTCGGTAAATATTTGCTAAATAAATGAATGACTGCCAAAGTATATATGCAAATACTTTTAGATATAGACTGCAAAAACCAAAAGTGGCCTTATTTTCCTCAGTTGCTTTTGACTAGTTACCAGTTTTGATGAAAAACGATCCTCTCATTTAGCATGCCATGTATATATAGTATGTATATCTTGAGGATACAGGCTATAAATGCCTAGTCACTTGGCCAACATCCTATGTTTTCATTAATGATCTTACAATCCCACCTGCTGATCCTTCACCAGGAAACCAGCAAATGTCTGGCAGAACAGATGGCCCCTTTACTGTGGCCTGACAGAATGAAATCTTGCACTTTATTAAGCAAGGAAGCAAAAACGGTTCTCACAAGCAACAACCTTCCCCTCCGCCCCCATCTTTCCTTTAGTGGAAACTCGAAGAATAGTAGTAATCACTAGTAGTAATATCCTCAGCTAGAATTATCATCTCTTTCATATGTCAACTATACCAGATGAAATTAAAAATAAATAGAGTGGGAATAGAAGCACCTCATTTTTGTGAAGGATATCTGTTAGTGTGTATGCATAAATAAAAATGTGGAATAATTAACAATATGTTAACAGTAGTTATTTTTGTTTTATTAATTTTTGTTATATCAGACTTTTTATAATGACATGTATTTCTTATCAGAAAAATAAAAATAATGAATAAAATACAAAATTTTAAAAAAAGGAATTGCCATCTGGAGGGATGAAGATATGGGCTGCCATAATCATCATCCAAACCAGTCACGGGCTTCATGGTTAGTTTTTCTTTTTTTCTTTAATGCTTATTTATTTTTGAGAGAGAGAGAGAGAGAGAGTGTCTGTAAGCAGGGGAAGGGCAGAGAGGGAGACACAGAATCCGAAGCAGGCTCCAGGCTCTGAGCTGTCAGCACAGAGCCCAACGCGGGACTCAAACCCATGAACTGCAACATCATGATCTGAGCAAAAGTCAGAGGCTTGACTAACTGAGCCACCCATGCACCCCTTCATAGTTAGCTTTTTACCTTGGGTGCCAGTCCTAAGGAGTCTGATTCAGCAGGGCTGGTAGCATCTGTATTTTTTATTTTTACTTTATTTCTTTAAATGTTTATTTATTTATCTCGAGAGAGAAAGAGAGCACATGAGCAGGCAAGTGAGCAGGGGAGGGGCAGAGAGAGAGAGAGGGAAAGAGAGAATCCCAAGCAGGTTCCTTGCTGTCAGAGCAGATCCCACCCAGGGCTCGATCTTGGGAACCTGTGAGATCATGAGCTAAGCCAAAATCAAGAAGCCGATGCTTAACCAACCACCCAGGCGCCCTGCATCTGTATTTTTTAAACTCCATAAGTGATTTTGATGTAGTTCTTAGAGTCTAGGGACCACACTGAGAACTACTGGTTTACTACATTGTCTTAGCCATTAATAATGAATGCACTCGTGGTCACCATGAATTAGTAAGATGTTGAAAGAAACATAATATGATTTTGATATCACAAGATCATGTTTCTAAAAGCCAGGGAGGAGTTGGATAATTTTGCTTAGGAGTTAAAGAATCTTATAAGGATACTGTCTCTGTTTAAGGATCTATGATTTCTGCTTGTGCTGAGCCAATCACATTACTCTGTCACAAATTTGGAAAGGAGAAACTGAGAGATGTCCCATGGGAGGCCAGCAGCTGGCATGTCACATGGGATTGGGGCTGAGGAAGCACCAGATGAGTAAACAACTGGGGCCAACAAGTAAACAGAGGAAACTATTTGGTAGGGTAAGCAGAGAATGGGGGTGTGGGGGGAGACACAGAGTGTGCCTGGGTCCTGCTAACTTTCCAGTTTCTACTGTCTTCTCAGGAGGCCTTACTGTCCTGTGGTTCTCATCCATAGACTTCCAGGAGCTTCCTCTTCCAGCTTTACAAAAAAAATCCTATCATTCTGGAGCCAGCTTGAGCGGGCCTTAGCTCCTTGCTCCTCTTTATTGCTAAGACGTGGAGGACAATGTGGTATGTGAGGATAGAACTTATTATCCAAACCAAGGATCTTTTATTTTTAATGCTTATTTATTCATTTTTAAGAGAAAGAGACAGGGACAGAGAGAGACAGAGACAGAGAGAGAACGTGAGTGGCAGAGGGGCAGAAAGAAAAGGAGAGAGAGAATCCCAAGCAGACTCCACACTGTCAGTGCAGAGCCTGACGTGGGGCTTGAACTCACAAACCATGAGATCGTAACCTGAGTAAAAATCAAGGGTCAGACACTTAACCGACTGAGCCACCTTGGTACCCCCAAACCAAGGATCTTTTAAATTGTAATTTTTTAAATATTTATTTATTTTTGAGAGAGAGAGAGAGAGAGAGATAGACAGACAGAGTGCAAGCAAAGGAGGGGCAGAGAAAGAGGAAGACACAGAATCTGAAGCAGGCTCCAGGCTCTACACTGTCAGCACAGAGCCTGATGAGGGCTCGAACCCACAAAGAAACCCGTGAGATCATGACCTGAGCCAAGTCAGACGCTTAACAAACTGAGCCACCCAGGCACCCCAAACCAAGGATCTTTTAATAGAAAACAGGACGCTAGTAATTATGCCAGGACAACAGGTATAAATAAATCAGGACTGTTGCAGGCAACAGAGTATACGGTCATCCTTGGGGTGGGAAAAGCGATATAGGAGACCCAGCTTGGATGCCTAACCCTGCCCCTACTTCTCCATCCAGCCTCTGTTAAGTCAGTTATTTACATATCCAGTGGCACAAAAATATAAAGGCAATTTGATACCCACCATCATATTTAAAAACCGACATAGGCTGGGGTTGCCCAGGTGGCTCAGTCAGTTGAACATTCAACTCGATATTGGTTTAGGTCATGATCTCATGGTTCCTCAATTTGAGCCCCTCAGGCTCTTCACTGACAGTGAGGAGACTGTTTGGGATTCTCTCTCTCCCTCTCTCTGCTCCTCCCCTGCTCACGCTGTCTCTGTCTCTGTCTCTCTCTCTCTCTCTGTCTCTCTCTCTTTCTCTCAATAAATTTCTTAAAAAACTGACATAGGCTCATGTTCCTTGACTATAAAATAACAGATTAAGTGATGCTTAAGGTTTCTTCTTATTCTAATGTTCTAAGTCATCATAACCCTGAAAAGAGATGATTCAGGAGATGCAAGAAGGATCCTTTTAAGATTGTATATAGTTGATTGTCTTTACATAATCATACGTGAAGATATTTAACTAGTTCATCTTAGAAAAGAAGACCCCCACATATTCACCTTTAATGTTATTTGGTTAATTTATCAGTGATTATATTTCATTTTGTGAGGCATTAGCAGAATGGCTCCCGAGTTATATGGCTCCTAAAAGAGGCTAGCTGATCTTCCTTGCCCAGGGTTTCAGGTCCCAGCCAAGGATAAGTATATTTGTCCTGCTCATCTCATCCCTGACACCTAATGCTTTCACCCTTCCTTGATCTGGGCACAGGAAGGAAAACATGTGAACAATCTCTTTCCTTCTCACTGGTTTCCTTGCCAGTCTATTTCTTCTTCACCAGCCCTGACTTTGGCTGACTCCAATGGGAGATGTTCAAACACTCAGTGAGTCTAAGGGCAAACTTAATATTCTGAGCAGCAAAGTTGCTCTTAAACAAAGCTCACACGCCTGTGGCACAGAATCTCAGAAGTCTGGAGCTAGAAGGAAACTTATCTACCACATAAGCTTCAGTTCACAGATGAGAAAATGACAGCTAAAAACAATAACAAATGTTACTATCTGGGCGCTATGCAAGGTGCTTTTTTACAGCAATCCCTTTACTTCACTCTTGGCAACAACTGTAAGGCAGGTGTCCTTATTACTCTCATTTTCAAAATGAGAAACCCGAGGTTTCGAGGGGTTCAATGTTCGCTACTGGGCTTGCTCAACTTCATCCAAGTATTTCCTAATGACGGAAAAAAAGAATTTTAGCCAAGTTCTGCTGATTCCTAGAATACTGCTCTTTCAACTACAATGATCAAATATGAGGCAGCAGGCACTTATCGTGTACCTACCGGTGTGTGCTGGGTGCCAGGACAATGAGTGGGGTCACCAAAGGAGACAGAACATAAAACTCTGCCCTTCCAGGTTCCAAGGAGGAAAAAGAGGTTAAATGGTTTTTGCAAAGCTCTGTCTTCAGGAAGTCAAAATGCTTGACAGAGAAGGCCTGGTTAGTGCTCGGAATATCCTCTAAGAAGTGGGTGTGAGCAGACAACAAGAGAGACATCACTGTGCCTGTTTTGCAAATGAGAAAACTGAAGCAGAAACACTTACAGGGCTTGCTCAATACAAGGCGGTAACCAGTGAGGCCAAGAATGGAGCCAGGGGTACCTGGGTGGTGCAGTGGGTTGAGCGTCCGACTCCCGATTCTGGCCCTGGTCATGAATCCAGGGTCGTGGGACTGAGTCCTGAGTCAGGCTCCATGAGCATGAAGCCTGCTTAAGATTCTCTCTTTCCCTCTGCTCCTCTCCTCCAAATCATTCTCTCTCTCTCAAAAAAAAAAAAAAAAAAAAAGGAATCAAATTGTTTTGGTTCCTTCCACTCCATTCACAGGCCAAAATTTAAATCTCCCTTTAATCTTAAAATCTCCCTGCAAATTATCTAATAGGGATTATGTTACTTTGCTTCTCACAATTAGCCAAACCTATTCATTTGAATTTCTCCCCTTTCCTCTCTTCTTTTTTTGATATAGGCAAGCCAGGGCATGGAAAATCTTCAAATGAAAAAACAACAACAACAACAACAACTAAGAACTGGGAGTATCAGGGTGGATTACATTATAACTTTATTAAGGTCAAGTTATGAAGGCCATTGTTCCATCAGGGTACTAATGGAAAGAATGACAGCAGCCATAACTGATCACCTGTCCTCTGCCTGATTCTGTGCTGGGTGCTTTACACAGATTACCTCCGTCAGTCCCACAACAGCACACACAGAGGCAGGTCCAGGGTTTGTGGGAAGCTTATATGGTGTGAGGAGACCCTTCCTAACGAAAAGAAAATTTTGGATACAGAATTAGGTAGAGGGTGTTGGAAGGGCCTTAGGTGTAAATACACCTAAGACAGCTAAATTCCTTACTTTCCCAAGGAATGTAATTGAGGCTCACAGGACTTCAGTAACTTGCCCAGAATCAAAAAGCCTGCAAAAGGCAAGGTCAGGATTTGAATACAGGATGTCTAACTTCAAATCTCACGTATTTTTCCTTTGCTCCTAACAAAAATAAAACTGACTTACAAAGCACTAAAGATATCTCATGAAAATTACCTATTTTCCCTAATAATTCTTACAACCTCATTCTTGTGAGTTGTTATTATCCTCACTTACAGATGGGGAAACCCAGAATCAGGAAACCTAGCCCAAGGTCATGCAGCTAGAACATGGTGGAGGAAGGATTGATGTCTAGGGGTGTAGACTGCAGAGTCCTTACTCTGTTGCACTATCCCAGGCTACCACACTGCAGGTGACCTGGGAGAACAGAATGGTAATGATGGTAATGCGTGATCTCTGGCTGACTTGGCAATAGTCCTGCCCAATGAAATGAGCCCTGTTATTTAATTGCATATGCCACATTGTACAGTGTTCCTTAATTGGGTTGGGCAATTCTGAAAATCTACTTCCCCTGTACTATGATTTTTTAGTCTGATCAGAGTCCGTTTCTCATAGAGAAAACCACATAAAAAAGCCAATCACCAAATATCAGTGCAAACTCAAGGTCCAGGCAAGCTGCCTTACCAGCCACCTCCCGACCTGCCCATAAAATGAAGACGCACAGAGCATTTGAGGGCTGATAACATCCGAGGCACCAGGGGGACTGCTCTTCTTATAGGGCTCTCCTGAAACAGCCTTTTAAAGCCACACAAGAAGATTCACGTATGGACTACAATTGCATTGCATACCTCTGGTCATCCAGGCAAGAGTTTACATCCTTAAACAATCTTGCCATGGATTTGCAGGTGGCCAAGAATAGAAAAGATTCCATTTAGTTTTTTTCCTTCATGGGTATTCAGGGAAAACAGTGGTCTTTGAGAAACTTAGACAGTGGGCTTCATCTTCCCTTAATAATGTGAACTTAGGGGCACCAGGGTGGCTCAGCTGGTTAAGAGTCTGACTCTTAATTTTGGCTCAGGTCATGATCTCACGGTTCATGGGATCAAGCCCCACGTGGGGCTTTGCGCTGACAGCATGGAGTCCACTTGGGATTCTCTCTCTTCCTCTCTCTCTGCCCCTCCCTTTCTCTCTCTTCCTGAAAATAAATAAATAAACTTTAATAAAAAATGTGAACTTAATGTTCCCTTAATATGAAATTTAAAATTAAATTATGCTTTACCATGACTTTTTTTTATTTGTCTTTAACTGCCAGATTTCAAGTAATTGATGGCTTTTCGAGACCTCTATTAAAGGAACATGTCTGTTGCCATTGGATGACACAACTTGACTGACAGGGGAGTTCAGTGATCAAACCGGTTTTTTAATCCAGCCAACAGCAAGTCAAAACCGGTGGGAGAAATTAAACTTGTGGTTATCTGCGCTAACAAGAAAGGCTGCGCTAATGATTTTTTTTTTTTTTAAGAAAAAGTGATCCCAGTAACTCTCTCTCCTTCCTCTTTCCACACAGATTGGTGGATGTGTGTGAAAGGGTAGAAGGAAGAGAACTGGTAAAGTCGAATGACCCACATGTCTTCTGAAATGACCAGCGACAGGCCACTCATCTAGGCTAACAGGTTCAGATTCTTTCAAAAACCTAAATGCATCCTTGCCTGAAGCTTATGGTTCCTTAAGAACGAGAATCCATGGGGAGACAAAGCAACACAGAGGGTGGGTACAAGATACCACATGCTTAGCTGGAAGGTAGCCTGCGGAGACTTTACACAGCCCAGAGGGCTGGCCTCTCTACTGACAGCCCTGCTCAGTCCAGGAAGGCAAGAACACAATAGACCGCACACCGCTCCTCATTCAAAGCTCTACACCACTTCAAAGGCCACAGCAAGCAGCCATCAAACCTGCCTGGGCTGTGGTGTTTTTCATTTAGTTTTGTTTTTTCATGAAGTGGGTGGGAAATACGTTTGGGCCGAGCTGAGACTGGAGCTTAGGAAAGGGGTGTGGAGGGGGATGCAAAGGATAGAATGTAAGTGAAACCTTTTTTTTTTTTTTTTAAGTCTAGACCCATTGTCTTCTCCTATTATTCCTCCCCATCCTTCTTTAACCCTCCCAACCTCCCAACCTCAAGAAGACAAGTAAGAAAGGAGGGCTCTGGTCGGGAGGGTCTGCCAGGGTGAAGATGCTCTTCGCAGGAGGTACAGCAGTCGGAGGGTGGGCTTTAAAAGTCCCCAGCCCAGCACGGGAGCGCGCGCGCGTACACACACACATATACACACACACACACACACACACACACACACACACACACACAGCTCGCCCGCTTCACCTTCTCGATGGTCTGGTCCACGGCCTTCTGGAAAACCCGGGCCACCAGCAGCGTGACGCTGGTCACCAGCAGGAGCAGGGACAGCGTCCCGACCGTGTAGAAGCAGCACCTGCCCATTCTGCGCGCCGCTCTCGGGCCGGGCCCCGCTGGCGACTCGCCCGGAAGGAGGGAAGGGCCGCCGCCGCAGCGGCCTGAACACCCGCGACCCTGCGGCGCCCGCGGTCCCGGCTCTGCGCGCGGCTCCCGGCTCGGCGGCTGTGGGCTCCCTGCTCCCGTGCGCCTGCCTGGCAGCCCGGGGAGTGGAACGACCCGCTTCGGTTTCGATTTCCCTCGCGCGCCGGCCCCGCGCAGTCAGGAGCGAGAGAGGGAGTGCGCAGGGCGGTGACGCTCGCCAGCCCCGCTCGCCGCAGCCCCGGGAGGCGACGGCCAGCAGCTGCGCTGGGAAGCGGGCGGGGCGGAGGCTGAGCCCGCAGTCATGTGCCCCGCGGCGGCCGCAGCGATTCGGCCCGAGCGAGCCGCGCGCGTCCCGGGCGGCCCCCCAGCGCCTGCGGGGCTCACCGACCGCGGCCGAGCCCAGATGCGTCCCCGCCTCCTCGACACAGGCCGGCCCGGTTCATCCCGGAAAATCGCCTGGACTCCCCGGGCCATTCACTCACCCGCTTCGCAGATGTGAGCTGCGGCCCTACCAAGTGCCAAGCTCTGGGGATGCGGGGTGAATACCACATTAACCCCTGCTCTAGACAAGCTCACCAGTTAGTAGGGACACGGTTATAGCAATTCATGCACCATGTTACAAGTGCTTTTCCGCTGTGCGTGCTGAGATCTGTGCCCAGGCACACAGGGTCTGTGACCTAGGACCCCACAACTGAACTGGATTTGGGGGATGTGTAAGGGTTTTTCACGTGACGGCTGTGTGCAAGGGTGTGAGAGGTATTTCAAGGAGAGGAAAAAAGTGAGCTAAGACACTGGGAGTGAAAGCGCCAGATTGAAGGAGGAAAGAAGGGACTTCCTTTTGAGTCTAGGTTCAGGTGTGCAGAGTGCAGGGTGGGAGGTACTGAGGTCCCTTGGGGCCAGACTTTGAAAGGCTCTTTGTGTCCCACAGAAGAGTTGGCACTTTATCCTTCAGCAGTGAGACTCAGTGAGAAGCCTCAAGCAGGTGGCTGTGACATTGTTCCTATTTGCTTTGCTCACCATTATGTCCCAGGCACACAGGCTAAAGCTTGCACACAGCAGGGACTCGATATTAGTTGAATGGATGCCTTTGGTTAGGTGCTTACACACACCCATTTATATAAACTCACAGCAACCTTGTGGCTGTTGTCCCATTCCCCCCAAAAGCAGGAGTGCCAGACAGGAGCACTCTTTAAGAGACTGAGGAGGGAACATCACCAGGGAGCTGGACCCGGGATATAGGTGTAACCTATGTAGAGAGGCAAGGAAGGAAGTCTGAGTGGAAGGAAGCTTCTGATATTACAGTGCACCTCTAAGAGAGTTCTGCAAGGCTGTAGGGGGTCCTCAAGCTAAATTGGCCTGTCCCAGGAGTCCAGCATCTCCCAGGAATAGACCTGTTGTACTTAGTCACGAGATGGGAGCAGCCCCAGGAAAATGGCCTCTGCACAAGCTGGGGATGAATATCAGAGGACAGATTTCAGATCTCGGCCTCTGGGACAGATATGTTGATCAGTTATGTTCTGTCCTGGAAGATCTGAGAAGTACGTTTTCTTGGTCACTATCGTATTATTATTTCCATTTGACACACAAGGAAACCATGGCTCTGAAAGGTAAGTCACCTAACAAGCTCAACCAGTTGCTGAATGGTGGATCCTGCCTAGACAAGAATGCCAGCCTGGTACCCTCCAAAGCCCCTGCTTTTTCTACCCTGTGCATTGCTGCCTCCCAGCTGCCACCAATGAGAATCTGCAGACAGGGAATTCACTGGGGAGACTTTGTTAAGGACTTTGTGTGATGCATTAAAAATGATGGCAAATTGTTTGACATTCCAGTTATGAGGTGGGCTCCTTATCTTCTACTTTGAATTTGGGCCGGATTTAATGATTTGTTAAACCAATAGAATATGGTAGAAATCACATATCCTAGACCTTCTGAAACCAGATCAAAAATGCCTTGTAATTTCTTTCTGCCTGGGCATCTGGAAATTGTTGCTCTTGGAGCCCCAAGCCACTATTAGGTCTAGCTACCCTGAGAATATGCTGGAGAGAATGCAGGAGAGACCGCAGGGAGATGGCCTGAGCCTGCAGGAAGAGAGACGTCTAGCCAGCCCCCTGTGGTACCCAGCCATTTGAGTCATGGGCCCTGGACATATGGAGAATAGTGGTCCCTGCCTTGCCCTGCCTGAAATGCAAAATAAAGGATTGTTGTTGTTTTAAGCCTCTAAGGTTTAGCCTCATGTATTACTCAGTTTTAGATGACTGGAAGAGACCTGAACCTAGGGCATTGACAGTGACAGTGGTTCCCACTCCCAGCTCTACCCAGCTGCAGTTACCAAAGGTCTTTGAGCAGCAGCCCCTGAGAACCAGGCCTGGGGGTGGGATCTGGTATGATTAAACTCTTCCAAGCCTCAGGACCACAGTGCCTGGGTGGTCCCCGGCCTTGGTCTTCAAGTGCCCACAATCAGCAGCGTTTCTCCACCCCCAGTCCTGCCGTGGGAATGCTCCATCATGTCCCTCTTCTCTGCTCTAGATACCAGATGTCTACCTTAGCTGTCCCTGTGCCCTACTTTGCTTCAGGGACCATGCTAGCCCACTCACCCTTGCTCGTCCCCTTCCTAGGCAATGATTGGGGTCCTCTGCCGATGGCGGACGTCTTCTCCCTTATTAACCAGAAAAAAGGATCTGGTAAGCTTCCTTCCTATTTGGCTCCCAGCACTTCATGCTCAAATTGAACCCTTCCTCCCCCGTATCCCAGCTAAGACTGGATTTTCTGTTTGCTGGCTCTGTTCTTGAGGGCAAATTCCACTGCTAACACCCACCACACCCCTGGGCCACCAATCCCAGTGCACTCTTCCTTCTCATTGTTCATTGAGGTCCATTTTTGCCTCTTCTCTGTGCCACTAGAGAAGTCACAGACTACGTGGATGGAGAGATGGGCCCAGGTTTGATAAATACATCTCGGTGTGGCGAGAGTCTCTGAACAAGGGTTTCCAACTCCGGTGCCCTCAGTTTACCTTCCCTCTGAGGCTCTCTCACTCAAGCAACATGACTCCATTGTTTCAATTATGTCAGGCGGTTGGTAAGCTGCTTCCCCTTTAAAACTCTGGTCCAAACTGGACAAAAACCTCTTTCTTGGTTCCTCTTAGCACAGCTGACCAGACTAGCATTTAAAAAATGTACTAAACACTAAGTGAGAACAAAAAGGACCTAATTACAGAAAATATAAACAGCTTAAAAAAAAAAGAACGCATGTTCCACAAATAGCAGTCTGTGATCCCACTGCAATTTCTGTCATATCATAAAGAGCTGACACAGCTTTGTCGCGCCTGGCCTGGATGTCTCTCTGTTCAGGTCTGTCTTTTTCTCCACCCAATGGCAGCTACAGATGGGGACTATGTCCAAAGCCCCCAAATTCTCATACAAACTTCCCAAAGCCCCTTGGCACATCCTCTTTATTTCTGATCTGTAGGACGTGTCACCTCCACTGCTAATTGGCATTATTAAGTCTTTCTTTGTGCTATAGAATTATTTCACTCCACAGGTGAGACTCACCTCTACATATAGGGAGTGGTGGCTCCGAGGCAGGTACACAGACTAATAACCCCTGCTAATCACTCTCTAGGGGGTCAGGCGCTGTGGCAAGAGATTCCTGTTGCCACTGGTTAGATGAGGAGGCTGATGCCCTGGCAGGGAGACAGTCAGGAATGTTCCCAGTGATCTCTCTATCCCTAAAATCAGAAAAACAGGAACTTGAGAAGAGCGAGCGCCCTTATGAATGAATGACTATTTCATAGTCATTCAGGACTCGGAAAGAGAAAGAACTTCACAAACTCTTAAGAAAGCCTCCAGGACAGTAGACTCTGAGACAGGAGAAGCAAGAAGGGCTCTTCAGGTCCTACATTAAATTTAGAATATGGATATATGCAAAGAAGGTTAATTGTATACTCATTGCGGACTTTTACATTAAAAGTGCTAATGTGTTCAATGTCACATTTAAAGTGCACCATGGTTTTCACAGGCATGGTAGACGACCTCCAAAGGTGACTGCCAACAACTCTTCCTTTCTTTGTAGGCCCTTAGTGCTCCTGGGATCAAAGGTGGCGTTTCTTCTCCACCCCTTAAGTCCAGGCTGCCCTTGTGACCTGCTTTGCCCAGGAGAATGGACTAGAACAGATGACAGGGTGCCAATTTCCAGTCGAGGCCTTCAGGGGCCTGGCAGCTCCTTCCTTCACCTTCATGCGATCCAGCTCCCATGGTGGAAGCTGGGACTACACCACTGGGTGATGAGAGGCCACCTGGAGTGAGACTCTGGAGAGTGAGAAGCCATCAGGGATGTCCCAGCCCATCTAAGCCCCCAGATAAATACAGCCATATGCCACGTGGAACAGTTGATGGGCCATCCCTGTAGACTCTACCCAAACTGCAGCATTGTGAGCAAAAGAACGGCTGTGTGTTAAGCTACTCAGTTTGGGGGTCGTTTGTGAGGCTATGATAGATAACTCAAACACCATTTTTGTTATTTACTAATGATTTTAGTATTCCAGGAGCCTAAAAAAAAGAATGGGAGTGGTCCTAGGCCTTCCTTACTTTGCGATAGGCTTGACTCCAAGAGGTTTCTAAAGTTCTTGGCTTTCTTACTATTATATGAAGGTGATCTGTAAAATGTACCATCACACGCTCATGATTTGATATTTGTTATTTCTTCTTTTTAAGTTTATTTTTGAGAGAGAGAGAGAGAGTGTGTGTGTGTACAAGTGGGGGAGGAGTAGAGAGACAGAGGGAGAGAGAGAATCCCAAGCAGGCTCTGTGCTGTCAGTGCAGAGCCCAACACGGGGCTCGAACCCATAAACCATGAGATCGTGACCTGCGCCGAAATCAAGGGTTGGATGCCTAACCCACCGAGCCACCCAGGTGCCCCGATATTTGTTATTTCTAAACGTTTTTGGAGCGCCCTTAACCTTAGCAATGCAGGATTCATAAGAAAAAATTTCTGTCTCCATCCTTCTGATCCCACCAGTCACCCCAAACTTCTAACATTTACAGAAGCTCTTTACAAGACAAGTTACAGCCCCCAGGACTAGAACTTCCTTATCATTTATATATCCCACTCTGAGCATGCCAGAGCAGAAGGAATCCGCGAAGCTGTCCGTGGCCCCATCTGCTGCCTCCTCCAACCAGGAAACCCGGTGGCTGCCCCATTACCATCTTTGCACCCTAAGCTAAGGGAGTCTTTTCTAGTTTGTGTGGGTTTGGTTTTGGTTTTATCCTGCTGGGAGTTGTGCAGAAATAAGACTCCTCCTCTTCAAATCTGTTTCTTTTCTTATTCCTCTAAGGATGCAGAGTTTTTGAAACATAACAACTGGTGAGACCCAACCTATTTGCTTCATTCTCTTCCCTCCCCTGAAGCCACAGGTCATAGTCTCTTCTGACAGAATGTGTGTGGTGGTGGGGAGCATGGAGCTGGGGGTGCAGAGGAGCACGGAGGAGGAAAGAAATAGTGGGCAAAAAATGGTTAATCTGTCCACGGTAGTATGTGCTGCTTGTACGTGTGCAGGCAATGTGGTAGATGCTGGACCTGCCTTACTTCATTTAACAGGGCATTAGACAGTGCCCTGTGGATACTGGAGCTCAATTTTTAAAATGAGGAAACTAGAGCACCTGGTGGCTGTCAGTTAAGCGTCTGACTCTTGGTTTCGCTCAGTCATGATCTTGTGGTTTTGTGGGTTTGAGCCCCACATCAGGCTCTTTGCTGATGGTGCAGAGCCTGCTTGGGATTCTCTCTCTTCCTCTCTCTCTGCCCCTCCCCCACTTGTGCTCTCTCTGCCTCTCAAAATAAATAAACTTAAAAAATTTTTTAAATAAAATTAAAAAAAAAATGAGGAAACTGAACCCAGTGGTTGACAAATTAGTTCAAAGTCACATGGCCAGTAAGAAGCAAAGCTAGTCCTAAAACCCAAGTTCCTCAGACACGTAAGCCAGGCTAGGCTCTTAGCTACTTAACTCCTGATTGGGACTTCCAGCCTTGGGTTTTCTGAGAGCAAAAGGAAGGCAGTGAAAATTTATTTTACAAAAGGGTGGGGGCACATGGGTGGCTCAGTCAGTGAAATGTCCAACTCTTGATTTCAGTTCAGGTCGTGATCTCACAGTACATGGGATTGAGCCCTGCCTCTTGGGATTCTCTCTCTCAAAATATTTAAAGGAAAGAAAGAAAGAAAGAAAGAAAGAAAGAAAGAAAGAAAGAAAGAAAGAAAGAAA
>CM053567.1:133400718-133512135 GCA_028646485.1 Cryptoprocta ferox | reverse complement strand
AGCCCCGTGTCCGGCTCTGTGCTGACAGCTCAGAGCCTGGAGCCTGCTTCAGATTCTGTCTCCCTCTCTCTCTGCCCCTCCCCTGCTCACGTTCTGTCTCTTCTCTCTCAAAAATAAGTAAGCTTTAAAAAAATTAAAAAATAAATTTAAAAAAGCTGTGACAGTACCAACATTCTCAGTGACATGGGCAACCAGAAAAGGCAGTGAGGTTGGCATTATCTGTTTGAGAGAAAGCATATTTCTGCCTGCCTGAACTTGATGTTGGACTAGAATGGCAAGCTGGGAATGAGCTGCAGGTTCTCCTCAACCTCAAGGTTTTAGGTGGCTAAAATATAATTTCCAATGTACTGATGTGAAAAGTATTTTAATCTCTTGTCATTTGAGGTAGTTTCATGGTTCTTTCTAGAAGCAAATGAAGTTTGAGTTGTGTTTAGATAGTTGCTCAACTCTGTGGCAGATTATAAAATATCAGGGGTGTCTGATTTCTGCATATTATGAAATCAGAGCTAAATAAACAAGAAAAGAGTTTACAGTTATTATTTTATTATTTATTCCATGGGTAGAAGTTGGTTTAAATGAAAAAGTCAAGTTTACTCAGTATCTATCTCTGGACTGGGGGTAAGGTGGGAGGATGGGGGGATGGGGAAGGCAATGAGGCATGAAGTGGGTCCTGCCAAGGGCTGCCCTGAGTGGTAGAAAGGAAGTGTTTGTCTGGTTAGAGACAGGGCTGTGGAAAGGGCTGGGGGTGGGGGTTAAGATACTAGATTCTGGAAAGGGTAAAAATAAGACCTGTCCCTCACCTCTAACCTAGGGCCACATTCTCTGGACCTTTTTGAAATTATTACCCAGAAGCCTCCTGTGTGAATCCAACATCAAAAAAGATTGTTATTCAGTTAACTTTACAACTATTGGTTTAGAAGCATTTCCAGTTCCCTGATAAATAACAGACACTGTCTTTTTAGCCTCAATGAAGAATGTTTTAGAATATTCATGACCAGTGATCGCTTTCTCTACACTGCAAGCTATCTTGAGTAGCACTGTTTTCCAGCATTTCTAATTAAGCCAGAGGAGAAAGGATACCAATCACGCTTTTTTTAAAAAAAGTTAAACATAGCCTTACCATATGTTCCAGAAATTCCACTCCTAATTTACACCCAAAAGGATTGAAAATAGGTACTCAAATATTTGTATATAAATGTTCATAGCAATACTATGCACAATAGCTAAAGGGGAAAACAACCTAAATGTCTTTGCCAATGAACAGATAACCAAGATGTGTTATATAAACAGTGGAATATTATTCAGCCTCAGAAAGGAACAAAGTACTGATATATACGGCAGCATGGCAATATCTTGAACATAGTATGCTAGGTGAAAGAAGAGAGACACAAAAGGTCATATATTGTATGATTCCATTTACGCGAAATATCCAGAATAAGTAAATCCATAGAGACAGGAAAAAAGATTGGTAGTTGTCAGGGACAGGGGGAGGAGGAAATAAGGAGTGGCTGCTTGGTAAACACAGGGTTTTCTTTCAGGGTGGTGAAGTTTTGGAACTAGATACTGATGCCACTCAATTGTGCGCTTTAAAATGGTTAGTTTTATGTTATGTGAATTGCACTTCAGTGAAAAAATACATCTCACATTGGACTTTTATAGGACGATGGGAGAGTATAAGAAAGAGATGTATAGATATCAAATGCTCCCAAGGGTTTTTTCTTCCTTTCTCATATACCATTTGTTTTGAGTGATAATCACTCTTAGAATAAGATCTTTTGAAAATTCAGTGCTGGTAAAACAATTCTAGAAAGTTCTAGCACTTTTTTTCACAGGGAGAAGATATAAGTTATAAGAAGCAGGACTCTTTGTTGTATAAGAAGCAGGACTATCCAAGAATGTGTGTTCACCAGGGGTCAGCAGGGACCCCAGAAGCTTCCTCATTCTCTCAGCAGAGACAGCACCCATGAGACTGGCAACTTCCTCTCAGCTTTCCTTACCTCCTCATGGGAGACTGTATCCCACTGGTCCCTAAGATCCCCACGTACAGGGCAGCTGGCATTTCTAGGCAACTCCTATAAAGAGACAAAACCCTGGGGGTCCTGGCTGGCTCAGTCAGTACAACACGCAACTCTTGATCGTGGGGTTGTGAGTTCGAGCCCCACATTGGGTGCAAAGATTACTTAAAAACAAAATCTTAAAGAGAGAGAGAGAAAGAGAGACAGAGAGAGAGAACCCTAAATCCAGAATGTCTGGCACTGTGCAATGTGTTTACTCCCTTACAAACTAGGCCACTTTCTCACACTTGTCCGACATAAAGGGAAATTTATTCTGATGGTAAGGGGACTGAGGGTAGAGAAAGAAGGGGTGGTGGGGAGAGTAGCTTTCTCCTCTAGAAAAAGCCTTGACCCTGGTGTTGTGAGTTCTCTTTTTCACTAATAAAACCTATTCTTTAACCTATAATGGGTGATATTATGGAATTAGTTCCAAATTCTTTAACAATAGTGACAACACTGAGGGAACTACCCGGCATACTAATATCTGTGTGTGAAACTTAAAAAAGAAACTACACATTTAAGAATGAGGGTCCTTGACTATTATAACTCCCCCCCCCCAAAACACACACACACACACACACACAAAACAAAACCCCAGGAAAATAACAAGTGTTGGTGACAATGTGGAGAAAAGAGAACCCTTGTTCACTATTGGTGTTAATATAAATTGGTACAACCACTGGGAAAAACAGTATGGAGCCTCCTCAAATAAAAAATAGGGGTGCCTGGGTAGCTCCGTCAGTTAAGCTCAGGTCATGTTGTGTTTTGTGAGTTCGAGCCCCTGCGTCAGGCTCTGTGCTGACAGCTTGGAGCCTGGAGCTGGCTTCGGATTCGGTGTCTCCCTCTCTTTTTGCCCCTCCCTTGCTCATGCTTTGTCTCCCCCTCTCTCTCAAAAATAAACATTTAAAATTTTAAAAATAAAAAATAAAAAAAATAGAACTATTGAATGGTTCTAGGATTCCCATTTCCAGGTATATATTAAAAAGAATTGAAATTAGGATCTCAAAGAGATACATGCACCCCATGTTCATTGCAGTGTTATTCACAATGGCCAAGACATGGAAGCAATCTAAATATCCATTAATGTCTGCATGGATAAAGACAGTGTGGCATATTAACACAATGAATATTATATTATTCAGCCTTATAAAAAAAACTCCTGACATTTGACACTACATGGATGGACACAGAGGGTTTTATGCTCAGTGAAATGTGCTAGCCACAGAAAGACAAATACTACATGATACCACTTATATGAAGAATCTAAAATTGTCAAACTCACAGAAGCAAAGAGTAGAATAGTGGTTACTGGGAGCTGTGGGAAGGGGGCAACAGGGTATTAGTCAAAGGCTACAAAGTTGCACTTAATGCAAGATGAGTAAGTACCAGAGATCTACTGTGTAGCATAGTGCTTATAAGTAACAATACCGTATTGTATACTTACAATTTTGCCACAAGGGTAGATCTTATGTTAAGTATTCTTATTTCCTGCACACACACACAAATAATAATAAAGGGGGTGGGAGGAAACTTTTGGAGAATATGGATATGTTATGGCATGTGGTGCCATAACATAGATAATGGTGATTGTGTGTATCTACTTATCTCCAAACTCATCAAGTGGTTTCCTCCTGTGGCCTCTCAGCTGGCTTCCTCATCCCCAGTTCAGACCTATTTCCTGCTTCATTTTCCTCCCTGCCATGCCCTTCTCTCTCTTCCTCTATCCTTTTGCTACTCAAAGTATGATCCCAGGACTGGCAGCCTCAGAACCATCTGGAAGATGGTTAGATATAGAGAAGCTCAGGCCCCGCTCTGGACCAGCTGAACCAGAATTTGCATTTGAAACAGAACTACCTATCATCCACGAGCATATTAAAATGGGAGAAGCACAGCAGGCTAGACCACAGACCTTCAAGCCTGGGTCATGACCGTGCTGTTTGTAGTCTCCCTTTGATGGACCTTCAAACTGAGATTTGCACTCGCCACCCCACCCCAGCCCCACACATTTGCACTTAAAGAACAGTGCTCCTGGCCTACTCTACACACCCAGGGTCTCTCTGGACCACTGATGATCAGCATGCCCTGAAAAATTCAGGCTTGATCCTTGGATGACTGGCCCTGCCCCCAGGGGTGTATAACTCAGCCATGCCCTGTCTTCCTGGGTTCTGATGATGCTGGGGGGATGTAATTAAAAGTGAAATCTTCTGCCAACCAAGATCTCTCCACAAAAGGGTAGAGAAAGAAAACAGTTTTTTTACTGAATAATCATTAAGTCAGAATGCGATGTGCATCACATTCAATCAACTAAAGAGGAAAAAAAAAATCTCACCCTTCTGTATCCCTAGGTAGATAAAACCTATTCCATGCACATCCTCGAGATGAACAATCACTAGTCCTCAAGTCAGAGAACTCGACAGCACCATTTGTCACACATAGTATATCCTAAATTCACTTGGTAATTGAGTGGCTGTCTGTGTTAGCAGTTGCCTATATCCAAAGGACAAATAAGACTTCTTGTGTCTTTAGGACAGGCAGTAGTTTTATAGCCTGGAGCCAGGCACTTGCTCCTACCCTCCCACAGAAACTGGGAGAGAAGAATGCTATCTTTCTTGATGATTACTTATCAAAGAGATGGCTCCCAGCCCCTCAAGAAAGACATTCCTGGATTGTAAAGATGGCAAAAGACTTATTTAGCTTTGAAAAAGCCTTATATACATCTCATATATAATATATATAATATACAAAAACTTATATATACATCTCAAAGGGGCAGAGAGGAATTTGCAATTACAAACTTTCTAAAGTAAACACTTTCCAAGAGAAGCAGGGGAGGGGGAGTCTCTTTCCATTTTGGCACCAGGGAAAATTCATTTGTTTCATTATTTATATTTACCCTTACTGTGAATATTGCACTTCCCCCCAGTACCTGTGAAGCTGCACCTGTCTTTCCCAGAGGTAATTTGACTAAACAGGCTTAGAGGAGGACTGGAGTCCAAGGGAAGGAACAGCAGGTGAGCTCTGGAGAAAGCAGGTGGCCGCAGCAGGTCAGCCAGGCAGCACAGGGATGGAGAGAGCCTGCAGACCCCCAGAGGCCAGAGGTGAGCTTGCCCGGGTGTTGGCGCCAGCCGTCCATCTCCGCTGTCTTCATCAATAAATGCCTCTTAAGAAGCAGACACAGCTTCTGATAAAAAGAACTCCTTGCTAACATAAATGAGATTTTAAAGCATGATGACATGCCATAAAAATGCCAGGTGAAGGTGAAGCCCTTGCTGAGAAATGATACGTGTACTCTAAGTGCGCCATGACTTCTGTAACAATCCAAAACTTCTCTCCTTAATAAAGGAGAGAAAACGATACTGAGACACCTAGATAATTATTGTTGGTGACATAACTACTCCCATTAATTACCTTACCAATATTTGTTCCCTTCTTCCAGACATTTCTCAAATTTATTTTAGCTAAGGCTTATTAAAATTACCCCAAAGAACACTGTAAAAGTGATGTGCCTTGTTTGCCATCTATGGTAATATTAGAAGAAAAAAGAAAGTTTTTCTCTGGATCTTGACGGAAAAGAAAAGTAAACTCTTGGATACCAACAGTATCAGACATGGTGAACTTTCAAGGATGAGATGGAGCTTTTTCCTGTACGTTGAAAGCTAAATGTCAAAACTTAGACTACGGTGGGAGGGACTTAGGGGTGTTAGTTAAGGGAGGGTGAAGCTTTTTGTCATGATCATCACTGTACTTGGTATCATTCATTGCTCTAGGGCACTTTTTTTAAAGTTTATTTATTTTGAGAGAGAGCATGGGTGTGTGCAAGCAGGGGAGGGGCAGAGAGAGAGGGAGAGAGAGAATCCCAAGCAGGCTCCGAGCTTTCAGCACAGAGCACGACACCCGCCTCCATCTCAGGAATCAGGTCAGGAAATCATGACCTGAGCTGAAATCAAGAGTAGGGTGCTTAACTCACTGAGCCCCCCAGGCGCCCTTGGTCTTGGGCACTTTCTATTCAGGTGTCCTCATCCAATGTGCTTTCAGTAAGCTTCAGAATAAAGTACAACTAGATCTGAGCTCTAATTCTGCGTGGGCTCTATGAGATCAAGCCATGGGCTTTACTTATTTCTATACCTGAAGAAGTAGTGCAGTGGTACAAAGCAGAGGCTCATAAATGCTGATGGGGGTTTTGCTAAAGCGTTCTATTAGAAAGTTCACATTTGATGACATTTTGAGAGAGGAGAGAAGGAGGCAAGGAGTGGCAAGGTGGGGGGTGGGGATAGAGACTGTTGACTGGGGGAAAAAGTTCTATTTTCAAAACCTCAAATCTGTTCAAGGTCTCTATTTTAGCAACCACTATCACTTTAATAGTCTTAGTTTTCTGTGAACTGACCATACCTCATATCTTCTCAGGGATCTACCTTTTCTCCCTGTGGTAAAAATTTCTGAAATGTTTATGAAAGGATGGATAAAATGTATGTGGGCCACTCCACCAAAACAGACATTACCTGGGGCACTGTATGTGCTTAAGCCTGCTTGAGATTCTCTCTCTCTCTCTCTCTCTCTGCACCTCCCCTGCCTTGCTCTCAAAAAATAAACTTAGAGAGAGAGAGAGAGAGAGAGAGAGAGAGAATTACCCAACAATAGTTTAGGAACCTCTGAATTGGACTTTATTTTCTCAGGTATTAGCAACCTTGTCTGTAGGTGGATAAGTTTGTGGTGTGAAAATGCATCAGACAATTAAAAAGATGAATTTATTCCAGCCAGTGCAATGGGGAAAATGCTCACTCATGAAGGAAAAATGAGAGGGGAAAAAGAGGATCTTGGGTTTTGTCAAGGCAGGTGAACAAGAGTCCTGAGGGAAGATCTTATCTCTGCTGGACAGGGGGTCCTTTGAGGCTAAGGCAGGAAGGTCAGGAGATATCTCAGCTGTTCTCTGGGAGCACAAGGCTCAGATAAAGTTCAACATTGTCAGTGGACTCTGAAGCCCATTTGTGTTTGAATCCTACTTCCCTTATTTAGTAGCTGTGTGACCTTAGGCAAATTGTTTAACCCCTGGGTGTCTCATTTCTTCATCTATAAAATGGGAATAATAAATAGTACTTACCTTATAGGGATCTTTTAAGGATTAAATGAGATGAAGCATATAAAGTGCCTGCCACTGTATGTGTTCCATAAATATCATTACCGGTCTGAAGTATTCTGTATAGAATAGAAACCAGGTTTACAAGGAGGGATACAACTGGCTACTGTTCTCATTTCAAACTTTACAAAAGACAAGAAGCCTCCCTCAGATAAGACAAGTCGTTTTTAGGCCTCCTTAAAGAGCTGACACACAGAAATGCTTACCGTGTACAAAATGAAATAACTTAGAATCTTTTTTTCAAAATGATCAATTATAAATTCAGTTAAATGTTCTATACAGCTGTCTTTATGTGTGTATATGTGTAAGTAGTTTTCATTTATGTACAATGGATCACGGAATTTGTTTAAATGAATAGTTTTTAAATGATGCCCCAGGCTTATTTTATTTTGGGGAGTGTTAGTCTTTAAAATTCTCCTGTGGCTGATTTAAATAGTAAAACTAACTTAAGATACATTTTATTTTAAGGGAATAGTTTTTATTTTTATTTATTTAATTTTTTAGGAACTCATTGAATAAGCAGTTCACGTTTCACTATACACTTTCAACACTTTCATGGGTTTGGCAGAAAGCAAGTTCACAACCTTGAAGTAGTAGCAGGTCTCAAAGTGATAACTTGAGGCTTGTCAGCAGACCCTCATATCTTAACTGTCATCGAGGGGGTAATGGGACAATAAGAACATATTCGATTCCTATAGTTCCTGCAATGCCCTGCATATTCTTTAACATTCAGCTGTACTAAACAGATTTTTTTTATTTTTTATTTATTTTTGAGACAGAGAGAGACAGAGCTTGAGGTGGGGAGGGGCAGAGAGAGAGGGAGACACAGAATCCGAAGCAGGCTCCAGGCTCTGAGCTGTCAGCATAAAGCCTGACACAGGGCTCGAACCCACGAACCGTGAGATCATGACCTGAGCCAAAGTTGGAAGCTTAACCAACTGAGCCACCCAGGCGCCCCAGGTTTTTTTTTTTTTTAAAGTATGTGAAAACATTATCACTGTGCCTCATTTTGGATGGTATTTTCTGCTTTACTTTCATTTTCAACACCAATAGGATATGGTGCTCTTCCTAAAAGAAACTGTTCCCATTTGGTATTCTTCTACTGATGCCCAGTAAAGAGTCTCAAGAGAAACTATCTCTGGTGGTGGAATTGGGTGAATCTGGGTCCGTAGAGACTTTTCTGCTGTTTCTACATCCTTTAAGAGACTAAGGTTCCTTTTAAATTCATTCTCAGGGGCACCTGAGTGGCCCAGTCGGTTGAGTGACAAGCTCTTGATTTCAGCTCAGGTCACGATCTCAAGGGTTCGTGAGTTTGAGCCCTGAGTAGGGCTCCATGCTGACAGCGCTGAGCCTGCTTGGGATTCTATCTCTCCCTCCCACTCTCTCAAAATAAATAAATAAATAAACGAATAAATAAATAAATAAATAAAAGCAGTCTCTGCTGCTTGCATCTGAGATGCTTTTTCCTTGTTTTCATCTACAGATTTATTCTCCATATTTTGAAGTAACATTCACCTTTGTGATACTATTTCTTCATGGCGAATTTCTTGAGCAAACAAGGAAGTCACCTTTAGTCAAAGCTGCCTTATAAGCTTTCTGAGTGAAGAGCCTGGACCAATACAGATAAAGATCAAGTGAAGAGCTTTGAAGGCTCTGAGCCTGAAGGCAAGTCATCCAGTTGGGTTGGGTGCAAAAGTCAAAAGTGCCTGTTACAGCTGCACTCAGACCTCCTCCGTAAAGGTGCCCACTCCTGTCAGGGAAATAGTTTTAAAAATATAGTTTCAAGCTATTTATTCTTGATGAACTTCAGGTGGGCATTAGGAGGAGGGAAGACCCTGTCATCCACCAGGGACAGTAGTAGGCACTCTCCATATTTTCCTTCCTTTACACTATTCCTGTGAATTAGGGATTATAGCCCCATTTTATATTTGAAAGAAAGTGGGGAAATCTCTGAGAGACTAAATAATTTGCCCAAAATCATGAAGCTAGTAACTGGGCATGACAGATATGGATTTTCAGTTAGGGGTACAGGAGAGATTGTCAACTAATTGAGAGAAAAGAAAATGGTTTTCATTTTTATATTACCACCTTGTCACCATGTCTTGCTGTTTACAAAGCTGGCCTGGGAGTCTCCAGAAGCACAGATCACTAAAATTCATTGAGCACTTCTATTTAGAGTCTCCAGTTCAGAAATGCTCTGAATTATAGCCCTAATAATTACTGGGAGCTTAACTACATGTTATGCACTGTTCTGAGCACTTTTCATGTGATAACTCACTTACTCTTCACAACACCCAATGAGGTAAGTGCTATGACTATTCTCATTTTTACAGATGAGGAGACTGAGGCATAGAGAGGTTAGATCACTTTCCTGAGGTTGGAGAGCTACTCCAACCTGGAGTAGCTACTGGAAAGATTCAAATCTAGGCAGCCTGACACCAACACGCATGCTGTTAACACTCTTCTATAAGCTCAGACAGCAGAACAAAGTGGGTTTGAATTTTGTACATACATGAAGTACTTTGGAGAGATTAAGAACAGTTTAACTAACTGTCCAAACCAACAGAAACCTATCAGGCTGGCTTTTCAGGTTTAAGTCACTTTACAGTTATCACAAGAATTTTAAGGGGAAAATAATGAAGACAAACAGATATTAAAGGAATAAGCACAATTACCTAATTTCTTTCATTTCTGTAGTAATTGAGATGTCTTATGGCCTTGGCCAAGTCCAGAACTTTTTCAGATATTTCATGTCATGAGATGAACAAAGGTGATGTGAAAAACAAGGTTAGAAACTGCCATGGCCCGATAGGGTCTACATTTAAAGTAAAAGTTGGCTTGACTTGGTATGAATAACAGCAAAGGTATGTATGACTCAGTTAATTTTAGTCTTTTATTTTATTTTATTATTATTTTTAAAAATTTTAGTCTTTTCGACATCTGACTGTCCCAGTCCTGTTCCATGTATTGTCATTTTAAGGACATACCCAGGAGTTTGGGCCCATGGATGAGTTTGGTGTGTGTCCTCCAAGTCCATATAGACTCCATGTGAATCCAAACAAAATGTGTAGAGCTCCTTGAAAGGTACCACTCTAAGGAGCTAGGTAGGATGGTAAATGATTTCTTTCTCTCCAGTGGCTCAAACTCAATGGTGAAGTCAACCACCTCATATACTTTTGGTGAATAAAAAATTAATTGTGGGCGCCCTGGTGGCTCAGTCGGTTAAGTGTCTGACTTCAAATCAGTTCATGACCTAATGGTTCGTGGGTTCGAGCCCTGCGTTGGGCTCTGTGCTGACAGCTCAGAACCTGGAGCCTGCTTCAGATTCTGTGTCTCCCTCTCTCTCTGCCCCTCCCCTGCTCATGCTCTGTCTCTCAAAAATAAATAAAAACATTAAAAAATTTTAAAAATTAATTGTAAATTGTAATAATAAATGCCACTGAGAACATGAGAAAAGTCTTCTTTTCCCCCAGCTATTGAACTTGTGTTGAACACTGGGCCCACTGACCCAGGTCCCCAAGGAATGAGCTGCACTGATTGATGGGAGATGCATTCCTGTCCAGACCTGAGCCAGTCACGGGTAGAATAAGATTACAGTGGTTTATACTAGTCAGGGTCCATCATTAGAGTTGAGTGCAGTCATTCCCCCAAAACGAGTGGGGAAGGGGTAGGATAGTCACTGAAGAAGCATCTGTAATGTCCACTAAAAATGCTAAATGCTTGATGCTTAATAGAAGAAACACTACGAAGACAGCTCTCTTGGAGGGGAAGGGGGAAGGAAAAATTCCACCTCTAGAAGGTGTGGGATTAGAGTTGGGATTCAGAGACAGTAGTGGAGATCCACTACTAAGGAATTTTTAGCCAAAGTGTACAACACGAACATTAAGAAAGAGAGTATGAGACGGAAGAGCAGAAAGTAGAAATATCATTGGAGGAGAAGGAGTGAGAAATAAGGGAAATATGTGAGCAAGTCAGATTTGTGGGGTGTGAGTACCGTTCTGGAGAGTCTGAATGTATTCTGTGTCTAATGGGGTGCTGTAGAAAGTTTTAAGGAAGGTTATGGCATTATTTGGTCTGTGCTTCCCAAGGCTCTAAAGATTCTTTTACATCAAGGTTGAGGCTGAATGTCTCCAAGTCACCCTGGGTTAGGCTAGTGTTTCCTGGCTTGGCTCAGCCTTCAGGGACTAGGGACAGAATTTCCTTTACCTGCCCTCTTTTGTTAGATTTTTATCTAGCTCAGGAAATCTGTTCCTACCATTCTACATATATGAGTATGGTCTTTCCAAGACAGACACTGCTCTGTGGACTGGCTGAGGGATCCTGCCAGGGTCCTGGGGAATTTGGCCCCCCATCCCAAACTTATCTTTGGGACAGCCACATACAGAAGGCTGGGTTCCTAGCTCAGCTCTGATCACCAAGAATTCAGCAGGTAAAGGCAACTATGAGGCCAGTATGGAGTAGAGACAATTCAAATGAATTTGTTACACCCGTTTAGAGGCAGATTACCTAGGAAATCTAGGAAGGATGTGACTGGAAGGAGAAAAGGAGGGTGCTTACTCATGTCAGGTTCAAAGAAATAACATTATAATATAAAACATTATAAAATAAAATTATAATTTTGGCTCCAGATGTATTCCAGTGGTAATCAGAGCACATTAAGTATCTACCCAGTCAAATGCAATTTGTTCACTAGGACAAAAATTCTGTGAAATTCTTTATGGAGACTACACTCTTATCTTGGTTCTCAGGGAAAGTCCCTATCTGAACAGCTCCAGGACTAACAATCCTCTGCTCATATCAAAAGGGAAAAAGGGCAAAGTCTTATTCCCTGAGTGAACAGAACAAGAATAACTGAAATGGAGGCACATACTTATGAAATTATGAGATTTCAAACTGTGTTAATAACATATATTTTCTATCCTTGTAACTGAGTATCAAACACAGTCAACCTACAGATAAACCCAGGGAATGTTTTTGAGCCAATATATGAAATTATGAGATTTCAAACTGTGTTAATAACATATATTTTCTATCCTTATAACTGAGTATCAGACGCAGTCAACCTACAGATAAACCCAGGGAATGTTTTTGAGCCAATATTCCTTGAGTGCTTCCTTTGTGCTAGGCACTTGGCTAAATGCTTACTTTTTATCTTGCCCAGTATGGTAGCCACCAGCCTCATGTGGCTGATGAGCATGTAAACTGTGGCTAGTCCAAACTGAGATGCGCTTAAGTTTCAAAGACTTAGTATGAAAAAAAGAATGTAACATATCTCACTAATATTTTCATGTTGATTATATGTTAAGAGAGTAATATTTTGATTCATTGGGTTAAATAAGATATATTATTAAAATTCATTGTATCTGTTTCTTTTTACTGTTTAAAATGTGACTATTAGAAAATTTTAAATCACATATATGGCTCACATTTGTGGCCTGCATTATATTTCTACTGGACAGCACAGTTTTAGATTATTTCCATACTGCTCCCATATGACAACCTTATGACGTAGAATATTATTAGGTCTGTTTTCCTAAAGAAGAAACGGCCTGAGGTGTAGAGACTTGCCCAGGGTTATTAAGTGCTGGGCTGTGATTCAAACCCAGGTTGGTCACCCAGGTTAGCCACTATATTATATTGACTCTTTAGCTTGGTTTCTGAGTCCACTTTTTTCCAAGTGACTCAGTGAAGAGCTCTGAGTCATGATGAGATCCCCGCAGTAATTGGTGGCATGAGTTTGATTGTCTTAATGTCCTCATGTCATTAGACATGAGCTTAATAAGTTTAATGAGTCAATAATGCATTATTGTTTTATTTGAATTGCTGCTTTGGCTTCACAAACTGGGGGAAAAATTCAGTTCAACTTTACAAATATTTCTTTAGTATCATCATGTACACATGTGAAAAAGCCCAAATAAACACCATCAAATATGTTAATTGCTGAGAGGGAGTTAATTATGGTTGGAGCAGCACCAGAATTAATGAACAAAACACGCTTTAATGTCTCCATTTGTAAAGAGAAGTGCAACGCTCACTTGAAGTTTATTCAACAACAGACGCAATATGGTTTTTAACTGATATTGATTATATTGGGGCTCTACATTTGGTCATTTTTCAAGTATTCCTACAGCCTTTTACAAAAGAATCTTCCAGTACTTGAATGCTTTTGAGCCAAGAAAGTTACACCAACTCTAAAAATACAAGCATGGGAAAGTAAAACACAATGTCAAGTTTAAATACTTCTTTTTTATTATTGTCATATTTTAATTTAATTACACTGATGAGAAATCAAGTCCCCCCCTAACACACTCCAGTGCTCCTTATTTCTAATTTTTTGGTGCATGTGTTGATCATAATCTGAGCCCCCCTTGAAAAAGCAGCCCAGCCTCTGAGGCTGTGGTTGACCCTTAAAAGACATGAACCAGGATTTTTTGGGTACATTTATATTCAGTTGTGAGGCTCCAAATCATAATCTCCGCTCATGTCTAAATGCAACTGAAAAGAAAATCAGGAGACCTAGAATCCTCTTCAAGCTGGGCTCACATAAAATTGCCACAGAATTTCAACAACACCCCTGCTTTATCCAGTACTTGTCACTAGCTCTGGCTCCTTCCTTCACCATCTGTCCCAATGTTCTTGCTCTTATTACCGCAAACTAACTTGGCTTTGGAGCAGTTAATTTTTCAACATTGCACAATCCACAGTGTGTTCTTTGAAATTATGTCTCAGTGCCACCTAGTAACTATTCTTCTGGCAACATTTTTTCCCCCAACTTCAGGTATAGCACATTGTTTCATCTTATTATTTAATTCATGAGATTCCATTATCAGTTGGGTGTGCAAGGTCTTCTCAAATTCATTCATTCATACATTCCTTTGTTTCTCCATTCTCCACTTCTAGTCCTCTGTCTTCTCCATAAGCAACCATTCCTAAGTGTTGAAGTATACCCTTCTCTTGGTAGGAATTCTTGTAAAATATATATTTTTGTTTTGTATGCATGCATTTTTAATTTATATAAATCATATTACAGGAAAAAAATTTCACTCTGTTTCTTTCTTAACTCAGCATGATATTTTAAAAAGCCCAACCATGCTCCTAAGTATATTTCTAAACTGTTGCTTCTAACTGATGCCTAGTTCTCCATCCATTTTATCCATCTGCATCACAAATATGGACACATACATCACCCTCAACTCACCAATACTACTAACAATGCTGCGACAAATATCCTCATACATCTCTTCCCTTATGGGTGAGAATTCCTCTGGATTTCTATCCCCTGCCAGGGAAATGCTGGATCATAAGTAACATATGTATCCAACCAGGAAAACAGTAAACCAGGAAAGATCCAACCAGGAAAACAGCCACACTAAGCATGTTAAAACTGAGAGATCTTAATGAAAGAACAGATTATAGAGAACTGAGAGCCAAGCAGAGGATATGAGGATAAGATATTAGTAGCAGGAAAGCCCCTACCACACCCAAACCACAGGAACTACTTGTAACAGGAATCTGAGTCTGATGGAAGTTGGAATTGTACAGGGCTGCCTGGTGGGAGCTGAAAGTCAAGGGAAAAATACAGATACTCCCTAGGAGACAGAAGGAGAGGGAAATTACCCTGACTTTTCCCTCCACGCCTCCCACCCCAGCTCCAATCAGTGTCTTCTGATAGTTGAACCCACCCCCAACTACGGTCTGGAGGTGTCAGGACAGAACAGGGACAGGTGGGGACAAATCACAGGGCAGACAGTGATAAACACACAGTTTACTTGATTTGACTAAGTCCTTTTAGATTGCTCTCCACAGTAACTGCGCTGTCTCCACTCTTACCCGCAGCCTATCTCCACATCTCATCTATTCTTCACAGTCCAGGGCCCACCATTCTCCAAAAAGTAGCAGCTGAGATCTCTTCCATCTTCCTTTGAATGTGTCTAACGCACTACAGATGGCTCAGGCATCTCCTCATATCTACCAGCCTGCTGGGTCTCAGGGACCCGTCCATCCATTGGCCCATAACCTCGTGGGGGCAGCAACCTCAGCAGTTTTATTTGTAAGCTCTTACCTGGCATTATCCTCATGCTACTGGCCAAGTGATCTTCTTGTTGATTACTGATGTCACGCCTTACCCCTTATTGTTAAGTTATTATTCTGGCTTGCAGACAACTTTCAAAAAGCCACCTGTGGCATTGTGGAGGGATGTCTGTTGGGAGATCCTGGGGGTGAGGGAGAGAGATGATATTCAGCCAGCAAGCACACTTTAAGACCAAAATTATTGTCAAAACACTGTGTTCTTTGGTAAATAGCCTCTGCTTTGAACAATCCCGAGTAGCCATTGTGTTCTGACTGCCTTAACCACTTCCTTGAAACCATCCCTCCCACCAAGATCAGCAACTAATGGAGTATGCCTGGCATGGCCAGGGGGCCCCAGAACCCTGCTGTTGCAATCTGCCTGGCTGTTTTCCTGACTTGGTTATTGCATATACCTTACTGGTTGTTGAATATTGTAAATATCACTCCCCTGGAAGAGTGTCACAAAAGAAGTATAAAGGAAAGTCTGCAGACTTCTGGGCATCCATGATTCCCTGGCCGCTCATTTCTATATATGATATGATGGGGGAGAGAATTCTCCAGGATTATTTTGCCGATGGAAAATGCTCCATGTTTCTTGCTTTTCTCTTAGTGGATAGCAGTTACCCCCTTATCTGTTGGGGATACGTTTCAAGACCCTCAGTGGATGCTTGAAACCATGAATACTGCCAATCCCTACAGATGCTATGTTTTTTCCTATACATACACACATATGATAAAGTTTAATTTATAAATTAGTCACAATAAGAGACTAACAGTATAATTAATAATAAAATAGAACAATTATAATAATATACTGTAATAAAAGTAATATGAATGTGGTCTCTCTCTTTCAGAATATCTTATTGTACTGTCCTCACCCTTGCGGTAATGTGAGATGATAAAGTGCCTATGTGATGAGAGGAAGTGAGGCATTGGGACGTAGCATTAGTCTACCACCGACCTTCTGGATTTGTCAGAAGGAGGAAACTCTGCTTCCAGACCGTGGCTGAGCATGGGTAACTGAAACAGTAGAAAATGAAACTGGAAAAGGGGGAACTACAGCATAATGCATACAACAATGTGCACAGCCTGAAGTACACAGCTCATGGAGTTACTTATGTGATCCATGTATCCACCCCCAGATGAAGGTATAGAACATTTCCTGCCTCCCAGCTGGCTTCCTCAGGCCTTCTTTCCATCAATTACCCCATGTAATGACATTCTGACATCTATCACTAGAAATTAGTTTTGCCTGTGTCAGAGCTTTGCCTAAATGAAAGCACAGAATATATATGCTTGGGAGTCTGGCTTCTTTTGTTCAACATGAAAAATATCCTTCTTTGGCAGGGGTTATATAAATGGCCATTTTCTAATTTGTTAAATTGGATTCTTAACTTGTTAATTTTCTTTAAGTTTTTATTTAAATTCCAGTTAGTTAACATACCACGTAATACTAGTTTCAGATGTACAATATACAACACTTCCATACAACACTTGGTGCTCATCGCAAGTTTCAACCTTTCTTTTTTTATGGTTGCATTTTTTAACTTTGAAAAGGTAGCAGAATACGTATAAAATTTGTCATTGTAACCATTTTTAAATGTACAATTCAGGGGAGTTGATTACATTCACAATGTTGTACCATAATTACCACTGTCTAGTTCCAAAATTTTTCATCCCCTCAAACAGAAGGGTACCCATTAGGGAATAATTCTCTGTTCCTCTTTCCCCCCAAGTCCCTTATGATCTCCAACCTGCATTTTGTTTCCATGAATTTGCCTATTCTAGATATTTCCTAAAAGTGGAGTCATACAAAATCTGTCCTTTTGTATTTGGCTTATTTTACTTACCTTAATATTTTCAAGGTTCATCTGTACTGTAACATGTATCAGCATTTTGCTCCTTTTATGGCTGAACAGCATTCCATTACATGTATATATCACATTTTGTTTAATCCATTTGTCTGTTGATGGTTTGTTTTCACCTTTTGGTTATAATGAATAATGGTGCTATGAATATTGGTGTTATGAATATCTGGGCCCCTGTTTGAATTCTTTTGGTTACTTATGTAGGAGTGGAGTTGCTGGCTCCTATAGTAAGTTTATGTTTAGCTTTTTGAGGACTACCAAACTGTCCACAGCAAGTCCTCAGCCTATTTTCTAACTCGGTTGTCTTTTTGTTGTTGAGTGGTAGGTTTTTTTTTAAACATATTCTGAATACCATACTCTTATCAGATATGACTTGTAAATAGTTCCCCCATTTTGTGGGTTGTCTTTTTGCTCACTAGTGCCCTTTGATGCACAATGGTTTGTAGTTTTTATGAAGTCTGATTTATCTATATTTTCTTTGTTGCCTCTGCTTTTGGTGTCATAATTAAGAAACCATTGCTATATCCAAGGTTATGCAGATCTGCCCCTGTGTTTTCTTCTGAGAGTTTAACAGTTTTAGCTCTTAAATTCAAGTGTTTAGTCCATTTTGGGGTTCATTTTTGTATACTGTATAAGGTAAGAGTTTGACTTCATTCTTTTGCATGTGTCTACCTAGTTTTCCCAGCACCATTTATTGAAGAGACTATACTTCTTTCTCTGAAGAAAGAAGTCTTGGCACACTTGTCAAAAATCAACTGACCATAGCTGTGAGGGCTTATTTTGGACCTCAGTTCAATTCCATTGGTCTATACAGACTGTTTTGAGCATTCTAGTTTTGTAGTAAGTTTTGAAGAAAGGTAATGTGAGTTCTCCAACTTTGTTCTTCTTTTTCAAGGTTGTTTTTTCTATTTTGGGCCCCTTAACCGAAAATTCCATATGCATTTTAGGATGGGTTTTCCTATTACTGCAAAAAACACTATTGGGTTTTCTAAAGGGATTGTATTGAATCAGCATCTTGCTTTGGGTAGTATTGTCATCTTAATATAAAGTCTTCAGATCCATGAACATAATATGTATTTCTATTTATTTAGGTCTTAACCTTCTTTTTTAGTTTAGTAATTTAAGGTGATTTCATCCAAAGTATCATTTTAGCGGCATCCCACAATTTTTTATGGTTTTACATTTATTTTTAATTTACATTTTCTTTCTTAACCCATGAATTTGTATTTTATTTCCAAATAAATGGTTTTAAGTATGATTTTATTTTTTTATTAATATTTTTAAAGTGACATCAGGGGCGCCTGGGTGGCTCAGTCGGTTAAGCACCTGACTTCGGCTCAGGTCATGATCTCACAGTTCATGAGTTTGAGCCCCACATCAGGTTCTGTGTGGACAGCTCACAGCCTGGAGCCTGTTTCAGATTCTGTGTCTCCCTCTCTCTCTGCTCCTCCCCCACTGGTGCTCTGTCTCTCTCTGTCTCAAAAGTAAATAAACTATATAAAAAAATGAAAAAAATAAAGTGACATCAATTTATTATTATTTTTTAAGTCTTCATTTTAGAGAGAAAGAGAGAGAGAGAGAGAGAGAGGGAGGGAAGGAGGGAGAGAGCACCCATGAGCAGGGAAGAGGAGCAAAGGGAGAGGGAGAGAGAATCCCAAGCCCCAAGCGGGGCTTTATCCCATGACTCTGAGAGCATGACTGAGCCAAAATCAGGAGTCGTATGTTCAACTGACTGAACCACCCAGGTGCCCCTGATTTTATTACTGATATTTAACTCAACTGCATTCTGATCAAGGATGTGGGTTAAATTACATCAACTCAGATATGTTAAAACTTGCTTTATGAACTTGCAAATATAATGTTCTACAAGTTCTGGAGAAGAATGTAGTTTTCTGTGATTGTTGGACGCAAAGTTCTACATATATACATTAGATCAGGCTTTAAATTCTTTGTCTTCACTGATTTTTTGGTCTATTTGATTTGTTAATGAGAGCTATTAAAATATTTCCATTTAAATAAAGTATTAACTTCTCTTTGTAGGCCTATCAATTTTCCCTTTTATATTTTAACCTATGTCATTAGTGCATCCAAGTTCAGAATTGTATATCTCTAGTGTGTGTGCATATGTATGATTTGAACCTTTTATCATTTTGCATAATGATACCTTTAATAATGTTCACATATCTCTAATGATCTTTTTGTCTTCAAGTCTATTCTGTCTGATATTAGTATAGTTTCATTGTATCTTTTGATTAATAACTGCCTGGTACATCTTTCTTTATTTACTTTAATCAATATATTTACCCTCTCATCTATTAATTAAATACTTCAGTATTTCAGATAATTCCTTTTTGTTAATCCCTGCCAATTGGACTGCCAATTGGACTTTATTATTATTTTATACAACCCTCCTTTTAAAAGAATACCTACATATTTATAATTTCCTCTGCTTAACATTCTATCTTACTGTTTTAAAATTTTTTAAATGTTATTTTTATTTTGAGAGAGAGAGAGAGAGAGAGAGAGTGAGGGAGAGGCAGAGAGAGAGAGGGAAACACAGAATCTGAAACAGTCTCCAGGCTTTGAGCTGTCAGCACAGAGCTCAATGCACGGCTCAAACTTGTGAACTGCGAGATCATTACCTGAGCTGAAGTCAGACCCTTAACTTACTGAGCCACCTAGGTGCCCCCCATCTCACTTCTTAATATTCATTTTGGGGTTCATTTTATCTTAAGTGCAACCTTTAGAATTTTCTTTAGTTATGGTCTGTTGATGATAAATTCTGCCAGTTTTTGTTTGCCTGAAAATTTTTTTTTAATATTTTATTTTTAAGTAGTCTCTACACCTAAAGTGGGGCTCGAACTCACAACCCCGAGATCAAGAGTCACATCATCCATTGACTGAGCCATCCAGGTGCACCTCTTATTTATCTTATTTGCGGTCCATTGTTCTTCCTGAAATTGAGGATTTATGTCTTTTAAAAAGTCTGGAACATTCTCAGCTATTATCTGTTATAATATTGCCTCTCTACCATCTTCTTATGGAAATCTGATTACAAGTATGGTAGACCTTCTCACACTTTCCTCCAGATCTTCAAATTTTTTCTCTTCCATGTTTTCTACTTCTTCACCTCTTTGTGCTGTACTCTCAGCATTTATTCAGAGCTCTCTCTCTTTTAGTCAGAGTTATCTCTCTTTAGCTGGTCTAATTAGTTTAACCAGTCCATAGAGTTTTTAATCGAAAGGATTATATTTTTCATTTCTATAAGTTCTATTTGGTTCTTTTTCAAATTTCTTTTAAAAATACTTTCTTGTACTTTGCTCGTATTTCCAACTCCACTATTTCCAAAACACATTAAGCATGCTTATTTTACATACTTAAACATATATATTTGCACATAACTAATCTTATTTATGTATATTCTATACCTGAACATCCCAATACGTAAAGTTTCTGTAAATCAGATTCTGTTCTTTGTTTTTTCTGCTCTTAGTCATTGTGCCTTGTTTCCTCGTGGATTTTATTTTGGTTGGTAAGCTCACGTACACTGAATTTATCTGTAGAAATGGTGTGAGAACCGGACTGAGGGTACAGTTGTCTAGACTCCATGAAGTCCTGATGGAATGATTGGGAATATTTTGTACAGATGCCAAAGGTTTCTACTTTATATAATTTCCAGGACCACTTTATAATTTCTTAGCTTAACGTTCTGTTGCTTTTGTTGTTCAAATGCTTTTTTTCTTGGAAGTACTATGAGCCAAGTATTGCTGCATATGTAACAGAATGCTACAGAGACAGTAATTAATCCTTGTGGGGGAAAATAGTGTTTGGCAACCCTGTTATGGGTATTTGAGTAATCCTATTTGGAAATAAAATGGCTATACTACCTGGCAATAAAGATAGGAAAAACGCCTAGAATCTCATTATCCTCATTCTTAAATAACATCTGCTCATTAGATTACTATATGTAACAACACATTTTACTTTTGTGTTGCAAACAGAGACAGAGAATGAATGAGAGATTCTGTGAGTAATGAATATAATTAAGGTATAGAATGTGATGAAATAAATAGGATGTTCTTTGTCTACTACTAGATATGGAGTCAAAGTTACTACATGGAGCAAATATCAACTTGTAAGGATGCAAGTCATGAAATAGGTGGTTTCTGATTAATTCATGCAACAAACACTAGAACCTAGGAATCAGGCTGACAAGGATCGAGTTTTATTCCTTATTGCATCCCTAATGCCTAGGATGTCCATTACAGACAATATTTGTTGAATAAGTACGTACCATACACCAGGCACAGTAGTAGGAGCATGAGAGACATAATCCCTTACCCTCAGTCTTATGAAAAAAATCCTACTTCCTCAAAGTAATAGAAGCTTGAGTGTGCAATCAAACAAATGAACATGAAAGATATTATCAAAGATAATGAAAACAATCAACCAGACTCCTTATAATGATTCCATGTGTAGCTTTCTCCGTTAACTGACTCTTGTAACAACTCTGTGAAGCAGGCAGGGCAAACATTACCACCCCCAGTTCACAGCTGAGATAATACCACTGCTCAGCAGTTATTGAGGGATTCTTAATGGCCAGCACTGTTAAGTGCTTTACATTCATTATCTCATTGATCTGCCAGTAACTCTTATAAGGAGATACTGTTATTTCCTCCATTTCAGACTAGAAAATCAATGGAGTTTAAAAAAAAGTTTAAGTAATTGTGCCCAGGGGTGCATAATTAACTAGCTGAGTTAGGATTCATCTCAGGTGGTGGAACTCCAGGGCTCCACACTGCACAGAAAAGGGCGCTGGACGCCAGTAGTAAATGAAGGTGCTGGAACTAGTGTAACAGCACTCCAGCCAGTTTTAAGGGTTAACTTGTTTCAAGCTTAGGCACTCCTTGCTTGCTCATCTAAGTCCCTTGATCTGTTGCAGAACTAACTTACTTTTCTTTGAGATTGGCAGACCACTGGCCTTGAGAAGTGAAGGACGAAGCTTTCCCAGAAGAGAGGGGCCTGACTACATTCAAAAACAGCTACCACGATGCCAGCAAGACTGTTCAGGGTCATGAGGGCATACAACTAACCGAGTGGGCACCTGCTTCTCCTGCATGTAATCCCCTTCCCTTTTCCCCATGCCTTCCTCTTAAAAAAACAAAAACAAAAACAAAACCCTCCAGCTTCATCTGGATGGGGAAGATGGTCTTTGAGACATTAGTCCACCGTTTTCCCAGGCTGCTGGCTTCATGAATAAAGCAACCTTTCCTTCCTACCACCACTTGTCTTTGAATGTTGACTTTCCAGCGTCGGACGGCCATACCTGAGTTCAGAACCGGTTCTGTCCAGTAACGCTAGTACTAGTTAGAGCAATACTGACTAATACTATCCAGATACTGAACAGATTTCCAAACGTGAAGCTAATATATTCCCAGAGAGTTTGAAACTGAGAAGACTCATCTCTAAAGGGCTAGGAAAATTATCCCACTGTAACAGAAACATTTTAAATACAATTTAACATTCGGGGACAGGAGAATGTTTTGCTGCTCTTTCCTCTGGAAGCTATGTTTAATGTTTACTACTCAGTAGCAAAAGAACTTAGCAAAACCACAGCCTCATGCTATCCATATTTACATGGGCATCTGCCTAACCAGGCCCAACAGGATGGGAACTTGACCACGGCAAGTGGATCCAGGCAGAAGAATCAAATAATACAAGAGCTGGAAGGGACTCTATTAAGCAGCCCGTGACTAGACAGGAGTACTCAGCCCTCAGTTTATGGATGCCGTGAAGCTCAGAGATTTGCAAAACCTCCAAGAAAACATTCCATGCTAAAAGGCTTTCCCACCTCAGAAATCAGCCCCTTTCCTTCCCTTTTCACTCTTTTCCTGTTGCTATTGATGAGGGAAACAAAGGCAAGAAAAGTGTAGTTTAAATTAAATCTCCATACAGCTCCCAGCCCACTGACAGTCACCTGAAACAGGCAGAGCGTGACTTTCCTCAAGGAACTCATGGCTGCCTTAGCACCTAATGTTTATGTTTCATTAAAGACTAACCTTAACAGCAGCTAGCCCTTCAAGGTCCTGAAAGCCTTGCTTCCAAAATTCCTTAGAAACTTAATTTATCTCTGTCTCCCTTCCTCCACAAACTTAAAAAGTATATAATCAGTCACTCCTCACAATCCCAAGGCAGCTCTTTCTGCCCACGGGTCCTGCGCCCATGCTACAATCAAATCACTTTTTTGCACCAAAAACGTCTCAAGAATTCTTTCCTAGCCCTTTGCTCACGGACCCCACTTCAAATTTCACCACTCTCTCTCCAGCTGTCTTCTTCCTTTCCTTCAACAAACCCTTTTTGAAATGGTGAGCAAAACAGACCTGGGCCAGCCTACGGTAAATTTCAGTGGGAAGAGGATGCCTTCTCAACAGATTAAAATACAATTAAACCAAAGACCAGATCCTTTTCTCTCGCCCCACCCGCTCCTCACGGTCCACGGCTCCAGGCATTGAAGTCTGGTGCGGCGTGGGGGTTGGGCGGCGCGCTCCCGGGGGAAAGCGGGGTGCGCCAGGGGGCGCCTGGGCTATCCGGCGCCAATCTGGCCAGGGAACAGCTAGGCGGTCTCCTAGCGACCCGAGTGGCCGGGAATACACACCACGAAGGCCCGGCTGTCGTCGAGGAGCCAGGGACACCATGGGCGACCCCAAGCGGCTGTGTGGGCCGGGGGCGCCAAACAGCGTGCCAGTGGGCAGGAACTGCGGGCCCGGGTAAGCGCGCCGCGCCCAAGCGAGGCGCACCCCGCGGGTGCCGCGAGGGGGCGCCTGCACCCCATGCTTGCTGGGGGCTAGGGGCGGCGGGGGGGTGGTGGGGGGGGTGGGGGGGATGGCCAAGGAGGGCTCTGCTGGGGGTACCGCTTGTCTTTTCTCCACAAGGTCCTCGGCATCTAAATGATTATAATGTAGAATAATCAACGCTCGATGCTCTGTCGCAAAGCACTTTTTTTCCTGTTTTGTTCCCAACCTCCCAGGGAGTGTAGATTGACATACCCATTCCAGATGGGAACCTGATGGCCACAGAGTCCTCTGCGGAGACTAGCTTAGCTTACCACCCACCCTTCTCCGGGTTAGCCAATTGGATCTGGAGCCTCTGGCCACCCAGCTTGTGAATGCGCGCGACCTAGCAGAGCCTGTCCTTGGGGCGAGGGGGGAGGTGGGCGTGCCTCACACACTGGGATGGTCTGCTGCTGTTTTGAATGGATGGTGTCACAGCCACCGGGCAGGAACCCAAGGCTTTTTGCCTTTACGGATTCCTTGAGCTATTTATGAGAATGGAATTCGGCTCTCTCAGAGGCAGCCCGATATGGTGGTTGATTCCAAAGTCTAGAATCAGAAAGTCTGGAGTCGAAGGCCAGTTCTCTTCTTGTTTGCCTAGCGACCCTAGACAATTTGTTGCTCCTTCTGGGCTCAGTTTGCTTAACTGTAAAATGAGAACAACAGAATGAATCAGCTTTATATGATTGTGGTAAGCATTAAACTACTGTATCACATGTAAAGCAGTTACTGGCATAGAATATGTACTGTATGCATTTTAGCAATTATCAACCCTCTGGAAACCTTTTTTCCCACATTTTCAAAGTTTTTGTTTTGAAATAATTATAGAGTCCCAAGAAGTTGCAAAAATAGTATGGAGGTCCCACACACCCTCCCCGTAGCTGCTTCCAGCGGTACCATCTTACACAACTGTAGTACATTACCAAAGCAGGAAATGGGCATTGGCACAATATATTAGTAAGGCTATAAGCCTTACTTGGATTTCATCAGATTTTGCTTACAGTTGTGTGGGTATAGTTCTATAAAATTTTGTCATATGTAGTCGTCAAGATACGAACGTATTTCCTCACCACAAGGGAACTTATTGCAACCCCTTAATCAGCACTCCTCTCCCCACCCCCAAACTTTAGCAACCATAATTGTTCTTCATTTCTGTAACTCTGTTCTTTCGAGGATGTTAGACAAATAGAATAAAACAATATAACACCTTTTGAGATGGGCTTCGTCTGCCCGCCCCAGTAGAAAGCCCTTGAGATCCATCCAAGACACTGTGTATCAGAAATATGTTCCTTTTTATTGCTCGTATGGTTGTATGACTGTTTATTTGTTCCACCTATTGAAGAACATTCAGGTGCTTCTAGTTTTTGGTTGTTGCTATCAACATTTGTGTTCAGGTTTTTGCACAAACGTAAGTTGTCATTTCTTTAGGATAAATGCCCAATACTCTTTCGAAAAATTTTTAATGTTTTATTTTATTTTTGAGAGAGAGAGAGAGAGAGAATGAGCAAGTGCGGTAGGGGCAGAGAGAGAGGGAGACAGAATCTGAACCAGGCCTCAGGCTCTGAGCTGTCAGCATAGAGCCCGACATGGGGCTTGAACTCACAAATCACGAGATCGTGACCTGAGCCAAAGTCTGATGCTTAACTGACTGAGCCATCCAGGGACCCTCATCTCTTCTGCAATTCTTAAAGATGGAGATATCTGTGGAGCATATGCTGGTAACTCTGAAAATAATCAATGTTTAGGAAAAAATGTTTTCAGTTTTACTTTCTGGGTCAAGCAACATTTTTCGTAAACTTAACAAAATGAAGAGCCATGTTTCTTAACTACAAGAGGCAAAGCAGAGTGGTGGGAGGCTCTCATGCTACACTGGTTGCCTATTCACTTCTCACAATTGAGTTTTCTTCATTTAGAAGGGAGGAAGTAGACTGGATTTCCTTCAGGTTCTGCCAGATCCGACATGCTATGAGGTTGGAGCTGGCTGCCACACTTTCCCCATTCGGAGTTGCATGACTGTTCTTTAGCAAAAGTATCAGTCACCAGATTTGATTGTGTGAAGCGCTTGGATGTTTGAGTTAGTTGTAAATGTGTGGAACATAAACTCTGTAAAGATATCTAATATTATGGAAAGTTACTTGCTAGCAGATCTTGCTGAATGGGTCATCAAATCTTAAGGTTAGACATAATTTCAACACCCCCACCACTTAGCTATTTGAGAGTGATTTATTCACTTTAAAGAGCAACTTTTTGTAGCCTTGCATCTAGATCTTCACGGTAGAACTGGTTTAAGCCCAAACACATGCACACACAGCAAGCAAGAAGTTTCTAGGACTCACAAAAAAGAATAGGGCTCAAGCTGGAACCTCTTTTTTTTTTTTTTTTTTGAGAGATAGAGAGAGAGAGAAAGAGAAAGAGAGCTAGCACAAGCCTGGGAGGGGCAGAGGGAGAAGGAGAGAGAGAATCTCAAGCAGCCTCCATGCTTAGCATAGATCATGACCGGGGCTTGATCTCATAACCACAAGATCATGACCTGAGCCAAAATTAAGAGCCAGTTGCTCAACCGACTGAGCCACCCAGGCACCCTGAGCTGAAACCTCTTAAAAATGCTTTGTGCCTACAAGGATGCATGTAACAAGGAGTAGATTAAGTGTAACGAGCCATTACAGATGAAAGGGGCCTGGAGGTGGAAGAGGCTTTAGAGAAAGACAACAGTCACATAGAAGTATCTGACTAACGCAGTGGGATGTATTAAGATAATGAGTGACCTGCCCTTAAGCTGCTCGAGTTCCAAGTCCTGACTTAGGCAATTCTCGGAGTGTTAGATTGCCCAGGAACTGGTATCGGTTTTCTTCCATCAACCTCTTCCATCTCATCTTTATGCCCTAACAACTCAGTGCAAACAGGGACCTGGTGAGTAAGGAGATTGAGTGAAGCAGGCTGGGTGTAATAAGTAAGTTAATACGGGTAAAACACTAGAATATGCCTATTATGTAAAAACTCCTTGATGTATGTTAGCCATTATAATTCTTATTCAAACAGAAAAGGGACCAAATGACAGGTTTGCAGGCCTCCCATGCAGCCCAGGGACTGCAAGTTTGCAACCTTTGACCCTCTGAGTTTAGGAGGACTGAAGCCCAGAGAGGTTCAATCAAGTGCCAAGGTCATTCGGCTAGTTAGGGCAAGCTGTTACTGGGGTCCAGGTTCTTGCCACTGTGGCGCTGTGGTCCTTTAAAGGAGAAGAAAAAGTAGCTGCAACTTGTGAGTGTCCTTCACAAGGAGAGTGGATAGATGAACCATGGTGGCGGCAGGTTGATAATAAAGAATTAGATGTATACATAGTGACATGGACGGGCCTTTACAATATGGTGCTTGGCAGACTATTACAAACAGAATAGTACCATTTATGTAAATTAAGAATATATGCACATAAAAGGAAAACAGATGTTATAAGGAACGTACAAGCAAAAGGGTTTGTTTCATTATTTATTTATTTATTGAAAAAAATTTTTTAAAGTTTATTATTTTTGAGAGACAGAGACAGAGTGAAAGCAGAGGAGGGGGAGAGAGAAAGGGAAATAACAGAATCCAAAGCAGACTCCAGGCTCTGAGCTGTCAGCACAGAGCCCAATGTGGGGCTCGAACCCACAAACCATGAGATCATGACCTGAGCCAAAGTTGGATGCTTAACCAACTGAGCCACCCAGGCGCCCCAAAAGCCTTTGTCTAAAATCTGTGAGTGTGGTTTGCCTGTGTAGGGAGAGCAATGAGAATGGGATGCGGGATAACACGGGCTCAAGGAAACAGGGGAGGGGCCTTGCACTGACCAGTGATAATGTGCCCTGAACTAGGAGTCTGATTAGCCGGACCCTCTCCACAAAACCCCTCCTCCCTACCTCACCTCCTCAGGAAAGGTAGAGGCAAGGGGCGCCTGGGTGGCTTAGTCCGCTGAGCATCCAACTTTGGTTCATGTCATGATCTCACAGTTCGTGAGTTCAAGCCCTGCATGGGGCTCGCTGCTGTCAGCGTAGAGCCTGTTTCAGATCCTCTGTTTCCTTCTCTCTCTGTCTCCCCCCCCCCATATACTCTCTCTCAAAAATGAATAAATATATTGAAAAAAAAAAAGAAAGAAAGGTGGAGAGCAGCCTCTGTCGAACTGCTGTGTCCAATTTCTGTGTCCTGCCCTCATCCCTGTGGCCCATATGACTAGGTATGTTGTCTTCCAGGTACAAAAAGAATCTACCTTGCAAGTGTTTCAGAAAGAATGAGCACAGGCCGACGTGCCCTGCCTCCCTGAGCAGCCTGCGATGGACATTTGTGAAGAAGGGACTGGATGACTTCAGGAAAGGCTGCCCGCCTTGTGAAGGTCCGATCACTCGGGGTCCTCAGGAGGCTTTTCTCCCCCAGATTCATCCCACAGCTCCTCGACCTGCCCCAAAGAAGAGGCAGCGCAGGTGGCCCAAGGAAGCAGCCCCGCTTTTCAAGCTCTCGCCAGCCCAGCGGGCGCAGAAGGCCTTCCTGGCAGACGTTCAAGCCCGGCTGACCCTGCACCCCTTGGCTCTCTACCCAAATCTGGGGGAAGACATGCCCGTCGAGGTGACCTCCTGACCTAGGGTTGTGGGAGGGCTTTGAAAATAATTCTCCTCAGTTGCCTGTGAGTTCGTTCTCTCAAGGGGGTGACACGTTTATGTCGGGAAGAGGATGATGACCACCATGACCACCCCCGGGGGTGAGAGTTCTCATGGAGCAGCCCTTCTTTCTGTGCTCCCAGCAACATACTCGCCACTCCCTTTGCTTCCTATGAGGCCAACTTAAAAAGGTCCAGCACACCAGAAACATTTGACTTATTTTCCCTTGAAGTTCTACCAGCCTACTTTGCTTGGGATGTTTGGGAGGGAGAAACCGAGGGGGGAATTGTCCAGTCTTGCTTCTGTCACTCTAGCCTGGGGTTGGGGGGCAGCTCCATTATGTCCTCAGTGTCCCGGGCTGCTTTTGCCTCCAAGCTCCACAATCCTTAGCATATGTCTCTTGTTCTTGTATCTCAGGATGGCTTCCACACCTCCAGGCATCAAGTCTGTCTTTCAAACAAGAAGGGGGAATGGGGCAAAGGTTAAAGCTGACTCTGTCTTTTAACTAGACAAATAATAACTTTCCTGGTAAACATTGCGTTCATCTGACCACTTCTAGCTTCTAGGGAGTCTAGAAAATTGTGTTTATTGGTTGGGTATTGCAGTGTTGAACAAACTCTGGAACACAGTTCTGTTAGATTTCAGGAAACAGGCAGAATGGATATCGGGGTAGGGAACTAACAGTGCCTGCTACCCACCCTGTTCCCTAGGTCAGTCAGCATGGCAGTGGTTCAGAAAGGTAACCTTCTCAGGCTGCCTGAGTGGCTCAGTCAGTTGAGCGTCGGACTCGATTTTGGCTCAGGTCGTGATCCCAGGGTCCAGTGATTGAGCCAGGGCTCTACACTGAGTGTGGAACCTGCTTGAGTTTCTCTCTCTCTCAAAATAAAAATAAATAAATAAATAAATAGGAAAGGAAGGAAGGAAGGAAGGAAGGCAGGCAGGCAAACATCTCTGCAAAGCCCTCTGATGGACCTTTCTTAAAAGGCCCTGCGCGGTCTGCTCTCTGCCCCTCCCCTGCTTTGCTCCTCCTCCAACTTCACCACCTACTCCTCTCCAGCAGCTCTGGCCTCCTGGCTGCTCTGTGAGCATAGCCAGCATGTCCAATTCAGATCTCTCTTCCGTGCCCGGGACACCTGCCTCCACATGTCTGTCTGGCTCACTCCTTTGCTTCCTTCAGATCTTTGCTCACATGTCTCATAAAATAACACTTCCCTTGTACTCTCATTCTCTGTTCCTTACTGTGATCTGTTTCTCATCACAGCATTTGTCACCACTGGGCTCCTCACTGGAATAAAATCTCCGCAAGGGCAGGGACTTTATCTGTGTCTCTCACTATGCTCCACCAGTACCTGGCATATGGTAGACACTCAGTCAATATTTGTGCATAATGAATGAGCAAATCGATAAATAAATGATTCGTGGCAGAGAAGTTTACAGAAAGGACAACTAGAATTTCTTTTTTTTTTTTTTTTTAATTTTTAACGCTTATTTATCATTGAGAGACAGAGAGACAGAGCACGATCATGGGAGGGGCAGAGAGACGGGGAGACACAGAATCAGAAGCAGACTCGAGGCTCTGAGCCATCAGCACAGAGCCCGATGCTGGGCTCGAACCCACAAACCATGAGGTCATGACCTGAGCCGAAGGCTGACGCTCAACCGACTGAGCCACCCAGGCACCCCAGGACAACTAGAATTTCTAATCAATTATTTTCCACATGGGGCTTTTCTCCACTTCTCCTGCAGGCCAGAGCTTCAGAGCCCATGACAAACATTATTTCCACATCTCTGCAGACGGTACATAGGACGGTGGCCCTTATTTCCATGTCTGACCTCCCCAGCTGGGTGTGTTGGCTTCTTTCTGAGGCAGGATCTCTTCTTATGGTATTATGATGGCCACCAGCTACTCTCGATGTAAATGCTTCCAAGAGAAAGAACACCTTTTTACATGTGCGCTTCCAGCAAAATCGCATAGCCTAGTTCCCGTGGGTAAACTTTGGATTATGTGCCTTCCTAAACCAGTCACTGTGGTCCTGATTGACCTGTCCTGCCTGTGGAGACAAGTTAGGGTCCAAAGAAAAATCTAGATACTATTATTTATAGGAGGAAGAATGGACGCTGGGCAGTCAAAAACTACAGAAGCCCTCTAGAGGCACTTGACTCGGTGGGGCAGTTGGGGACTGGGGTAGGCCCAGGGGCACTCTTCTGTGGAGGAGGGGATGGTTCAGCACAGTGGGTGCACGCCTAACGTCTAGGCAGCACTTACCCACAGCGCCCAGCTCAGTACCTGCACAGAAACTGATGAAGAGCATCACAGGCTGGAAAAGCAAAGCAGAAGGGCATGTTGTTGGTCTGGTCCATTTTAGAATCAAGGAGTCTTCTTTTTCAGCACATTTTTCTTCTCTCCAAGGCTGTTTTCTGTTTGTAGCTCTTATTAAAGGTGCTGGAAGTGCTGGATCCAGACAGGAAACTGGAGGACATGTGGGCTTACTGTCAGGGCATCAGGAAAAGAACAGAAGAACCAGCAAAACTTTTAAAAAAACGTTCTACCCAAATCTACCCGGGACTGTAAGTATTGTCCTTAACCCCTTGCTCTTTCCTGTCACCTGATGAAAACTTCGAGAACTAACCTTCTCAAAGCCCCTCATCATTTGAAAAATTGTGAGAAGCAAAATAACTAATTTTCCAAGGAGAAAGGAAAGGAGCCTTGGGTCTTATTCTTGGTGTTTATTTCATAAATGGATGTGAATTATCCAGCAGTACAACATGGGTGTGTGTACATGACTTTAGGAGAGCTGTTCAGGAAGAGGAAAGCTGCAGAAAGCCTGATTCATTGGCTCACAAGAGCTCTGTGAATCATCAATGGCAGAAGCCATTTTATTCAACATGATTGGGACTAGGAGTTGGTTGGAAAGAAAAAACAAAAAACAAAAAAACTAAAAACCCCTTATATAAGATGACGCTTAAGTGCTTGCAACACATTCTATTTTACCCTCATTTTACCCTGTACGTTCATTTGCTGGCCTTCTAATGTCAAGCCTTGTTTGGAGTTTGAGATGCTGGGAGTTCCCAGTCATCTTTTTTAGCATAAACTATACCAGTAATGCCACCTTCGTTGAACCTTTCCAAAGTACTAAGCTTAATTTTCACAGCAACCTTCCTTTGTATCACACTCTTATATTCCCTGTTCATGTAATATTTAACCTAACATGTTAATGCAGTGGTTAATATGCATGACAAAAATAGATTTGGGATACCAATCGCCTTGTGAATTTAAATGATGTCACTGGTGGGCCCTCAGGAGAGCCGTAGACCTAGAGAGCAGCCCACCCACAGCCCCCAGACCACTCACAGAGGACCCAGGCCCATGGCCAGGGTGTATGGAAGGGGCCATGTACAGCTTTTATTAAATTATACATGTTTGCTAAAGTGACACACAAGGTGACAGGAACCCCACCGTTCTGGCTGCTGAGTGTACCCCTGGTAAAACTGGGGAGACAACTGGGCATGCTTTATCTTTCTTCCACCAGGAAGCAAGATGGCCCATGGGAAACGTGGCTCCTCCCTTTCCTGATGGGAGCCCCGCCCCGGCCAGCCCCTGCTGGGGCCCGCATGGGACAGTCCACCTGTTCCTGGATTTCACTTAACAAGTCCTTTTGAACCTAGATCCTTGTGGTCCAACATGGCCGCTGTCAGTAATAAAGGTGATATTTTAGCTTCCATCTAAAATAGGCCCTTTGTATTATTTTGCTCAGAACCTGGCCGAGGAAGAGGGAGGACTGTTCTAAGCTGGGCTCTTCTTGGAGACTTTAACAGTGTGGGTCGGTGTGGCCCTAGGAACATCTTTGAGTTATTGGATCTTCAGTGAATTATTAGTTAGTTCCCTTTACGCAAGACAACAATCACAACAACAACAAACCACAGTACTACTGAGCACCTAGGGACAACACTAGGTCCTGAGGACATAGTGGTGAACAGGGTAGGACCCTGTCCTCACCGTCATTGCAGTGTGCTGTGGAAGGGAGCAGCGAGTACAGACAGAAGGTATGAATCTTAGTTCACAAAGCCATATGTTTACAAAAGGCCACTTTTCCCTTTTCTATTTATACCATCTCATCCCACTGAGTAGCAAACCTTCAATCATGGTCATTATTTACACTGTAAGAAAGTGGGATAAGTCCCCGATCATCACAGGGCTGATTTTTAACTTCTTTCTGGTCTCTGGGACTCTTTGTTCTCTCTATTTCTTGCTGTTTGTGGTAGCTCTGTCCACCCACCCACCCCTTCCTGCCACACCTGTCACATCTAGCATGACTGCTGGAAAGAGCTTCAGGTTCTGCATAGTACGGGCTGTGCCTTTAACTGCAGGAAGTTTCCCTGGTCAACCCTGAAGAAATCTCCAGGGCAAGAAATTAAAAACAAATGGTTATCTACTTGAAAAGAGAGACGGTAAAAGTATAGAGGAAATGAACAAAACGAATATCTTACTAAATTATCATCACAAAACAAATGTATAATTACATAATGTAAGTTTTTCTGTCAGCATACTCTTAGCATATTCTTTTAGCATATTCTTGTACAGTGGCTGCTGTTCAAAGTAACACAAATTTGGGGCGCCTGGGTGGCTCAGTTGGTTCAGGGTCAAATTCTTGATTTTGGCTCAGGTCATGTTCCCAGGGTCGTGGGATCCACGCTGAGCATAGAGCCTGCTTAAGATTCTCTCTCCCCCCTCCCCGCCCCCTCTGCCTCTCTCCTACTTATGTTCTTTCTTTCTAAAAATATTCCCCCCTCAAAAAAAAAAAGCCCCAAAGTAACACAAATTTAGTGGTTTAAAAAAACAGAAATTTATTATCCTACAGTTCTGGGGCCAGAAGTCCAAAATCAGTATTACGTTGCTGAAATTGCAGTTTCAGCAGGCCATGTTCCTTCTGGAGGCTCTAGGGAAGAATCCATTCCTTGCTTCTTCAAACTTCTGGTGGCTATTGGTTTCCATGGCTGTGGCCATATCCCTCCAGTCTTCAAGGTCAACATCTTCAAATCTCTCTCTGCTCTGTCTTCACATCCCCTTCTCCTCTGTGTGTGTGTCAAATCTCCCTCTGCCCCCCTCCTACAAGGACACTAGTGATGACATTTAGGGCCCACCTAGGTAATCCAGGATAATCTCACCCTCTCAAGCTTCTTAAATTAGCCATGTCTATATAGATGGTTTCTCCAAGTAAAGTAACATTTTCAGATTCCAACAATTAGCACCTGATCGCTTTGGGGGCCATTATCAGCCTACCATAGCATGAATTGATATCTCCCATTTCAAAACAACTTTCATTGAGCACAGTCACTCCTTTCCTTTACAGCAAAACTCTTTGAAAGAGGCGTCCATACTCACTTCCTCTTCTTTCTTTAACTCATCAGCACTGCAGTAGATCTGCCCTTGGTCAAGGTCACCAATGACCTCTATGACACCTGATCAGTTCTCTGTAATCATCATGCTTAATGTGTCCATAGCAGCTGACACAACTGATGAAGTCTTCTCTCTTGAAACACTTGTTTTCACTTGGCCTCTTAAATACCCCCTTTCTTGGTTCTCCTCCTACCTCGATGACCCTCTCCCCTTTCTTCTTTTGCTGGTCCCTCTTCATCTTCCTTTTAAGCTTGAAGTGCATCAGTCCCTGACATCTTTTCTGTACGTTTACTCACACCGAAGCGACCTCATCCTGTCCCTCTTTATGTGGAGGTTCAACATTTGCCCTCGGGTGTGTAATTGGCATCTCAAACTCAACAAGTTGAAGCTGAACTCTTGATTTCTTCCCCAACCCTACTCATCCTTCTGTCTTTTCCAGATCAGTAAATAGCAGTGCCATTTTTCCAGTTACGTTCGAAACAATAGTTGTGACCTGCCAACAAATCCTAACGGCTTCACTTTTGAAATATATCTGGATTATCAGCTACTGTCACTCTATTCCAAGATACCATCAGCTCTTGCCTGGATTATTGTGACCGTTTCTAGCTAGTCTCATAGCCACTACCCAAGGTACCCCCACTCCCTGCCCCAGTCTATTTTTCACACAATAGTTTAAAAGATTCTTTTAAAAACTTAAGTCAGCATCGTTCCTGTGCTCAAAATTCTCCAGTTAAGGTACAGCATAGGGAATGGAGTATATGGTATTGTAACAGCATTGTATAAAGACAGCCTGTAGCTATACCTGAGGTGAGCACAGCATAACATCCAGACTTATCAAATCACCATGTTGTGTACTTGAAACTAATGTGACATTGTGTGTCAACTATACTTCAATTAAAACAATTTACTGCAGGATATATATGACAATAAATGCTATGTTTCTGTTTGTCTGATTAAAAAAATTCTCCAATTGCTTACTCATTCAGAGTAAAACCCAGTCTTACAGTTGCCTCTGAAATCCCCATGATCAGGCCCCCTGTGACCTCTCAGGCCTCACTCTTTGCTACTCTGCCCTTTAGTCCTGCCCCTCCAACCACACTGGCCTCTTTGCTATTCCTCATCCATGCTCAGCACGCTCATTCCTTGGGGCCTTTGCACATGCTTTTCTTTTCTTCCTGGTGTCTGCATCATTTAATATCTGCATGGCTTGATCAATGTCTTCTTTTGGGTCTCTGCTCAACTATCACTGGGATAACAAGGCTTTCTCTGTACAGATAAAAAGCTCCTGTCCTCACTCTCCCTCCCTTCTGCCTTGTTTCATTTTTCTTTATATAACTTGTAATCACCTGGCATGTGTTTACTTCTTTCCTATCTGTCTCTCCCTAATCAGTCACAAATTCTATGTGGACAGGGTCTAAGCTTTATTTACAGCTAAATTATAATGTCTATAACAGTGCCTAGGACATAGTTGGTGTTTAGTAAATACTTGTTGAATGAGTGGATGGATGAACTAATATATGGGTGCTGTAAACAAAAGGTACAGGCTGCCAGGAATGAAATGTGGGTTCTGGGGAAAGCCTATGTGAATGCTTTCCTGAGGAAGGAACGTGTGTGTTGAAACATAAGGGGGGGGGGGGATGAGGAAATGCAGAAGGCAGTGGAGTCAGCTGGTGCAACATGTACAAAGGCTCTGTGGCTGAGAGAGCATGATGAATTCACGCACCTGACAGAAGGTTGCTGTGGCTGGAGCTCAGAGAGTGATGGAGGGTGGCAATTCCAGAAGAATCTGGAGATACAGGCAAGGACCAGGCCATGAAGAGCCTTGGAAACTGAGTTAAGACTTAGGTCTTTATTGGAAGAGTCACAAGAAGCTACTGAACACAGAAACTTGTACCTGAGCATTCAGAGCAGCACCATGCCCAGTAGCCCAAAGTGGGAGCAACTCAGGTACAAGTTTCTGTGATCCATCAACTGATGATCGATAAACAAAATGTGGTCTAACAACGGAATCTTAGTTAGCCATAAAAAGGAATAAACCACTGATACATGTCATAGCATATATGAACCTTGAAAATGTTATGCTAGTGAAAGAAACCAGACACAAAATACCATATAGTTTAAGGTTCCATTCAGATAAAATGTCCAGAATAGTCAGACCCTTAGAGACAGAATGTAGATTTCTGGTTTTCAGGAGCAGAGAGAATGGGGGGAAATGAAGAGTGACTGTTGATGGTTATGAGCTTCTTTTTGGGGTGATGAAGATGTTCCAGATTGAGATCATGGTAATTAGGTGGCATAACTTTGTAAATATAGGAAAGCCACTAAATTGTATATTTTGAAATGGTATTATGGTATGGGAATTATAACTCAATTAAAAAAAAGAAGCTATCAAGAGGTTTAATTGAAGGTGAAGGGTAGCAGCATTTGATATGGCCAGATTTATATTTTGAAATGACTGTTTTAGCTGCAGTGCAGAGAATGAATTAAGGGTTGGGGGATCAGGCCCTAAGAGAAGATCAGAGACACCAGTGAGGAGCATTGCAACAGTCCAGAGAAAGAGAAAGAGTTAAAACCTACGAGATTTATTAATGGGTTGGATTTTAGGGACAAGAGAGGGGTCAAGGATTTCTCCTGCTTGTAAAGATTGTCTATGGCTTTCGCAGTCTCCAAGCACAGTAATTTCGGCTTTTACCTGGCATATGTCTTAATAAACGGCACCCGTAGTTTTAAAAAATCAATTTATAATGGTAAAATGCTATGTACATTTTAATTGTTATAACAATCATGATATACTTGCCCTTATGATATTGATAATGATAATGTGATTTTGGAATATTAATGTAGACCTTGTATGAGCTTGTGAGAGACTGTTGGAAATGCATGCTTTATCATCTTCTTTCCTCAAGATAGTGTTTGAAATCTACTTGGATTCATGGTGTCTCATATTGCAATTCTTTGGTGATTTCACTGTCCTTAGTCCCAAGAAGACTCCTGTGTTGCATCCAGGTCAATGGCTTTATAAAGAAAAGAAGCCAAGTGAAACAGATTTGCTCCACCAAGATGGTCCTCTTCCTCATGAAAATGTACGCAAAGGAGTTAGTGATTTCTGCAACTGGGCTACTTCTTTTGTAAGTTAATAGTAGTACTTACAACCTACTTTTATTTTTAAGTTTAATTATTTATTTTGAGAGAGAGACAAAGAGAGCTTGAGTCAGGGAGGGGCAGAAAGAGAAGGAGGAGAACCTCAAGCAGGCTCTACACTGTCAGCAAGGAGCCTGACACGGGGCTTGAACTCACCAACCCATGAGATCATGACCTGAGCCAAAATCACAAGTCTGATGCTTAACAGCCTGAGACACCCAGGCGCCCCCTTATAACCTACTTTTTATTTATTTATTTATTTATTTAAAAGAGTTTTTTATTTTTCATTATTTTTATAGTTTATTGTCAAATTGGTTTCCATATAACACCCAGTGCTCTTCCCCACAAGTGCCTCCCTCCATGACCATCACCCCCCTTCCCCTCTCTCCCTCCCTACTTTTTAAAGTCAAGCTCACGGGGCACCTGAGTGGCTCAGTTAGTTAAGCATCCAACTTAGGCTCAGGTCGTGATCTCACAGTTTGTGAGTTTGCGCCCCACATCGGGCTCTGTGCTGACAGCTCAGAGCCTGGAACCTACTTTGGATTCTGTGTCTCCCTCTTTCTCTGCCTCTCTGTTGCTCGTTCTCTGTCTCTAAAAAATAAATAAACATTAAAGTCAAGCTCAGAGTTGCTATTACTAAAAAAACAGTGTTCAGATATAAGTCAAATATTCAAATTCATAAAGGAATGTTTATGACTCTCCCACCATTTATAATAGAAATGTGTCCTGTAGATGATGTTTCTGGGAAGTTTGCAAGCTTGCAGACTATTCAGATGTTTATTGTTTATATGTCACATTGCTGTTGTTTCTTTCTTTGCCATCTTTATTGAGATATAATTGACATATAACATTGTGTAAGTTTAAGGTATACAATGTGATAATTTTACACACACACACACACACACACACACACATTGTACAATGATTACCACAATAAGGTTAGTTAAGACACCTATCAGCTCACATAATTACCTTTTTTTTTTTTTTTGAGTGCGGTGAGAACATTTAAGATCTACTCTCTTGGCAACTTTCAAGCATAAACACAATATTGTTAATTACAGTTACCATGCTGTGCTTTAGATTCCCAGAAGTTATTCATCATATAACTGAAAGTTTGTATACTCTGGCCAATAACTATTCATTTCCCCTACTATGTTGTTTCATATCCTTATTTTCCATTTCAATGTCCTTTTTTCTTTCTGTCCTTCACTTCTTCAATTCATTTTTCTCAGTTATATTTAAGTACTTGGGCAGCTATGCTTAACTACAACCTTCACAAAAGGTATTTCTGACATGAGTGGATTTTTGACTTAGTTATTAAAGTCTTTCCTTGCCCTCCTTTCAAGAACCTACTTAATTATCTATTTGTGTTCCTGAGTCCCTGTAGGTATAGATTCCTTAGGTTTTTACTGGATTTAAGACCTTCTAGGATTTGCAATCTTCCTTCCCCATTTTTTAGAACATTTGTCAGTTTTAGTCAAGGTATTATTTAGGACTATTTCATTGGCAGGGACTGGATTAAGGGAGAAAAGGGAACCATCCAGGGAGTTTCAGGTATAGCTGGATCTAGGTGCTAAAACGTTGTTAGGCATTCTCTCTGTCTCTTGGCTGCTCTCCTCTATCTGAATCCATTTATCTGACTCCAGTTTCAGGTGTATAACATAGTGACTTGCCAATTCTATACATTTGGCTACGTTCATCACAAGTGTAGTTACCATCTGTCACCATAAAATGCTATTATAATACCATTGATTATATACATGTGTTGTACCTTTTATCCGCATGACTATTCCTTCCATAACTAGAAGCCTATACATCCCAATTCCCTTCACCCATTTCACCTATTCCCCTCCCCCTGACAACCACCAATTTGTTCTCTGTATTTATGGGTCTGCTTCTGTTTTCTTGTTTGTTTGTTCCTTTGTGTTGTTTTTTATATTCCACATATAGGTGAAATCATATGTTTTTCTCTGTTTGTCTCAATTCATTTAGCATAATACCTTTTGGATCCATCCATGTTGTCACAAATGGCAAGATCTCATTCTTTTTTTTATGGCTGAGTAATATTCCAGTGTCTGTGTGTGTGTGAGATGTGTGTATCACATCTTCTTTATGCAGTCAGAAGGCTGCTTATGATTAAACAGACTGAATTTTTCTCGGCTCATTAATTCCCTCAGGGACTCACTGCCGGCTGGTGTTAAGTTGTCCCTTAATGCACTGACAAGGCCCTCCAGAGCCCCAGAACTTCTTGTCTCCAGTAAATACTGACTGAGCATTTTCTACCTCCTTTCCAAGCTACCTCTTTTCTAGCCGTAGTCAAATGCCTTCCTTAGATTAAAGAAGAATTTCACCATTTGTCCTTGATTCATGCAATGTGATATTCTTCCAGGGAAGTTCAAACATTGATGAAGAGTTCATCCTGAAACAGTTTGACATTGACTATCAGAGCAAACCAAACCATGATGTGCTCCACACAATGAGACTCAACCAGGTTCCTCTGGAGGTAAAGAGAGTGGGGCTAAAGAAACTGCAAGAGCCGCAATTTTCCCAGAAACTAGACTATGAGCCAAAACACCAGAAACTGCAGGTAATTGCCAATGAGGAGAAGATTAAGAATCAAAGAAAATTCAGTTGAGTTAAAACATTAAATGTTCTTGAATTCTGGTACTTCAGTGGGGCACTGGCCTTTTTCAGTAGGATTCTTGAAAATTTTTTTTTTGGTGTTTAATAAATGTTTGTTAAATCAATGAATATTTAATATACATAATATAGCCATTTATACAAACAAGTCATGCCATTCAGCATTACTGTTAATAACTGAATAATCATTGTTATCTCTATGTGTTTATATGTTGAAATTCTCTCTTTATGTGTTTTATATGTTGAAATCCAAACAGTTGATGGAAATATATATGAATGTTTATTAATCCAAGGGTTAAATGCTGCCATTAATGATCATGAAAGTTGTTTATTCTATGTCCAAAGAATTCTTGAATTTTGGGGAGAGTCTTAATGACCACAAACCATTATTCTTGACCACACGCTTTCTTGATAATTAATAAATTGCCCAGTTTTTCAATACCACTTGTCCGTGAAGACAGAAGAACAAGGAAAACAGAGGAGAAAAAACATGCCGTGTTCCTAAGGGTAGACCTATGGACTCTTAAGGTCTTTTCTACTTTTCTACACAATATACAGCTGCAAATACATATACACACGTATCAGATTGTATCAGTGCAACAACAGATTTAAGTACCTAAGTGGTGGTGGAGGTGGTGGTGAGAGTGAGGAAGTTCCTTTCTCTGAAAGTGAAAACCAATGTATTATTTCTAATTACCCTCTGTTTTTTACATGTGATCTTTGATACTACATTTCTGACATTTAAACATATTAACTTTGTCCTTTATATTTAAACACAATCAACTGATCTGTTTTACGTATATGATGTTTTCTGTCCTTGGTTCTGTTGCATAAGGTTTATGAAAACTATGCATTCCAGCACTAATATCAGCACTTTAAATTTTCCATTTCCCCCTCATCTTTTTTTTTTTTTTCTTGAGGGGGTCGGGTGGAGAGAGAGCACAAGCAGGGGAGGGGCAGAGAGAAGGAGAGACAGATAATCCTAAGCAGGCTCCGTGCTATCAGTGTGGAGCCAGATGTGGGACTCGAACTCATGAACTGTGAAATCATGACCTGACCCGAAACCAAGAGCTGGACGTTTAACCAACTGAGCCACCCAGGTGCCCCCACCCCCACCAAATCTCATCTTTCTAAGGGGTAAAACCCAAAGTGATGCTGGACAGGAAAATTATGTCCATCACACCTGAGGCCTGAACCACAGCTTGTCCAGAATCTGGGCTGAATCAAATTGCTCAATTCCCTGTATGTACAAATAGTTGCACAACCACTGCTCTATAAACCATGGTGGTTATTGACAAAATTGAACTTTTGACTGGCAGACAGAGGGTCACTAGGTAAAAGTTCAAATACATTTCCTTATGGTATAATTTTCCTTCTGCCCATAGGACTTCCTTGAACACTGCTTCTAGTGTAGGTCTGCTGGGTGATTAAATCCTTCAACTTGCGTATGTCTGAAAATATCCTTATTCTGCCTTCCTTCTAAAAGATATATTTTGTGGGTATAGAGTTCTAGGTTCACGATTTTTTATTTGTTTTCAGTACTTTAAAGATGGTGTTATACTGCCTTGTTGTATTGTTTCTGATGAGAAATCTTATGCCTTCCTTGTCTTTGTCTTTCTGGACATGGGATCTTCCTTGGCGACTTTAAAGATGTTCTCTTTGTCACTGGCTGTGGGTAGTGTGATTGTTATATACACCTTGGTATTTTTTTCTTGTGCTTGGGGTTTGGTGAGACTCTTCAATCCATGGATTTATAGTTTTCATCAAATTTGGAAAAATTTTGACCGTCATTTCTTCAAACTTTTTTTGTCTCTCCCTCCCCCTCTCCAAGGACTCCAGTTAGGGGTAATTAGGCTGCATGGAGTGGTCTCCCAGCTCACTGCTGCTCTGTGCAGGTTTTTTTTTTCTTTTCAGTTTTGATTCTTCTTTTTCTCTGTGTTACTACTGCTGTCTTTAAATGTTCTAATCTGTTCTTTCTGCAGTGTCTAATCAGCTACTGATCCTGTCTAAGTTTATTTTTCATCACATACATTATAACTTTTCATTTCAAGAAGTTTGACTTGAGTGTTTAAAAAACCATTTCCATGTCTCTCCTTAATCTTAACACATGTGAAATGCAGTTATAATAACTGTTTTTGATCTTGTCTGCCACTTCTAACATTTGTGTCAGTTCCGTGTGAGTTGCCATGAGTTGATTTATCTCATTATGGATCATGTTTTCCTGCCTCTCTTTATGCCTGGTGATTTTTTTCAGTAGATGTCAGGCACTGTGGAATTTACCTTATTGAGGCAGGGTATTTTTACTATAAACTTGAGTTTTGTTCTGGGATGTAGTTAAAGTTATTTGGAAATGTTTGATGCTTTTGGGTCTTGGCTTTTAAAATTCAATCCTTCCTAGGATCAAAGTGATGTTCAGTCTGTGGCTAATTCTCTACAACTGAGGGAAGACCCTTCAGTCTGTTCTACCCAGTGTCCTGTGAATCTTTAGGTGTCTCAGAAGGGAACAGGCATGATTCCTGGCTCTGTGTACATGCTGGGTGCTGTTTCTTCTAATCCTTCTGGTTGGTTCTGTCCCTGTGCTTGGGTCACTTCCTCCCATACATGTGCTGAGAGAGACCCTCTGCAAACCTCTGGAGTTCCCTCTCTACGCAGTTCTCACTTCTGTTACTCTGCTCCAAAATATAACTGCCTTGGTCTGGACTCTCAGTTCTGTCCCCTCAACTCTGAGCGTCTGTCTGCACTGTGGCCTGGAAAGTCGCTCAAGACAGTGAGCTGGGACAATTGTGGGACTTGTCTTGTTTGTTTCTTGTCTGTCAGGGATCCCTGTACTTGCTCTTTGGTGTCCAGTGTCTATAAGCCTCTATATTTATATTTATATTTATATTTATATTTATATTTATTTCTGTTTTCTAGTAGGTGGATGTAGAGGGGGTAAATCTGGTCCCTCTCCCAGAAGTGGAAATTCCCATCTTTCTTTTTTACCCCACATACTCTCAGGCCTGCTACACTCCTCTTTGGTCGTTAAAACTCTGAGCTTTCCTACTACCTCACGTTTGCTCACAATATTCTCTGTCTGAAGTGCCCCTCACCCACATCTACCTTCTTATATCTTTCCTTAGACCCGGATCATGTGCCAGCTTTTCCGTGGAGATTTTTCAGGTCCCGTGGTTGACAGTACTTAATTCTTACTGCTGACCTCTCACAGTAGTCTGTGCCTGCTGTGAAATTACAGCACATCTCTCTTTCCCCTGGATGTTAATCCTTCCATTTGTCTGTACAGCCCTTCCACAAACATTTCTGGGTATCTGCTGGTGTGTGCTGAAAAGTGCTGGGAACACACAAAGCTGACACAGCCTCATCGGGTCAATAGACAAATGATGGACTATCATGACATACTGTCATGGCTCATGGAAGACATGGGAGGAAGTAGTCAGTTCCACCGAGCACGGGGTGAGGGGGGTCAGTTAAGGCCTCACAGAAGAAATCATGTGTGTGCTGAGTCTCAAATGATTATCAGTCACCCAACAGCATAACATATTTCAGAACTCAAATCTGTACTATAGATTTCGTCCTCTCCTTTTTTTTTTCTTCTCTCTCCTTCCTGCCTTCCTTTTATTCAGTGATTCTTGGTTGAGGGGGATTTTCCCCTTCCCATCCCACCCCCTGGGGATATTTGGCCACATCTGGATATTTTCAATTGTCAGAATTTGGCGGAGGCAGTGCTACTGGCATCTAGTGAGTAGAGGCCAGAGAGGCTGATAAAGTTCCTACAATGCACAGGACAGCCCCCTCCAAAACCCCACAACAAAGGACTATCTAGCTCAAAGTGTCAGTGATGCCAAACTTGAGCAACCCAATTTTCATTCAACAAATATTTATTGAGCAGTTATTATGTCATAAATATTGCTCTAGATGCCCAGGGCATTGGTTGTATCTGGGAACAATCTCGAGGCTTACGAGACAAACAATGAGAAGAATATATAGCATATGAAATAGTGATATGTATTGTTAAGAGAAATGAGACAGGGAAGGGAGATAAGGAGTGTTGGGAGGTGGTTGCAATTTTTCAACAGTATGCTTGAAATGAAGGAATCGAAATGCTGAATCCAGCTCGGAGAAGGGATTTCCTCTCCCTCTGGGCTGTCCCATCCTCTCTGCTTTAGATAGACAATCTGACCTGACTCTAGAATGACCCACGCAATTCTGCCTCAGATTTAAATGTGAGTGAGAAGAGAGAGGGGCAGAATCTTTGCGGTTTCGTCTTTGCCTTACTCGAGTGTTAGACCCCCTTTTGTGATGAGACAGTGTGGGTGTTGCATCCACACTGTCAGGCTATGATACAACAGATCTCTTTTTTTTAAATTTTTAATGTTTTTTGAGAGACAGAGAGAGACAGAGCATGAGTAGGGAGGGGCAGAGAGAGAGGGAGACATAGAATCTGAAGCAGGCTCCAGGCTCTGAGCTGTCAGCACAGAGCCCGATGCGGGGCTCGAACCCACAAACTGTGAGATCATGACCTGAGCCGAAGTCAGATGCTTAACCGACTGAGCCACCCAGGTGCCCCTCAACAGATCTCTTTACATCCTTCCTGTACTACTGAGGAATGGGAGAAAGAAAGGAATGACATCTATTCTTCCTCCTCTTTCTCTCTTCCAATCAGAGGCAAGAAATTAGTGTTAGACAGCAATTTTGTTGTTGTTGTTGTTGTTGTATAGCATTTTGATCAAAAGTAGTATAAGGATTTATAAGATTGAGCACAGTTCTGGGCTTATAGTAAAGTCTATAACTCATTATTTTGGTTGACTGAGTATTGTTTAAGATCATTACCCCTTCAGTGAAATATTTGATTTTTATATGATTTCTAGCTGCTTTAAATAACTTTTTCCTTTAATGCTTCCTATGACACTATGGCTGGATACTATTATCTCCATTCTGCAGATGAAGCATTAACTAATTTGCCCATAGACTCATAGCTACTAAGTAGGGGAGGCTGGATTTAAACCCGGGTTTGTCTAAATGCAAAGACCATGCTTAACCATTACATTATTTTCTCAATTGTGAACTGTTCGTGATACCTTTGTAAGTCAAAGCATACTAAAACTTCATAAAATACTTTGGCAAGGATCAACCATAAGCTAAAAATAAATACTACTACTTTTGGGGTGCCCGGGTGGCTCAGTCAGTTAAGCGTCTGATTCTTGATTTCTGCTCAGGTCATGATCTCATGATTCATGAGATGGAGCCCCAAGTCAGGCTCTCTGCTGACAGCAAGGAGTCTGCTTGGGATTCTCTGTCTCCCTCTCTCTGTCACGACCCCTCCCCCGCTCTTTCTCTCTCAAAATAAACTTTAAAAAGTGCTACTGCTTTCCTAAGCTAAATCTTAGACTTATTGAAATGACAAATATAAAAAAAACTAATGAAATTGGGAATTGTTATTTTCTATAGAATCCTTATAAACCAAAGCATGTGAAGATGAGGTACGGAGCATGGTACCTGGACACCAAGTTGTGGAAAAAGCAAAGAGCAGATGAACCCTTGGTTGATCCGAAGGTCTCATGTAAAGCTCAAGATGAGAATTTTAAAAAGGAGCTGCAGGAACAGGTATGTCTATGTGCTGAGATATGATCATCTGATCTAAATATTATCATGCCAACTGCCATCTCATGTTGAAGTTAGAGTTCTGGGTGGAACAGAACTTGCATATTGAACTCAGCAATGAGAAAGCCAAGCCGTTCTATGAGGTTACACATATACACATTATATGTGTAATAAGTAAGTCTTGAAATCTCTTGGCTTTATGGTTGACACAATGTCTCTAAAGATGGGGCAACCATTCATCATATTCCTAGCATTCTTGGAACAATGAATTCTATGGATAAATTGGCTATTCGAAGGGTGGTGTGACCTGGTAGGACCACCCCAGTACTCAGAATGGATATAATCTCATGGGTTCTCTTTGAGTAAATAAATGTGAAGCTGGTTTTTTGTCAGCAATGGGTGAATGTTAAAGTGTTCAAAACTGCACTGAGGAAACTTCTTTATGCAATTTCCAGAGTTGCAGGACCTGTGATAGAAAAGGGGCAAAGGTTAATAAGCACCAATTGACATTGCAAAGCAACAGACACACATAACCAGGATGTGCTCTAATTTTACTGCAAATAAACTCTGTGCCTGCCCAGCCTTGTGTGCATGCCTAACAGACAGAAGATACTCATTGTAGTCCTGGAAATTTGGAAATAGTGACACGACACTTGAACAGAACTCTGATAAAAATAATTTGTGACCCCTTCTCTTTTACGACAGGTCCAAAACTTCTCCCAGATAATGATGTGAAAACACTTCAAAACAAAATGCTATATAGATGTGCCAACTCATTTATTCAGTAATCACTCATTGATTGCCTCCTTTAGATTGGAAAGCTGAGGCAGGAATGATGGTCACTTTTATCTTTTCTAGTAGTAGGTATGAAATTCTTATTTTTCACATGTAAGGCATGGCACAAATTTATAAGCACAAGATGCTTATAGAAGCCAAAAAGTAATATAAATAATGTTCAGGGGCACCTGGGTGGCTCAGTCAGTTGGGTCTCCGACTTTGGCTCAGGTCATGATCTCATGGGTTTGTGGGTTCGGGCCCTGCATCGGGCTCTGTGCTGACAGCTCGGAGCCTGGAGCCTACTTCAGATTCTGTGTCTCCCTCTCTCTGCCCTCTCCTGCTCACACACTGTCTCTCTCTCCTTCAAAAATAAATAAACATTACAAAAAATTAAAAAAAATATATAAATAATATTCAGTAGAATTTCTTGGTGTGTGGTTTTTGAAGCAAAGTATCTAAGTGTATGTGAATTTAATACATAATGTAAAACTATTCCAGTTGCACTTAAAAAAATAACAAAACATGAATCAGTGAGTGAATAATTCTCAATGAATCAAATATTGCAACACAAAAATAGATATAAAACTTTTGTTTTAAGTTGTCTGGAAGTTCTTTTTAGAAATATATTATTAAAGACTAATTCTTAAAGGCATAAGAAATTTTATAAAATTATTCCATTTTGATGGTGAACACGAATAAAGGTGTTTACCAAAATGGTGACAGTCAGCTCATGAAAAAGAAGTAATGTTTAAATTTTGGAAATATGGTTATATATGACAGTAAAAGATTGTTTACCAGGCTGCTTAGACATAAGGAGGAGTCAAATTAATGGGATTGTTCTCTTAATGAGAATACCTTTGATTTATAAATCACACCTTTGTCCTTCCTGAAGATTGAATTTCCCTGTTAACTTTAGTTTGTGCCACTTGACTATGGCATCCGAATTCATGAGACACAGGAGCTATAGGATGCTGGTAGGGGACAGTCACGATGAGGTCATGGCTATCTTGCTGGGAACTTTGGTGTGTTCTTGACTGAATTCACTTGGAAGGTGGAATGGTTTTAAAGAACTGAATTACAATGACATAAACTTTTCCATCCAATTTTAAAATTCAAATAAATGAAAGGTAAAACCCAAAAGATACATGAATGCCCCAAAGATGTTGGGACTGGATCAAATCTTTTCTGAGTATCATGTCCTTTGAAGTTTAAGTCAACCAAGTAAATTTACAGGTGTAATTGGCTCTAGTCAATGACTCATGAATTGGGCAGTATCCCATCTAACAAATAGAAGGATGCTCCAAGGAATTTTATAAAATGGAAGGCTTTTTATAGGCAGAAATGGGGTGGGTCAAGGAAATTATCAGCAAAAGAAAAGATTGTTCTGGCAAGGTCACTTTTCTAAGGCAGAAGGGCAGGGGTCTTATGCAGAGTTACCTGACTAGTGCTGATCTGGAAATTCCAGACTAATGAGTTTAAAATCCCACTCCCGGGAGAGGCTGAAACTGCAATTAGATTAGGTATTAAATCTTGGTGGCACTTAATGCAAGTGACTCCATTTGCTTCTTTTTTTTTTAAGAAAAAAATTATTTATTTATTTTGAGAAAGAGAGAGAGAGAGAGAGAGAGCACAGTGAGCAGGGGAGGGGCAGAGAGAGAGAGAGAGAGAGAGAGAGAATCCCATGCAGGCTATGCGCTGTCAGACAAAGCAGGGCTCAGTCTTACAAATGGTGAAATCATGACCTGAGCCGAGATCAAGAGTGGGATGCTTAACTGAGCCACCAAGGCACCCCTCCATTTGTTTTTTTTTTTAAACATTGCCCTTCCTTTTCATGAACCTGTCAGCCAAACTGAGAGGTGTGATCAAAATGTAAGGTATTAGTGCCACTCTCAGCTAGTGCTCTGTGGTTCTTGAAGCTTTGGTGGATCCTGCTTTTTTCATGAATCTCTGTGGTGTTCACAGGTCATGACTTCAGGCTCACAATGTTTTAGTCAGTCATTCTCTTTGTCCCGTTTTTGATGCTCCAGCATTAGGGAGATCATTTGCTTGGTGATTAGCAGCTACAAACATGCATTTCAAGCTTTTGAGAGAATGGAACACACCAGGGAGATTATTATGAAAACTCTAAGTAGGATAATTCCCAATGTTTGGAGTGCTCTTTGGAGCCATGATTCCTGAGACCAAACTAATCAGAGAATGACCCAGTAATAAGACTCACCCTTTGAAGCCAAGTGGCTTGCTCAGTGATGTTATGTAACTGAGTTTCAGCTTCCCCAGAAGTGCTAATCCAGGTACAGCATGTGGTGTTGGCCACAGCACGGACACCTCCTTGCTCAGCTAAAAGCTAATCCTGTTATCAAGAACAACTTTGGCCAGAGATTCTACAGATCTTTGCTGGGCAGCTCGTGTCTTAGCAATGGAATCTGTGATGTCTCCAAGAATTAAGGATAACTCTCTGATCATAGTCTAATTTTATTTGTTCCTAAACCAGAGGTCAGTCAGGTTCTTAGTGCATATGGGAAGAGAAATACCTAGCCTGAAATAAAAAGTCATCCTAACAAAGATGGGTACTGCTGCTGAGATCTCTCGGTGAGTGGGGACAGATCTGATCTTGATAATCATGGGAATGTGGGGGTGCAAGTGTATGAAGATTCACATGGGTAAATGTATCTACTTCGAAGCAGGGTTCGAATGTGGTTTGTGGTGATATTGGGAATATAAGAGAAATTGGTCACAGGGAGGACCAGTGGGTCTCTTGTCTCTTGCATCATGACAAATTTAGTTTGACACATCTGAAAGTTTGCCTCCCTTAGCAATGGACTGTGCAAGACAGATGGAATTCTCTTTCCTGGCCAGTGTTAGAGTAATGAAAAGAAATAGAAGAAGCGATTTCATGTTTAGTTGAAGTATGGAATGTTGATCAGTGTTTTGGGTAGAAGCAGTCTACTTTGGTGCCAGATACTTCTCTTCCTCATCAAAGTGATTCAGAGGTCTCCAACATCTGTATAGGACCAGATTTCAAGTGGAGGCTTCTTTAACTGTGAGATGTGTGTCCAGGGCCTAATGCCCTCTAGTTTTGTAGTAGTGTCAGTGGTCAGGAGTACTGGGTAAGATCCCTTCTAATGGGGCTCAAGGGTCATCTTCCTCTGATAATGCTTCTAGAATACCCAGTCACCAGGCTCTAGACTGTGACCAACACGATCCCGTGAATTGGGATTAGGGAAGTCTTCTTTAATCTGTCAATGATACACTTAAGCATCAGACACAAAGACAGTAGCTGGTCCTACTAGCATGAGACAACAGGGATCAGCAGAAGGTTGTATAAGACATTGGTCTGCTGGTGACCATATCCTGAGGAGTGAGTTTATGTTTCCCAAAGGGAGTGCTGCAGACAGTCAGGAAGACCAAAGGCAATACCTTCTGCCAGGGGAGTCCAGTGATTTCAGCAAGTTTAGAAGTGGGGATCCCATTAGTTCTCCCAACATTGCCTGATGAGTCAGGGTGATAAAGACAATGATAATTCCAAAAAGTTTGCAAGGTTTTTATTAAGCCTCATATGATTTGGCAAGTCAAATGTGTACTTGGCAATGGGTACTTGATCACTGGCGTTTGTGGAAGCTATACCCCAAATGGGAAACACATTCTCTGACAGGTCTTTGCCACTGTGAGGGCATCACCCTGGCAGCAGGGGAAGGCTTCAGCCAATCCAGAACACACAAGTGCAGTGACAAGAACATACTGACAACCCACACAAAGTGGCAATTGAATGAAGTCCATCTCCAGGTGTTCAAAGGATCCAGAGGGAGGAGGTCTGAGGGCTTTGAAGACAAAAATAGTTTTTCTAGGATTATGGACTTGGCAGGTCAGACCTTGCTCAGACTCTTTTTGCAGTTTTATAGAAGTCTTTCCTCCAGTGTCAATTCATAATTTGAGATCATCTTAAATGCCCTGTGGTGGGTTTAGTAATGAAAAAAACAAAAAATGGGGTTTGTCAGGGAGCCAGGAAGAACCAAGCAGCAGTCTTGGGTTTCCCCATGGCCCTAACTGTTCATTTAATTTATAGCTCTTGTTTACCCATCTTAATTTCTGACTCAGAAGCAGACTATTGCCATGTTACAAGGACATCAGGATGGCAAAAATCTGGCAATGAGGGGTCATTTTTTTTTTTTTGGCAGAAGCAGAATGGATTTCATCAATATGTGCCACAATCTTTATAGAATTTTTGCTGTTGCCTTTGCATGAAAGTTGGCTAGGGCATTTACCTGACACTCAGGTTCAGTCTTTCAGTGTGAGCCTCAATTTTGATGACAGCAATTTCAGGAGGTGAGAGGAGAGCAGTAAGAAGATCATTCACTGTTGCCCATTTTTGATTGAGCCCCAGAGGACATAAGAAAGCCCCTTTGTTTCTGTAGCATCCTTGAATCATGAACGACCCCCAAGGCATACTGGCTATCAGTATAAGTATTAAGTCTGTCCTTCTGATCATTGGCGTGCTCTGATCAGGGCATGGAGATCTGCTGGTTGCATGGATGTAGCTTATGGAATGTTTCCTCTTTCGGGTAAGTCATATTGTATAGTAATAGCACAGCCAGCCTGGAAATCCCTTTTTCATTTCTACAGTATGACCCATCACAAAGATTAGGTCAGGAGTAAAGGAATATCTCACCAATCAGAACACAGTATCACAAAATGGGACATTAGTAGCTTGTAGTCATGGACTCGCCTTCCTCAGGTAGAGGTAGTAACGTAGCAGGATTAAGGGTGTTGCAAAGTTTAATAGTTTTTTTAAAGTTATTTATTTATTTTGAGAAAGAGAGAGTGCAACTGCGAGCAGGGAAGGGGAAGAAAAAAAGGGAGAGATAATCCCAAGTAGGCTCTGTGCTGTCAGTCTGATGTGGGGCTTGATCCCACGAACTGGGGGATCACGACCTGAGCTGAAATCAAGAGTCAGACACTTAACCGACTGAGCCACCCAGGCGCCCCAAAGGTGTTGCACAGTTTAAGACACAGATTGGGTGGTGAAAGCAGAAGTATCTCACAGGAAGTTAGTCTACTTGCAAGAAATGTTGAGTCAGTTCTGAGTTAAGAAGACTTTGGACAGTGGATAGACTTTGCCAATAAACGTCATTTCCTAGGGTCACATCTGATGAGGGTTCCACTTGCTTTGCAGCTTCGACTGTAGCCTTAAGAGGCCGGATAGGCATGAGCAATTCAATCAGGTTGTGTACTGTACGAGGCAATAGGCCTACGTTTATTACCATGCTTTTGTGTGAGTGTTCCCAGGGCTTGATTATCCCTCTCTTGCACAAATAAGGTGAAAGGTTTTGAATAGTTAGGTGGCCCCAAGGCAGGCAGTTCTTAAGGTGCTTGTTTTAGTCTCCTAAAAGTCTGCTCCTGTTTGTCTTTCAAAGGAAAGTGTTCAGGGACCGAAATTTTAGTCAGTTCCTAGAGTGGGGTAGCTAATAGAGAAAATTTAGGAGCCCATAGGCTGCAATAACCAGTCAAGCCTAGTCATCCACAAATCTGTCACCTAGTTGTTGGTGTTGAAAATTCCTGAATTAGATTAATTCTTTTGGGAGACAGCTGAATTCCTTCAGGGCTTAGATAATGACCCAGGTAATGAACAGTGTCTAGAGATAATTACAATTTTTTCTTAGAGACTTTGTGTCCCTCTTCAGCTAACTGCTGTAGCAAATAAATAGACTCATTTATGGATTTCTCTTTGGTAGCTGAGCGTAGCAAGAGGTCATCTACATACTGCAAAAGGGTTGATTTCCCCGGGAACTGTAGTGTGCTTAAATCTCGGTGAAGTGCTCTAGAGAGGTGAGAAAGAGCCTCAAGGAACTCTTGAGACATGACTGTCTAGGTATAGGGTTGATAATTCCAAGTAAGGCAAATAGATACTGGCTATTGGGGTCTCCAAGGATGTTGAAAAAGGCTAAACAGAGGTCCACAGTAGTGGACCATTTTGAGTCTGATAGAACTTGTGACAGAGGGTGTTCAGATTTGGAATGACTGGGAGATGGGGAATAAATGTCTTATTAATAGCTCTCAAATCCTGGAAAACTCAACATCCAGTCCATTAGGTTTCCAGACAGGCAAGATTGGGCAGCTGTTGGAGGAACTGGTACAGAGAATGATTAACCCTGGGCAAGTAGGTCTTCTAAGGGTTTGAGGCCTTGTATGGCCTCAGGCTTTAATGATTATTGAGACAATTTAGGGAGAGGTTTTGTTATACCTAGGAATCTGTAACAGCTCAGCTGCTGTTTTGTGAGCTTTTTCTAGTCCCTGAGAAGTTGAAGACCAAAGTGCTTGAATACCATCCATGGGGTTTTGCGGTCTTGCTTACTGCATCCATTTTGGGGCTTCACTAGGTCTTACCAACATGTGCACATGCTGATAAAGACATGGATGCCTGGGGTCATAGGCACAGATAAGGACTCAGAATCTTCAAAAAACTTTCAGGATTCCTCCCTAGGTTTAGGAATTTCTTTAATTACAGCCATTAGTTCAGTCTTTGACCAAGGGGTAAAAGATACCTGAGAGGTTCATTTGCAACCTTGGTGGTTTTATTTTATTTTAATTTTATTCATTTTTTACCCTTTATTTATTTACTTGAGAGAGAGAGAGAAAGAGACAGAGGGACAGAGATAATGTGAGCAGGAGATGGGTAGAGAGAGTGGGAGAGAGAGAATCTCAAGCAGGCTCCAAGCTGTCAGCGTGGAGCCTGATGTGGGGCTTGACCTGTGAGATCATGGCCTGAGCTGAGATCAAGAGTTGGTCCCTTAACCAACTGAGCCACTCAGGCATCCCTGGGTAGTTTTACTTTAAAAAGTAACTGTCCAATAGTCTCTTCATAGTGGAAAGGATGTTCAGACAGAGGATTAGTAAAACCTGAGTTCTCAGGTGAAAAAGGATGGAGGAGCAGTAGGAGTTACAGCAGTCCTATGGTCTTTTGTTCTCTGTACCTCTTGTGTCTTTAATTTTTCATTGGCTTTTTGGAACCAAGTCTTTTAATGAGGTTATTTTATTTTGGAAACTTCAAAGTTTTGGAGACTTCTGCATACCAATTGTAAGCATCCCATTCTGTGTGTTCAACTTGGGACCCACTTGCTCTCAAGTGCATTTCTTTTTTCCCTTTTTTTAAAAAAAATGTTTATTTATTTTGAGAGAGAGAGAGAGAGAGCGCATGAGCTGGGGAGGGGCAGAGAGAAAGAGGGAGAGAGAGAGCATCCCAAGCAGGCTCCATACGTTAAGTACAGAGCCTAACACAGGTCTTGATCTCAGGACTGTGAGATCATGACATGAGCTGATATCAAGAGTTGGATGCTTAACCAACTGAGCCACCCAGGCATCTCTCTCAAGAGCACTTTTAAGTGATCTTATCTAATTAGAATGTTCCTCATAATGGCCTTTGTTACTCTAGGTTATTTTTAGTAAAATTTTGGCATTTTGCTAGGTATATGCAGTTTCTAGGACCATCGTTCTCAGACATAAAATAGACAAGAATGTGGGGAGGTGGATCTCTGGATATAAAGGATCCCATTTCTTTTAGCTAGTAGGCCTTTGGGTTTCTTGGAACTAAACTGATCCTCACATTGTCTATCACAGGAGTCTTCTTGAAGTGGTAAGTACTTTAACAACCTTTAAATGCTCAACCCCAGCCCACCAATCTTTTCAGCTTGGCTTCTGAGATTATTATTAGGAACTAAATCTTATTTAATACTTAATACCTGAGGCCTCCCACAGGACCCATCCAGCCCAAGTCAGACCCAGACAAGCCGAAATTGGACCCAGTCCAATCCCAAATCGGACCCAGTCCAATCCCAGATCAGACCCAGTCTGGTTTTTAAGTTGGACCCAGTACAACTCTGGCCTGTAACCAACAGCAGTTCCCTGTGTGGAATCTGGAGATTAGAAAAAGGATTGAACCAGCAGATCCAAAAGAATAGGGACTGTGGACTGATTCCAAACAAGTGGGGAATTATAGCTACCACCAAGCGGTTCCCAACATGGGTCTGGTGATAGAACCAAGGGCTGTACTTTCCAGTGGAAGGAACTGTGGAAAACCAGTTAAATCAGCAGCTTGATGCAGGGAGTGGAGCTCAGACTGAGAGGAAGTGACCAATGGCCCTCAGAAGCAGCAAGAGAATGAAGTGTTCTCAGGCACCTTGTTCTCCAAAGCCACTGGAAGTCTCCTTTGGTCCCCCTGCTGCCACCAAACTGTCAGAGAACAAAAATTCAACCAAGGTAATTTGAAGATCTAATTGTCTTTATTCAATGATCCATGACTTGGGCAGCATCCCATCTAACAGACAGAAGTGTGCTCCAAGGACTTGCACAAAATGGAAGGCTTTTATAGGCAGAAATGGGGTGGGATAAGGAAGTTATTAGCAAAAAAAGAGAAAGGATTGTTTCAGGCAAGGTCATCTTCCTTAGAGGGAGGGACTGGGGTCCTTATGCACTAGTACCTCACTAGTACTCATCAAGAAATTCCAGACTGACTGCCTTAAAATCCCACTGAAATAACAGTTAGGTTAGGTGTTAAATCTGGGCGGGGCTTAACAGAAGTGACTCCATCTTGGGCCTGTTCTTTTTTAACAGATCTAAAAATTGTGGATATTTGCCTAGTGGAAAAAACACTCCTGTTTCTTCCTCTACTACTCTCAGTTCTGGTCACCAAATGTGTCCAGTTTTTTTCACTCCACACCAAGCAAGTCTCTGACATCAGCTGGGTGTCCTTCAATTTAACTCAATTCTGACACTACTTGGAGTTCACATCAGACCCCACAGGTTAAGGGCTCAGTCTCACAACACTGCCCTCACAATTGCAAATTCAAATTATCACCAACCAGCTGTACATTAGGGGTTCCCACACCTCCTCCTTAGGTTCTATCATCTGCTCAAAGCACTCAGGAAAACGGCTTACTTACCAGATTATGGGTTTATTATAAAAGAATATAATTCAGGAATAGCCAGATGCGCAGAGCAAGGTATATGAAAAAGGGTGCTGAGCTTCTGTGCCCTAGCCAGGCGCACCACCCTCCCGAATCTCCACATGCTCACCAGCCTGCAAGTTCTCTGAACCCTATCCTTTTGGGTTTTTATGGAGGCTTTCATAAGTAGGAATGGTTGATTAAATCATTGGTCATCAGTGATCAATTCAGCCAGAGATTGCAGAGTGGAGCCAAAAGTTCCAACACATGATTGTTTCCTCTGGCAACCAGACCCCATCCTGTGGCTATTGAGGGGCTTTCCAAAAATCACTTCATTAACATAAACTCTGTTGTGATTAAAAGGGGCTAGTTATGAAGAACAAAAAATTCTTTCTTCTTTGTGGCTCTTATCACTTGAAAATTGCAGTGGTTTTAGCAGCTCTGTGCCAGGAATGAGAAGAAGACCAAATATATATTTCTTATTAAAAATCACATTATTGTCCAATGGAGTGTTACTTGGCTATCAACAATTATGAAATCTTGCCATTTGCAACTGCGTGGATGGACTAGAGGTTATTATGCTAAGTAAAGTCACTCAGTCAGAGAAAGACAAATATATGTCTTCAGTCATATGAAGAATTTAAGATACAAAGCAGATGAACATAAGGGAAAGGAAGCAAAAATAATATAAAAACAAGGAGAGGGACAAAACATAAGAGACTCTTAAATACAGAGAACAAATTGAGGGTTGCTGGAGGGGTTGTGGGTGGGGGGGATGGGCTAAATAGGTAAGGGGCAGTACGAAGGACACTTGCTGGGATAAGCACTGGGTGTTATATACAGGGGATGGATCACTGGAATCTACTCCTGAAATCATTATTGCATAATATTCTAACTAATATGGATGTAAATTAAAAAATAAATTTAAAAATCATAATAAAAAAGAAAAGAAAATGACAGTATTGTACCTGGGTGGCTCAGTCAGTTAAGCATCTGACTCTTGATTTCAGCTCAGGTCACGATCTCATGGTTCATGGGATTGAGCCCCACATCAGGCTCTGTGCTGGCAGCACAGAGACTGCTTTGGATTCTCTCTCTCTCTCTCTCTCTCTCTCTCTCTCTCTCTCTCTCTGCCCCTCTGCTGCTTATACATTTGCTCTCTCCCTCAAAATAAATAAATGAACATTAAAAATCTCAAAATAAATAAATGAACATTAAAAAAAGATAAACATAAAAATCACAGTATCATACTTGTTAATCTCAAACAGGTTAAATTCCAAACATCTTGAGTTAATAATTGTCTAATTGCTAAAGTGTATTGGTTATCTTTAATGCAAGGGTAAGAAAAAGGGTAGGGAAAGGAGAGAAAGTTGGACATCTTTTGAAAGCCTTTATATTCACTGATTCGAGAATGTTATCCACACATATACTCTCAGATGAGGAGGAAGTGATTTAAAATAAGGTACTTCATAAAGAGCTAAATGCTTTTAATTAGGACAAGAATGAAATCAAGCTTCTGACAGCTGACTTTTTTTTTTTATGTGGATCCTCTTTTAGGAGTTACTTGCAGACCTTCATGGAACAACTGCCTTTAAAGATTTCATTCGAAGCAGGGGCTACAGGATGCCAAGTGTGAGTAAAGGGTCGTTTCAGAAAGACTTGCTGAGGGGCTCACGGTTCTTGATGGGACAGAGTCAGCACCCTCTCAAAAACAAAATACAGTTGACTCTTGAACAACACAGGCTTAAACTGTGCAGGTCAACTTTCACATGAAATTTTTTTTGATAAATATAGTATGATACTGTAAACATATTTTCTCTTCCTTATGACTTTCTTAATAACATTTTTTCTTTAGCTTACTTTAATGTAAGAAGACAGTATATAATATATGTGACACAAAATCTATGTTAATCAACTGTTTATGTTATTAGTAAGGCCTCTGGTCAACAGTAAGCTATTAGTAAAGTCTTTGGGAAGTCAAAACTTATACACGAATTTTCAGCTAAGTGGGCGTTGGTGCCTCCAACCCCTGTAGTATTGTTCAAGGGTCAATAGTACCTCTCACACCAGGGCTCAGGTTCCTGGAAGGAAGGGCATGCTTTTCCCTAGACAAAGGCCCAGAGATAGGATTTGGCTTTTGCTTTTTTTATTCTGCCTATTTGGTTTCTACTGTCAGAGGTGCTGTCTCCCTGCTGACTCACCTTCCTTGAGTTTGGCCTTAATGGGAGCAAAGTAGAAGAGGTCTATGTGCAGGGTATGTACCTTGCAAACTCTGACTGTTAGTCAAATAGTCTGAAGTCTCTAGGAAGTCTTTGAGTATCTTTTACTTCCACATCTAAGGACAGAGAGCTGTGGCTTGGGTCAGGACAAAATGGAATTGAGATTCACAATAGGAATTAGCCTTGTGTGAGTCAGACTTGTGTGGAAGGAGACCAGGACAAAAGTTCAGTTCCCAGGGGCCCAACAGTATCTTCCATCTTTTTCCCACTTTCTCTTACCCCTCATCTAGTTTCCCCTCTCTTAACTTGTAAAGCTAGCCCCAGCTGCCTCCCACTTGGAGTGGCCACCTTTGGAAGACCACGTGGTGGGAGGTTGCAGAGCAGACCCCGTTAGGAGGAGGGCCTCAGAGCCTAGAGTTCTGTGACCAGACCAGCCCTGTCACCACAGTAAGAAACCAGCTAGCCATGCTGCCAAAGTCATAGCTGTTTAGTCATGCATTTATCCAGGGTCCTCTGTGTGCACATCTCACGGGTCTTTAGGAAGCCATGCAGCCAAGATGGTCAGAAGATTGGGAAATGGGACATTGGATTTCTTTTTTCCGATGAATGATAGAACTAACAATAGCTTATGCTTACTGGCAAATAAATATGTTGACAAAACTCCGATATAGACTGGTTTCAAAGTTAAATGTGAGGGAAAGTCCAGAGTGTGAGGAGAGAAGGGTGAAAAGTCTCCATTATAGATCTGGGATGAAATATTTCCTTTAGCTTTGAGCATCCATAATAGGCCTGTGAGATATATTTGCCATACTTATATACATTTATGTACTTATAACTGCCTAATCTGTACGTGAGGGTCACATAAGTGTACGTTTGCATACTTACATGTGTGAAATATACAATATGTTGATAATATTTTATATGATTACATAATTTCACATATTATATTTTATAACATATATAAATATACTTAAGCACAAGCATAATTATGAGATATATATGATAATTATGTGATATATATATAAATGTAATGTGTGTGTATATATACATATATACACACCCACACCCACATATATATTCCTCTTGCCAAGGATTATATATAATCCTTGTTTAAATATATAATATATATTATATACATTATATATATAATCCTTGTTTGCTATTATAATAACTCAGTTCTGCCATAATATTTTTAGTGGCAGAACACTTTTTTTTCATTTTGATTTGTCCCCTGTTGGTTTTATTCATTTTGTTGATGAACATTTAGTTCAATTTTAGGCAAAAAGGAGCCTGCCTGACACACTGGCTATATTCTTTTAGCTGCATTAACTAAAGAGAGATGATGCTCCTGACCACAGCTGAGTCCTCTGAGAACCCCTGTCATTCAAAACCCTGGAACATATTTTCTTCCTTTATTATTACATCCTGTATTGTCTATTTTATCATTAAAATTTCAGCTAAAAGAGAGGAGGGAATGTATTTTACTATATCTATTTTATATATATATATCATACATATGTCATATATATAAATATTCATTCTTTTTTTATTCCCATAAGGTATGTGTACACTGTACATACATATTCATATATGTTACATGAGCATAGACACTTTACACACATTCCAGCATCTTCTGGATTATCTACTCTATTCATTACTCTTGGCTTCATTCTATCTATTACACAGATGGGTCCCAGGTTTTTAATAGAAGGGATAAGCAGCACAAGGCTTTGCTGAGCTGAGCTGGGCTGGACTTGGGCACAGAACAAGTGGGAATTAGATTTAGTTATTTCTGATCTTGTGCAACTACCTTCCAAAGTCCCACATCTATCATGGACAGTTACCAACATGAGATTTGAGTACCAGAAGGATGCATGTCAGAGTGTGAGACTGTGAATTTGTGTATGGTAGTGGTGTGGGCAGGGCTGTACAATTTTTGTTTTCCAATCTAATGAGGGTTTACTCATCTTTTTTTTTTAAAGTTCCTTGAGAAGATATACATCAGGAAGGAACATTAATGTGAGTGTAATAAGACTTCTATAAAATAACACAAGCATCGAAGAATCTTGGGAAGATGATTAGATCAATTTTACTTATTATATACTTGGCTATTTCTCTACCTCATTTTAAACTTTAAATACAGTTTATGAGTGTCCCATGGATGTATAACTTTGACTTGGCAATATCCATAAATTTCAGACGTAATACTGACAAACATTTCACAATGGCTGCTTCTGTTAATCAATATCTTACATATCATATCAACTGTGAGATCAATATTCACATATAGTCTTCTCAAATTTTTATAGCCTTGTCAATATTACATAGTTATATCAACTATTTGTAAGTAATAAATAAAATCATAAGTAAAAGCAGAATTACTCTATTGCATTTTCCAATAGTATTATTTTCCTGGTTTTGAGTGAACACCTCCTTTATTCATTCTTTAGAATATCATTTTCTTTAATTTTGAACTAAGCTTACTGAAGTTTTTTCCCTTTTCAGGCATGTCATAAGTCATAAGTTTAATGGTGACTCAAGATGATGTATCTTTCTATTTTTTTAATTAAAAATGTTTATTTTGAGAGAGAGAGAGAGAGAGAGAGAGCACATGCACGAGGGAGGGGCAGAGAAAGAGGGAGAGAATCCCAAGCAGGCTCCTCGCTGTCAGTGCAGAGCCCAACATGGGGCTTGATCTCACAAACCATGAAATCATGACTTGAGCAGAAATCTAGAGTTGGATGCTTAACAAATTGAGCCACGCATGCACCCCTCAGGATGATATATATATTTTTAAATTAATGTTCCAAAAATTTATTTTTTGTTAAAAATGTTAATGCTCATGTTAGGAAAATCAGAAAATACAAACTAACAAAAATAATATAGAAAATGTGACTAATTCCTATAGAGTCGAATAACCACTCTTAATTCATTGGAACACATCCTTCTAGATCTTTCTCTATGAAACCCACTCTGTAAAATTTAATCAAAAAGGGAATTTATTAAAAGCATAATGAGTCCCAAAGTTGTTTGAGTTACTGCATCTGTCTTCAAATACAAAATTTCTGGGTGATGACCTTTCATCCTCAGGACTGTCCTGATTTCATCTCAATCATCTGTATGCTGTACTGACTACATAGCAATTGTGCCATAAATGAGTCTTTGCCATGCCCTCCGTGAGGCCAGACTTTACGGTGATGGTGTACATGATAGAAGCATGAACCCCAGAGTGTCAGCCCACTCCTGTAAAATTAGTTACTTAGTGAGAACCAGTGTTGGGTGGAATTCCATGGCGGCGAATAAACATTCTGTACATCTACGAGTGTTGGTGTGGGCAGAGGTTTGTTAAACAGGAAAACAAATCCAAATCAGAAAACGTAGCTATTCCAGTTAGGCCACTTTTCTCAGACGTCCTGGATGATTTCAACTCATCACACATGCCCACGTGTTTGGTAGCTCACAAGAGCAACAGAGGGACAGCTGCTCCTCCCACATGCCCAGCAGAGGAGGAATCCAGTTCGATGAGACAGGCCGGGGCAGGATTTGGGCAATCAGTGCTGGGATTCTGACAGTCAGGTGCTGAGCAACAAGTGGTGTTGGCAGTGGTGGTCTGGAGAGAATCGATTTCTCTTCCTGGCCACACTGCTCCTGGCTTTGTTACATTCACACCTAATTCATATCAGGCACTCAGGTTTAGTTTTAATTGCTGGACAATTAAATATTCAACAGAAGCAGAAGCCAGATCAGCCTTGGTGAGGGGAAAGTCCAAGTTGCTGAAACCCACATATAGTCTGCATTTCTGCCTCCATGCCCACGTTGTTCACGAGATCACCAAGCAACGCTGGAGTGCCTGGGGAAAGAAGTAGGCTGACGTGCAAAGGCTAAGTAAGCCTTTTCACCTGGTTTTTGAGCGCGTCCTCCACAGTGGAGACCTTTGGTGGGAATTCACGAAGAACCAAATATCGTCATACTCTCAAGGATCCATTCTGAGAGATCCCCCGAATACTTCTTCCCCCAAGCATCTTTGTCACCAGCAGCCTTGCATTTGAGATCTTTCCGAGCCTGGCTGCTGAGCTAAATCCTCAGCTACTGACCAGTACAGGTGACATATGCACCTTAGGCCATTTCTCCTTTCAGACCAAGTGGTCAACAGGATGAAATCCTAAACATTCCCCTTACTGGGAAATTCTCCCCAGTTGTTCTTCAGGGCCAGCCTTAAGCTGGGCTTTAGTGTTGTGGGGTCCACTTGCGGCTGCTGCGATCATATTGTGCAGGTTGTCTGTTCAGAGACCTGGTCTTAGAGAACATCCCTAGGTCAGATGTGTAGGCTGAGGAAGAGTGGCTGTGTGAGAGGACTGGGCACTCCATACAATTTGTTGTTTCTTCAGTTTCTGCTCAAGCCCAATTGCATACAGAAAACTTTCACTTGATTATGAGAAGCAATATAATTTGGTAACTAAACATGTGGACTTTGGAGCCAGAGGGCCTGGGGTCACACCAAACTTTGCTACTTATGAGCTCTATAACAGGGGTGGGGTGGGGGGCAAATCGCTTATCCCCTCTCCGTGTCAGTTTTCTCAGCTAACATAGGGATAATAGCAGTAATAACAGAACTGCCTCCCAGAATTTTGATGAAGATGAAATGTTATGAGTAAAGTGCTCATAAGAGAGCCTGGCACAGTGTGTGCACACACTAAATGTTAGCTGACTTTACAGCTTGGTGGATCAGATGACCCCGAGTTTACAATGGGCACCAGTCGCTTGGTTACCTAATGGCTCATGATCAGGCCCCCATATTTATCAGTGCCAAGCAACAAACCAAGATCAGTCTCTCAAAAGGAGAACAGTTATATGCCACAGGGTTCATGGCCAGGCTGCAATAATCCTGGGGGGGGGGGGGCTGTGCTCTGCTTCGCCTTTCTGGATGTGCCAAAGCTCTGTTCTGCAGTCTTATCTGCCACAGGTGTTTCCAGCACACTGGATTCATTGGATCAGAGGGCAGAGCTTCCCGGACCAGCCACAAGCCTTCTCTTGCTGCCAGCTGAACTCAAAGCTGGCAAGCTCTCAGATTACTCAAGACAGGAGCTGAAACAGCACATCTAAATCTGGCCTTCAACATCCAAAGAGAAGACTAGTGCACCATTATATTTTATTTCCAACACGCAGATATAATAGATGTAACTAACTTCAAGAGCATAGATACTAAGAAAAGTTTGTTAACAACTAGAAAGTGATATATTTTTGAGTTTTTATTACCTTTTTTGTTAATGTAATTTATTATAAAAATTTTTAAAGTTTATTTATTTATTTTGAGGGAGAGAGAGAGAGAGTGCAAGCAGGGTAGGGGCGGAGAGAGAGAGGGAGAGAGGGAATTCTAAGCAGGCTCTGCACTGTCAGCACAGAGCCCAATGTGGGCTCAAACTCACGAACCATGAGCTCATGACCTGAGCCGAAATCAAGAGTTGGAGGCTTAGCTGATGGAGCTACCCAGGTGCCCCATTAATGTAATTTATTTAACTGTAAGTATATTTATGTTTTAATAATGACTGTTTACCAACCAGCTCACTAATTCCTGAGAATTTATTAATTGACTTTTGTGATCTGGTATAGAGTCTCTAGCACATTACCGATGCAAGGATTCAAGGCTATGAAAAGTGTTAGGGGTGGAGAATGTAGAGAGTCAGCTATACCAATCTCTTTCCTGATTATTTCCACAAAGGCCATTACAGAGCTCTCATGTGAGGTGGGAAAAGCCTCACACACAGGGGAGTAGGGAGGGTCTGACTGACAAGGAAGGCTGTGTTAGCTTCTGTCTGTAAGAAGCAGATGGCAAAATGGGATTCAAAGTGAAAGAGATTTCCTGAGAGAGGAAGGAGAACAGGGGGAGAGTCTATAGATCATAGTGCACGTGTGATGCCTGGGAAGGAGAGAGGGAAGGAAGGGGGATTGGGGCAGGAAGAATCTTGAACTGCAACACAATTCAAATAATGGTTTGGCCAGGCCAATGGGGAGTCTTCGAGTCAAAGCTGCCAAAAGGCAGATTCTCACATCTTGCCAGAATGGGCCCTGCCTTGGCACTTCCGTGCACTCTGTCATTGTTTGGGAGCAGCCCCAGAGAGCATGGCCTCAGTGCAAGGGTTGGCAGCAGCCCAGTGTCAGTCGGTTTTACTCCATGCAGCAGGAGATCTGAGTGGTGTATTTCCATAGGCTTGGGGGTTTGGGGAACCAGAAGCCGTCTGAATCTTCCCGTGTATTCACATTTCAGCATTCAGGGTCTCACTCTTTCCCAAGCAATGCTCTATCTTCACAAAAGAGATCTGGCAAAGCTGTGAATTCAAATGATATTTTAATTCAATTCATAGGATCCATTTACCCTCCTCTTTCTCTCGCAGTTTAATAGCTGTAAGACATGAAATTCCTTTAGAAAGTCCTTTAAGGAGTTCCTGATTTGAAGGGGGGAGTTGCGTTTATTTTTAAAATGTCCACAAATTGTTTGATGCTCCTCCCTTCAAAATGTGTGTAACTCCGTTTCCCTGAGTTACACCCATTTTTCGCAGGAGAATGATGATGGGTGATTTCTGAGACTAAATCATAAAAGATATTGTGGCTTCCTCCTTGTTCTCACTTGGATCCTTTGCTCTGGGAGAGACTAGCTGTTATATTGTGAGGACACCCATCCTACCTATGGAAAGGCCCCCATGGAAAATTCTGCAAACAGTCATGTGAATAAGCCATCTTGGAAGTGGATCCTCCAGCCCCATGAAGACTTCAGATGATACTGGGAGCCCTACTGACGTCCTGACTGTAGCCATGTCAGAGATTCTGAGCCACAACTACCCAACTAAGTTGCTTCTGAATTCCTGACCCATAAGAGCTACTACAATGATTCTTGTGTTAAGCCATTACATTTAGGGATTATTTGTTATGCAGCAAATAGATGAACAATATAGATTAAAATTTTTAAATTAATTTTCTTGATGTTTATTTATCTCTGAGGGAGGGTGGTGGAGAGGGGCAAAGAGATAGGGAGACACAGAATCCAAAGCAGGCTCCAGGCTCTGAGCTATTAGCACAGAGCCCCACATGGGGCTCGAACTCACAAACCATGAGATTATGACCTGAGCTGAAGTTGGATGCTTAACCAAGTGCACCACCGAGATGTCCCAGAACAATATAGATTTTTAAATATATTTTTATTATTTTTTTGACATTTATTTTTGAGAGACAGAGAGAGACAGAGCGTGAACAGGGGAGGGGCAGAGAGAGAAAGAGACACAGAATCTGAAGCAGGGTCCAGGCTCTGAGCTAGCAGTCAGCACAGAGCCCGATGCAGGGCTCGAACCCACAAACCATGAGATCATGACCTGAGCCGAAGTCGGGCACTCAACCGACTGAGCCACCCAGGCGCCCCATGAACAATATGGATTTTAATGCCTGGAAGTAGGATGCTAGAAGGGAGCAGGACTGGGCAGTCGGTTAAAGCAGGAAGAAGTCTGAGGACAGCATTAGTGAAAGCTTGAAGAGCTTTGAAGGAACTGTTAACAGAAGTCTCATGGACTTTGAGGAGGCTGTGAGTGAAGGCTTTCAGGAAAATGAGGTAAACACTTTGGAAATGGGGAGAAATGGTCTCCTTGGTACATAATAGCAGGAATTTTCACCACACTGTCACCGGAAGTAACTAGAAAGTAGGGAAGGTACCTAATGACCTGGGTGATGTAACTAAGGAGATTTTGATACAGAGTGTTGAAGGTATGGAAGATACTTGCTGCTTATAGTAAAATGCAAGAGGAGATAGATAAGCTGGAATAAGGACAGCTAAACAAAAAGGAACCAGGACTTTATGGTTTTGAAAATTCCTAACCTCTCAGATGACAAATGATGTTTAAATTTAGAAATGATTTGTAGCCAAGATCAAATCCAAAAGGACACATGAAAGGACACTGCCATGAAAACATGGTCTAAAGATGAATCCAAGGATGTCATTGTTAAAACCGTTAAGACCTCAGAAAGATCAAAGGTGATGCTTTTGAGTACCTTTCATTTTTGAAAAAAGTGTTATTATTTCATTTGAGAGAGACAGAGACAGTGCAAGTGGGGGAGGGGCAGAGAGAGAGAGAGAGAGAGAGAGAGAGAGAGAGAGAGAGTAAGAGAGAGAATCCCAAGCAGGCTCTAAGCTGGTAGCACAGAACCTTACATGGGGCTCAAACCCATGAAACCGTGAAATCATGACCTGGGCTAAATCCAAGAGTCAGATGCTTAACCGACTGAGCCACCCAGGTGTCCCATATTATTTTTTATTTTACAGAAAGAGAGAGAGGGCAAGCATGAGTGGAGGAGAGGGTCAGAGGAAGTGGGGGGGGGAGGAGAGAGAGAGAGAGAGAGAGAGAATGAATCTCAAGTAGGCTCCATGCACAGTGTGGAGCCTGACACAGGGCTTGATCCCACAACCCTGGGATCATGACCTGAGCTGAAACCAAGAGTTGGACGCTCAACTGACTGAGCCATCCAGGTGCCCCCCGAGTACCTGTCAGTCAGACAAAAGACTTACTAAAATTTTTAAAGTTGCCTCACAAATTCTCTCACTAAAACATTAGAACTTCCAAGAAACTGAAGGATGTTTTCCAGCAGAATCTCAAGGTAGAGAATGGATTATCTTAAAGAGATGTGTGGGTTTGTGGTGTGGACCCAGTAAGATTCATAGGAGACCTGAAAAGTGTTTTGAAGAATTATATTGGCATAAACACTGCCAGCTTGGACTAAAAGCAGAGGGGGAGTGTTTAGTAATGGGATAAGTATGTTTTGCATATGAGAGGAGAGGAATGTTAATAATTTGTGTCTGGAGGACACACTGTGCTGGGCTTAAAGTATGTCCACAAATTCTTTGATACTCTTTCCTTCAAAAGGCAGAATTTAATTCTCTTCTTGTACTTCTAATGAATATAATGGGGCAGAAGCGGTGGTGTGTGATTTCCAAGACTCTGTCATAAAAGGCATTGTGCTTCCTTCTTGCTTCCTCTTGATGACATGCTGTAGGGCAGAGTTTCCCAACCTTAGCACTACTGATATTCTGGACAAGATTATTCTTGTCATGAGGGGCTGGCCTCTGTGTTGTGGGTTGGTTAGCAGCATCCCCAGCCTCTAGTCACTCAAAATCCCCCAAGTTGAATTGCTGTCTCAATTCACACACACACACACACACACACACACACACACACACATACACAAACACAGTTGCTTATTCTGTTTTATTGTTTTTTATTTTTATTTTTAAGGTTTTAGATATATAGTGCTAAACTGCACTCACCAAATTTTACATCTTCCCCCCCTTCACAAGTTGAATATGAGCACCTTTTCCTCAGCATCTTTGCCAACATTGAATTTTGTCTTAAAAAATAATCTTTGCCAATTTTGTAGACAGAAAATGGTATCTTGTTTTAATTTGTGTTTCTTTTATTACTGGAGACCCTTACCATTTAAGAAATGATTTTGGGGATGCCTGGGTAGGTTCAGTTGGTTAAGCATCCAACTTTGGCCCAGCTCATGATCTCACAGTTTGTGAGTTCGAACCTTGCATTGGGCTTTCTGCTGTCAGCGTAGAGCCCGCTTTGGATCTTCTGGCCACCTCTCTCTCTGCCCCTCCCCCACTTGTGTTTGTGCTCTTTCAAAAATAAACATTTTTTAAAAAAAGAAATGATTTTTATTCTGTTGTATTTCTTTGTTCTTTTTTGTTTTTTTAATGTTTATTTATTTTTAAGAGAGAGAGGGAGAGAGAGAGAGAGAGAGAACGAGTGTGGGAGGGGCAGAGAGAGAGAGAGAGAGGGAGACACAGAATTCGAAGTAGGCTCCAGGCTCTGGGCTGTCAGCACAGAGACTGATGCAGCATTTGAACCCATGAACAATGAGATCATGACCTGAGCCCAAGTTGGACGCTTAACCGACTGAGCCACCCAGGCACCCCATCTATTGTAGTTCTTTGTGACTTAGCCTGTTTTTCTTCTGTGGCAATGATGGCTTCACAGGACCTTCTTCCTTTGTTGCAGAAAAGCTGTCCTGTGCTGGTGTGGGGAGCTGGAGGGGCCCTACTCTTCCCAGGTAGGCATCCAGTCTTGGAAATTCATCCATTAGAAATCATTCTTCTAATTTGTTCTCCCTCTGGGTTTACTTAAAATTATCAAGAAAATTCACTCCGAAGTACTGGTGACACAACTTTCTAGATGACACATGTTAATAGACAACAGTACTGACAGTGCCTTGGTTGGGCAGGTGGGCGGGATCAGGAAGTAGTTAAAAGTAGTACTGAAAAGAGGTAGAAGAAACAGGGGATAACGGTCACCCCAAACTTTTTCTCACCATGGTTCTGCTTAGGTCTGTTATTTTCTAACCTACCTCACTTTCTCCCAAGCAGATAGTGGTCAATTCTTCATTTTTTATTTTAGAGAGAACAGAAGTGGGGAAGAGGGGCAGAGGGGGAGAGAGTGAGAGAGAGAGAGCCAGAGAGAGAATCTTAGGCAGGCTCATACCAAGCACAGAGTTCAATGTGGAGCTTAATCACATCACCATAATATCGTGACCTAAGCCCAAATCAAGAGTCCAAGGCTCAACCGACTGAGCCACCCAGGTGCCCTGATAATGGTCAGTTAAAAAAAATTTTTTTTTCTGGGGCACCTGAGTGGGTCAGTTGGTTGGGCATCCGACCAAGTCACAGTCTCACAGCTCATGGGTTTGGGCCCTGCATTGGGCTCTGTGCTGACAGCTAAGAGCCTGGAGACTGCTTTGAATTGTGTCTCCCTTTCTCTCTCTGCATCTCCCCTGTTCTCGCTCTCTCTCTCTCTCAAAAAAAAAATAAACATTTAAAAAATTTAAAAAATTTTGTTCTGAATATTTACCTCCAATAATTTGGTATTACATTCTAATGCTTCACCAACACTGATATTCATTCGTTCATTTATTCAAAAATTATATAGTTAGAGCCTCTAGCTTGTAAACTTGAGGCACTCTATAGAACATGAGAAAAAAACCTATAAATTCCCTACCCTTATGAGCTTACACTCTAGTATAAGGGAAACATACCATTAAGGAGTTAACCAAAGAAGATAATATGGTCAGTGATGCACAAAATGACTGTGATCAGTGAGGGGTGACATGGAGAAGAGCAAGTGCCAGACCTGCTGAGGGTGATGCTGAGGGCATGGGTTTGAATAGGAAGGTTTGGAAAGATTTTTCTGAAGAATTTTGACCTACGTTCTCTTCAGTAATAGTTTGCACCTGGTGGGAACGGGAGTCTCTCTCTCTCTCTCTCTCTCTCTCTCTCTCTCTCTCTCTCTCTCAATCGCTCCTTACTACAAATATTTGAACTGTTTCCACTTGGTGAAGAGTTGGGTGGTATAGGCTGGCATGACAGATTGCAAGAATCAGAGATCGTGGCCACGACCTCTTCCCCTTTGTGTGTTCTAGACCCACTGCCCCTGCTCTGGATGTCCCCAACACCACCCTTAAATGATTTCTGTCTCCCTTCCTGATCCCCTCCTCCTTCCCTTCCTTTTTAAACCTTCCAGATCTCAGTTAACTTTATCCCTTAGTCTCTTTGCTACTTAAAGTGAGGTCCCAAGACCAGCAGGGCCAGTATTAACTGCAGCTTAGGAGAGAAGCAGAACCATAGATCTACTGAACAGGAATCTGCATTTAGCAAATGGGAGTTTGAGAAGCCCTAGTTCAGAGCTATTATCCTCACATGTCTGGGTAAGGCCTTTCTCTGGTTGTTTACTCATTCCCCTTTTATTCCAATGCCCATTCCTATCCTTTGTCCACCAAAGTCACTCTCTTTAATCTGTTTAAATAACTGACCTTAAATATGCATGTTTTTTTTTAACTCTGTAGTGTTGTGTATGTATTTTCAATTTACATAAATGTGATTGTACTAGAAATCTTATTGTTTCTTACCTTTTGTCACCTTCATGTATTTATGATTTAATTATGTTACAATGTGTAGATCTAGTGCATTGGTCTAATTACTGCATAGCATTTCATAGACATCTACCATCTTTAGTTATTTCCCCATGATGGGTGTCTAGGTGGCTTTGAACTTACAGTCGCCCCAAATAATACTGTGTGTCCCCTTACAGTCTTGTGCAAAATCTTCCATGGGCCAGACATGTTCAGGAGTGGGATTACGGGGTCAGGGGGCATATGCATACTTAATTTCACAAACTTCTTCCAGATTGTTCTCCAGATTGTTTCTACCTATTTACTCTCTCACCAGCAACATCACATCTTCTAATATTTGGATGTAAAATGGTGTAATATCATTGTTTTAATCTGCATTTATCTGATTACCAGTGAATTTGAATATTTCTGTATGTTTTTGCTAGCTATTCATTTATTCAACCAAAAATTACTATGAGTGCCTTTTATGTTCCAGGCATGTGCTAGGGCCCAGGGAAAAGCATCCCCTATTCAGTTTACGTTGGGGCTCATGTTTTTGTTTTTTGTCCATTTGTCAGAGTTCATTGTAAGTCTACATATTAATCCCATGTATATCTACAGTTTTAATAACACAAAAATCGGGGCACCTAGGTGGCTCAGTTGGTTAAGCATCCGGCTCTTGGTTTTTAGCTCAGGTCATGATCTCACAGTTTCATGGGTTTGAGCCCTGCTTCGGGCTCCTCGCTGACAGTGTGGTGCCTGCTTGGGATTCTCTCTCTCTCTCTCTCTCTCTCTCTCTCTCTCTCTTTCTCTCTCTCAGTCCCTCCCCCACTTGTGGTCTGTCTCTCTCAAAAATAAATAAACACAGAAATCTCTCCATCTGAATCTATTAACTTTGTCTATGGCATCCTTTGATGATTAGACAAGCTTCTTTTGATAAAAGTCAAGAAGTATTTTGGCCTCCTGTATTATGCAACATCACAGTGACATTCTCCTAGATTTTGTTCTATTAGCTATGAGTAGTTTTTGTAGTAGTTTTGCCATTTATAGTTAGTGCATTATTCCATCCAGAGTCCATCATTTTATGTGGTACAAAGGAGTAATCTAACTTTATTTCTTTCTATACAGTGAGCTAGATTTGCCCAACACAGATTTCCTTTTTCTCTAGAGGCCTCATCAGTTAGCGTCAGAGAGCTCAGCGTTGAGTCTATTCTGGAACTAAGATGAGTCAGAGGTTTGCAAACATTTGCAGTTAGAAAATGTCTCTGTGAAATCTGAAACCGGGCAGCTCCAATGTGACTGCTTTGCAGAAAGGTTTGACTTGTGGCTCATGTTATGTGGAGCAGCAGGAGCCAGAGGCTTGACAGCGGTGGACAGGTGCTGGTGGTGGTGAGTACATTTCCCTAAGGAGGCGAGGGCTTGCAGAGAGAGCAACTACAAATTAAGAACAAGGCTGAAATTTGCCGTAAATGTTGGAATACCACCCAGAGGGGTTCTCTGATGTCACACATCCAAATTTGCACACTCACTTCTAAAATTTATGCTTTGAAATTTGGACATGGTTAAAACCTCCTAGGATTCAGTGTAGCTAGAATTTCACAGCATGGGTCCTGGGAGGTCAGAATAGTGGGTTCAAATCACAGCTAAATCACTCATCAGCTGTGTGACCTTGGGCAGATTACGTCTCTCCAGCATTACATGAGATAATCGTTATAAAGCACTCAGCCTAGTGCCAGTGTACATTAGGTATTCAATGAAAAAAGACGATAAAAAGGCCTATTAGATAATAGACTTTGCATTCCACGAAGTACAAAGACCAAACTCTGGCCCTCCAGGAATTTATGCCCTAATATGAGGATGAGAAAAACTACAAAAACAATTATACCGTAACAGAAAATCTCCTATTTTGCTCTAAGAGAGTTACAATATGTAACTCTTTTCTTTGAAGTCTACATATCAATTTGAGGGCTGGAGGTTGTGGAATTGGATTGTGGACTGGGGAAAGTTTCATGGACGGAAGTGGCGTTTAGGAAATCTCTAGACCAATGAGTGAAGGTTCCAGGTGGGAGATTCCCAGTGTGGCTGGACTGCAGATCAATGGTAAGAGAATGGCCCAGAGTGGTCCTTGAGGCTATGCAATAGACACCTTGAAGGCGAAAGTGGGGTTGAAATTAATCTGGTCGACATAAGAGATGCCCAGCTGGGAGCTGTATTTTAGGAGGATTAAGTCAGGAGTGGTTGCAGAGTGGGTCACAGCCAGACCGGAGGGAGGTGCAGACAGAACCAGGAAGTGGTTGTGGTCTTCTGGACACATAGGTGGGGTCTGAGTGTGGGCAAGGACCCTGGAAATATCGGGGAAGGGAGCGGAGCAGAGGCCTGGGACTGAAGAATCAGCATGATCCAGGACGGGCAGGTCTCTCAATAGGTAATGTCTTCTGCCAGTGGCTATTCCTTCAAACCTCAGCTGTACCTCCTTTCTCTCACTCAGCTGATAACCTCACTCTCTGCCTTTGTCCCTCAGAATGTTTATGTTTGTTCTTTTCTTTTTGCATGCCTTTCTCCTTTCCTTTCATCGGAGGCCAACCCTGCTTCCTCCTCCTTTATGGGATTTTCATTAAGTTATTTCCTCTCCTTCAGCCGCTGCCATATTAACCTTAAAACCGACACTGCCAGTTACTTTACCAGCAAAATGGGTTTATTCGGGAATAGTAAAGAACTGCAACAGGAAACAAGCAAACACCAGCAAAGCCAGCAACTAGCCTGGAGAGCAAAAGAGAGAAACACCCTTTTCTGGAAGAAAGGGGGAAGTTGGGAGGGCTATTAATAACAAAAAGTCCATTGGAGTAAACTGGGAGGTCAAAGTATAATGGCTTTTCATTGACCGGGTTGTGGCAGTCTCTCATTGGCTGGACTGTTGCTGGGGCGAAGAAACACTTCTTCCGCTGGGCTAGTGCAGTAGTAGCTAAAGTAGTATCACCTTGCAAAGTATTGCTTGTTCCTGCTGGGTCTGCAATTGACCACAGGTGACAGGCGCTCAGAGCTCCCCTTTCTGGCCTCCCGACTCCATTTTAAAGGAGGTTTCCTTTTATTAATTTTCAGTTTTCACTGGTTCTTTCCTGCTTACAAACATGCCCATATAGGTCTCTCTTGGTCGGAAAGAACTTCCTTTGGATCTTGTTCTGTTCTTAAGCGACAACTTCTCTTTCTCTCCTACCTTTTGCCTCCAAATTTCTCAAGAGAAGGCTAACTTCACAGCCTTCACATTTATTCCTCAGCCTTCCAAAATTGAACGCTTACTCTCACAAAGTCTGAAGAGGTACCGATGACCTTGTATATGTCAAATCCAACCATTTCTTATCAATCCTCTCGCCTTTTAAATTCAGCTGAGCGACAGCCCTTTCCCCCCTTCCCAACACCTCTTGGACTGACTTTGGAAACAAGTCTCCCTATTCTCTCTCTTCCCTAATTCTTCCTTCCCACCCTCTTTAATCCCCTGGCCCTGTAAACAAAGCTGCTTTTAATTGTTTTGTCTTCATACTTCCACACAAGGAGGGAGGGCTCTTTCCTTGCATGAAGTTAAAGAAAAAAAAAGTTACAAAAAAGTATACACAGATGTCTTAATACACATAAATATTAACATATAAGTATAAATATCTATATGCCCATATATATAGCTATCTATTTATATTCAACTTAATAGAATAGTAATTAGAAAATGGGCACTACATTATGGTCCCTAAAATATATTATAAAGACCTAATGGCAACAGAAGTAGCAACAGGGAGGCAGATTTCCAGTCTTCCTGAAATTTGAACAATGGCTGAAGTGTATTCTTGATTTCCCTTTGTAACATCAATCTCTACCATGGATTTTACTGCTACCTCTCTGTAAGGAATTTCCAGTATCTCTTATTAAACTACATGCCCCCAGTTTCAATTTCCCTCTATTGTCTCTAACTCAAAACACATCCCAGCAGAACACATCATCTTTCACCCCCATTTCTATCAAATTTGACTTCCTGTTTTGTTTGTCTTCCTAGGCTCAAAGGACTTCTGTATAGAGGAAACACTATTTGCAATTGTGTGGTGATAAACATGGTTCAGTCAATGCAGTAAGCATGCTTTTAGAATATGTAGCCGTAGACTTTTCAGAAATATGGTAGTGAGTGGAGTACTGCTTTTTTGTTTAAGCAGCAACACAAAAATAAGTGAGTCAACATTTAAGTTTAGAAAAGCCAAAAGGAAGGCCAAATAAACAATGTTCTTTTAAAATGTTGCATGAGAAGTCTGATACCAATGTAAAAAGAATTCTGATGGGTGAAAAGAATTGCATCATTTATTGGTTATATTTTTAATAAATATATTGTTTATTGTTGATAACAACAATAAGCCTTCTAATTATTGGAAATGAATAAGCAGGCTTGCTTTTTATGATTTTACAGATCTTCTGGGATTTCATTTGCAAGCACATTTGATAAAGAAACTTTGACCAATAAAGTGGGAACTGAAGTTCTCAGTGAGGAAATAAAAAGAAAATCTTCAAGAAGTTTCATTCTCTTTATAAAATCACTCACACTATTGGGTTTGGAGTTAGTAAAATTCAAGGGCATCCTATGACATCAAGTTTTACTTTGACAAAAGGAGATAGAATAATTGTAAAATTTTCTACAAAATTCTGACTATTAAAAAATCAGCTATATAATAATCTTAAGAACCAGTTAGAGTCCATGAGAATGTTATTTTATATAGTGATATTCACTTTCTTAAAAGTTTGGCTCTGATAACACTTTTCATTATTTTCAACTCAAGGTTGTTTTTTTTTTTATCTTAAAGCTGCCTGAATCGAGATGTGTGAGTAGTTTTTAGTGGTTTTAAACTTTAGAAGTCTTTAAAAAGCTCACTATTGACTTCCTAATTAGCTTAAGACATGAAACCTATTTGACAAAAAAGTAGCATCTACATTGTGCTAAAAATACAGATAGAACCTGTATAAAGAAGATGACATTAAGCTCTAGACTGGAAATAACATGGAGCTTTTAATTCATTCACTCAACCTGTACTTTTTTTTTTGAACAAATGCTTTGTTTATGTGTTTATTTATTTGTGTGTGTGAGAGACAGTGAGCGAGAGCAAGCATGGGTGAGAGTGAGAGAGCACGAGAGCACTATGGGGGGGGAAGGGTAGGAGAGAGAGAGAGAGACAAGGAGAGAGGGAGGGAGAGAGAGAGAGAGAGAGAGAGAGAGAGAGAGAAAGAGAGAGAATTTCAAGCAGGCTCTAGGTACAGCTTAGAGTCCAATGTTGGGCTCCATCCCCTGATCCCGGGATCATGACCTGAGCAGAAATCAAGGGTTGGATGTTAAAGCGACTCAGCCACCCAGGCTCCACCCCCCAGCCCCACATACAACCATCTGTACTTTTTGAGGGACTATTCTGGGCATGTTCTAGGTGACGGAAATTCAGAGAGCACAAAGGACAATAAACCCTTCTCTCCTGTAGTTTACATTCTGAGGATAAGGAAGTAAATTAAGCAGAATGAATTCATGGATTTTACATTGTAGTAGAAGTGATGCCCTAAATGCTAAGGAGAAAAATAAACCAAAGAAGGGAATGGGGGCGCAGGGGGTTGTAATTAAAATTGGGATTATCAGGGAAGGGCTCATAGGGCAGATTGCCCTTGTGCAAAGACCCTTGGAGGGTGAGGGAGGAAGGATAGATATCTGGACGGACGTCTGCCGACTCCTCCACTCTTCTTTCAGGGCCCAAGACAAGCTCCCTGAGTCCCCTTGCATATTCAAATCGTGACCCACCAATCTGGAGTGGTTTGCCTGGGTCTTCAGTTTCTCCCTGTGCTCCAGGCACAGGGGCCATTTTCAGATCACACTTGAGAAGTTCCTGAGGCGGCTGCAAACCAACAAGGTCTTTTTGTCATGAGATAGATAGCAATTGGAGGGTCCTGGGCTCAGAGGATGCTTTAAAGAATCATTCTGACCAGTGCTTTCCAATTAGCCTGTAGGGTCTCCAGGGTGGAAGCAGGGAGAGCAGAGGGAGGTGACTGCAATCATCCAAGTGAGATGACGGTGACAGACCAGGGTGTCTGCAGAGAAGCAGAATTCTTAATATAGAATTTTGAAGAAAGAGTGGCGGTTTGCTACTTCCTGCCTTCTGCGAGAGGGTTAGAAAAGGAGAGCCGAGAACTCCCAAGTTGTTGGTGTTCCGGCAACGGGAAAGGATGTGGTTGCCACTCCCCCTCCCCATCCCCACTTCCACTTGAGGTAGGCGAGGCAAGCGGATTTGGGAAGGAAGGTAGGGGGTTAGACTTGAGTGAGTTGGGTTTGAAATGTCTGTTAGCATCCAGGAAAAAAGGCCCGGTCTCCTCCCCGCCTTCCCTTAGGATTGTAGGAGTCGTCACCCCAAGGAGGCACCAGCCCTCTTGTAACTCCGTCAGGGGCTGCTGTGCACCTGAACAGGGGACACATTTGAAGAATTTGTTTTACCAGAGGGAGCCATTTTACTAATTATTCCCCAGGCAGATATTTGCCAGCTGTGGCTTTACCAATTGGGCCTAGAAGTGAGGTTCACGGGCATGGCTCCCGCTGCAGATACATACAAGAGTGGGAATTATCAGCTTGAAGCTGGTGTGCAAAGCCATCAGATCAACAGTGAATTGAGAAGGCAGTGTGTGTACTTCTCACATGGTTGTTGGTTTGTGAGGATCAAATTAAACACATACATTACCTGGCACACAGCGCTTAACAAAGAGGATTGCTATTTTTATTAACAAACCCTGCTGTAGGAGCTTGTCCCTGGGCAACATCCAGTCCAGACAAGAGGGCACGCTTTTTTGGCAACAACCACACACCCTAAAAAGAGGTCGGGGAAGAAGCAACGACTGGATGTGGTTGAGAAGACTGGCATGGATAGAGGGATGGGTCTCAGTCCAATCCTTTCATTGTGCGGGCGGGGGGCGGAGGCTTGGGGAGACCAGGCGCAGCTAACTGGCGGCCGAACGGAGCTTCCATTGGGTCTCCGGGTTTCCTCGCCAGCCGCCCCCTGTGCTTCCAGTCTACTCCACCCGAGCCGGCAGGCTACCCCTCCAGCCCGAGCGCCAACCCCGCGCGTCACCGACGCACGTCGGCCTCTCCCGCGTCTAAGTTCTTGAGAGCCCCGGTCTCTGGCTGGCCGCGCCGCCGCTGAGAGGCTACCGGGAGGAGGTACCGAGGCGCCCGGCGCAGGCCGAGGACGAACCAGGCCCTGCTGGCAGCTGGAGCGGCGAGGAACGGCGGTGGGCTAGGGCCCGGCTGGCGCGCAGCAGCTGTGCGCACTTGGGCTCTTTCCGCGCGCGGGCCACACGTGGAACGGAGCGCCCGTGCGCTCGGCCGCCAGCCACGGGGCGGGGCCGGGAATGAACTGGAAAAGGAGGGCGCTCGAGTCTCCGCCCGGCCCGAGCCTGGGGCAGCAGCCCCGGGGCGGGAAGCGGGGCGGGGCTGGGAAAGTTGAGTATTAGTCGCCGTGGGCTGGGCTCCGCGGAGGAGCGCCGGCCGCCGGGACCGTAGAAGGCTGGGGCGGGCGGGGTAGGTGTGGCTCTGCCTGCGTGACCCGAGACCCGGTCGCCGTCGTCTCCCGCAGCTGCGGCCTCTCAGCCATGGGCGCCGTCTGGTCGGCCCTGCTGGTCGGAGGGGGCCTGGCCGGAGCGATTTTCGTTTGGCTGCTGCGGGACGCGGGGAAGGAGAGCGACGCGGAGCAGACGGACGCCCCTCCTGGGGAGGCTGCGGCTCCAGCAGGCGATCGGGGTGGCGGCGGGGGACCGAGCCCTGTACCTTCCAGGCGGGAGCTGGTCACGAAAGCAGGTACTCTTCTTCCCACGTCTCGAGGGCAGATCTGTCATGGGGCTTTGAAGTTCACCAAGGGAGGAAAAAAACCCACCTGGAGTTTTTCTCGCGGTCCTTTCCTGCAGACTAGCTTCCCCTACCCCGGGCAGGACCCTTCCCACGCCTCTCATTTTTCCCAGGCTAGTGCGCACGCGCCGGGCAGTTTCTCGCCCTCCACTGAGGCTCCGAAGGTTCCCTGACCCATCGTAGCGCCCGGCAGAGCCTCTACCCTAGGCGCCCGTCCCCGAGGACCTCGAGGGGGATGGGCTCCTTTGCGTGGCTGCGCTTGGCGCAGTGCGGGCCGCCGCAGCGGCGGCGCCCTTTCCGGGCCTTACAAAGGGTATGTCTAGGTTGAGGGATATCCTACAACCCTCTTCAATCTCAGACCGAGCGGGGACACTTTCTCAGTCCCAATCCCATAACCTCACGTCCTCCCATACCTCACCCCATGCAAGAGCTGGGTTTGGGAACACCCAGGCGCTGAGCACCTCCCGCTATCTGGATGCTTCTGTCAGGAAGGCAAAGTTCAGGCTGGACTCTGGCCAGGAAGGCCTCAGCTGAAGCCCTAGAGCTGTATGCTGGCGGCCCATTTCAGAGCTGTGGGACCCAAAAGCGCAGGGTTGTCTAATGCCCCCGGAGGGGACCTACCTATTAGGGCACCCAACTCCAATGAGTAGAATTGACATCCAGGTTTACATGTGAACATGTTAGAGACTGTGCTAGGCAAAGTGAGAGCACTGGCAGAAAACCTTAGCTCCCAGTGCCCTCCCTTGGCCAGCTGCCCATGCCTGGACTCCAGCCGAGCGGTGAAAATGACATCTGGGAACTTTATTTTTAGTGGAGTCGGTCGTGTTCATGTGTAGCCATTTGAAAGTCTGCCTCTGTGCCTTTCCTATGATTGGTTTGAGATGAGCAGAGAGCTCATCTTCAGGAAGCCAGTCTCATGTTTTAGGTTGAAAGATTGAGAATTCAGGGCAATGTTTATGTCTCACAACTCCACCATTAAAAAGAGATAAAATTAAACAAGGCCAACCCCCACCCCCAAAACAACCCCCCCACCCCATCTATAATGATTGTATGACTTGGGAGACTTCCATCTTGCAGGGACTATCCCGACTGTCAGTGAGGTGGCCAAGAAGAAAACTGAGCGAAAACTGAGCCTTTAGGGAGCTTGGATTGTGTACTGTAAGAACATGTTTTTTAAAAGTGTACAATGGGAGAGGATGTAAAAAGCCTATGTTTTGATAAAGAGGTTTACTTTATTTGAGAGAGACAGAAACCGCACAAGGGGGAAGGAGCAGAGAGGGAGGGAGAGAGAATCCCAAGCAGGCTCTACACTGCCTTCACAGAGCTGGAGGTGGGGCTCAAACTCATGAAACTGTGAGAGCACGACCTGAGCTGGAACCAAGTCAGACGCTTAACCAGCTGAGCCATCCAGGCACCCCAAGGGTTTCTTCTGATGGATATGGGGTTGGCAAGGAGAAACCAGCCCTCTTCCCCCACCCAAGGAGCTCCCAATCCTTGTTCAGTGATGCACTGCTATCCTTTGTATCTGCCCCCCCCCTGCCAGTTTAACCCCCCTCCATACCAACAGCTGCTGCGGCTCTGCCCACACCTGTGAGAGCTGATCCCTGGGCTGCTGGCAGTTCCTGGGAGTACAGGCGTACTCTTAAGGTCTGTAGGGTAGACATGCAGATCTTTGCCCCACAGGCTAGACAGCATTTTCTGCTGATAGAAACTGAACCTGGCTGCGTGCCAATAAAGCCTGGATTGCAGAGATCCAGGACCATGACACGGTTGAACTGCTGCCTCTACAACTATACTCTTCTGTGAGCACACGGACACTCCCAGATGTGCCTTTTGTTGGATATACACGTATGTTCTTAGAGCGTTCTATTGGTTCAGTTCGTGTCTCAACTAGGTAATTAAGCACTTGCTTTTAACAGAGATGGATTTTGTGAACTGCAGATAGATTAGTGATAAAATTCAATAAACCTATTTTCTCAGCCTTTTTTTCCTCACATGAACTGCCTAACACTATTACATTTTTCCTTTTGTTTTTTAGAGCATCTTCAAGAAAGCAATGGATGTTTGGTTTCAGAGACCAAAGGCCATGGTAACCTGCAGGAAGCAACATGGAGACTGCAGAGTCCTTCTGGAAAAGATGGTGGTTGTGACCGTTCAAGAGAGCATGTTCCTTCTGGACAGTGTCCAGAATCTCTAGCTACATCTGGGACTGGTGACTCTAGGGGTTACTCTGAAGTTTCAAGAAATGAAAGCCTTCAGTCTCCTATAGGAGAACGGGGATTCCAGAAAGGACAAGAGACACTCGCTAAAGGAGCTCCATGTTTTGCCGAAAAGTTGTATTCTAGCAACCTGGTCATTGACAGAGGGAAAGAAGTGAGCCTTGCCGAGTTGAGCAATCAGGACCGGGCTGACCTTGAGGACTGGGAAATGGTGTCCAGGCACTCATCTTGGGGAGATGTTGGTTTGGGTGGCAGTCTTGAGGCTCCAGTGTTAAGCCCAAACCAGGGAATGGACTGTAGCAGAAGCACTCTTAGGGAACCAAGAGGTCAGGAAGTAGACGTCAAACGAAAAAAGGTAGTAGCAACGTCTTCAGAGTCTCAGCAAGTTAGTATCAGGTTCCAGATCCATTATATCACAAGCACTGGTGGGGAATTCGTTGCAGTAACTGGAGACCACGAGCATCTTGGGAGGTGGAATACTTACATCCCGCTGCAGTATAGCAAGGATGGGTTCTGGTCTCAGTCTGTGTCCCTGCCAGCAGATACAGTGGTGGAATGGAAGTTTGTAGTGGTAGACAATGGCAAAATTACCCGCTGGGAAGAATGCAGCAATAGGTTCCTGGAGACTGGCCATGAGGATAAAGTGGTTCAAGAGCGGTGGGGGATTCACTGATTCGGTTCTCAAAGTACTGGAGAGGCTATTTGTGGAGCACACTGAGTCATTTTAAATAAAGGAAGTATAACTCCAAATATAGCCATCAGAGCTGTTTCAAATTTGCTAGTGGCTTTTGTCTAATGTGCAGAAATATATATATATATACATATATATATATATATATATATATGTAGATAGATGCTTCCAGTGAGCATGGAGTTTTTTTCCCCTGTGGCATTGATGGGTGGGTTTTTGCGGATCCATCGTTACTTCAGAGCTTAGTCCTCTTGGGGAGTGACTTGGCTAAGCTTCAGGTGTGGATTGGCCGGGACATGCAGAAACCAACCAGCTGTACAGGGTTCAAGCTTGAGCCTTTGGGTGACCCTTAAACAAGCCTCATTCATTAAAGAGCGGCCTTCCTGCTGGTACAACTGGAAAAGGTCCTTACTACGTGCACACTCTGTATTTAAAAATAGCTAATGCCATGTGGAACTGTGATAAAAAATATCTGGTCACAAGGGGTGGTCAGCAAGGATATGAGGTTATACATTGACTCCCCAGTATTCTGGTTTTTTTGTTTTTGCTTGAAGTTTACCTACTAGCCCCAGTTTGAAGGTAGCCAAGTCAGTTTGTCTTAATGATTGCAGACCTGTGTAGAAACAAGGGGCCTAGTCCGAGTTTGTCACTGGGAGGAGACCAGGAGGAAAGGGTGGGGGAAGAGGATGAAGATGTGGCTGAGTGAGGTGGCCTGAATGGTGCCTCTTAGAGGGCTGGGAGGTCCAGGCACAGCCTGACTGCCTAGAGGACTAGCCATCATTCACCTCCAGGACCTCTGCAGGACTGCCCCACCCCTGCCCCTCCTCTCTCCCAGGGGGGTCTGGACTGACAGATGGACTGGCCCAGAGCAATCATTTCTCCGGCCCTCTCCTGTCATACCAATAGCTATCCTGGGTAACAAAACTATAACAGGACAGTGACACACGGGTACATCTCTGTTCTGAGAAGAAGTAAGGCATTTAAACTTTATTATAACCGAATAAAACCTGAGTTTTAATATCTTTATTAAATGTCTGAATTATTTGTCTAAATCTTAGTACCATAATAGCTTAGATATAAAATACCAATATTTTCCTCCACTAATAATAGATGCATAGAAAAAAGCAAACATCGAGAGGCAAGAGAGGTCTGTTTTCTCCTCTCTTTGGGGAAACCATTTTAGAATTTTTTTTTAAAACTTCACCTTTGGAGGGATATTATGCATGCCTGTACTTGAAAATGAAATTTTATATGTTAAAACAACTTGTAGTAAGTATAACATCGTTTGGTGAAACAGTGTTTAATCCTGGTTATAGGTGGTCTTTGCTGAAAAGAGCATAAACCGAAAAGAAAACAGAAAGTGCTTATAAGAACTATGTTGGTTTTTGGCTCCTGGCAAAACCATCCAAAATATGTGGATTTAACATATACTTTTTATAAACTTTGTAATGAATTTCGTACTCTACCAGTAAGGTCTTCAGAGGGCATTTACTATTACTGCACAAAATGCCCAAGCATTTCTATTAGGTATAATTAAAAGTTTATAAAAAAATTTCTTTAGAGTTCTTTCACTAGAAATTTTATCATTACCTGATGAAATAAAAATCTTTCAGTAGAACCAATTGATGTAAGAGATACATATATTTAGTTCATATAAAAAATTTTTTAATGTTTATTTTTGAGAGAGAAAGACAGAGTTCGTGAGCAGGGGAGGGGCAGAGAGAGGTGGAGCACACAGACTGTGGAGCAGGCTCCAGGCTCTGAGCTGTCAGCACAGAGCCCAACATGGGGCTCGAACCCACGAGCCGTGAGATCATGACTTGAGCCGAAGTCAGACGCCTAATCGACTGAGCCACCCAGCTGCCCCTTAAAGTTCATATTTAAAAAAAAAAAACTGTAAAACTGGACATGCTTAGCATGCTAACACTGTCATTTAGAGGAGAAACAGGAGGATTTAGTTAATATTATCTGCACTGGTTGGGACTAATGCTGCTGCTGTCATAGGCAGACACCATGCATGTTAAGAAGGCTGTACCAGAAGCCTGTTTCTTGCTCACTAAATAATCAGCAGTGAGCATTTCTGACCGGAGGGCAGCTCTCCCTGCAGATTGTTGCCCAGGCTGCTTCTGTCCTGTGGCTCTGCCATCCCCCAGGACCCCACTGTCTACCATATCCAGCTCATGGAAGGGGAAATAAAGCAAGAAAAAACACAAATGCTTACTAAAATTTTTGGCCAGAAGGTGCCACATGTTGCTTTGTCCATGAGCTTTTAGTGAGGACTGGTCAGTAGATGTGACGGAGCTGGGGCTGGGGCATAGCCTCTAGCAGGGCAGCCATTTCTCAGTGACATCTTTAGACGGCTACCATTCTGGTGTCCCTGTGGTCTCTGGCAGGAAGACCAGTGATGAGAGGATTGGAACCTCCAGCCCTGTTCCCTTATCTCTGCAGAGGACAGGGGGACTGTGGACTAAGCGCTATAAAATTCTTGAGTAAGATTTGAGAGGCTTCCAGTTTGGTAAACACGTCTAGGTCCTGGGAGGGTGACATGCCCTGAGAGGGCATGAAGTCCTCATGTACCAGAACCCTATACTTTGCCCTGTGCATCTCTTACATTTGGCTGTTCCTGAGTTGTTACATTTACAATAAACTGGTAATAGAAAGTAAAGCACTTTTCTGAGTTCTGTAATCTGTTCTAGCGAGTTAGTGAAACTGAGGAGGGGGTTGTGGGAAACTCCCAATTTATAGCCGGTCAGTTAGAAGTACAGGTGGCTCAGGACTTGCAACTGCATCTGAAGTGGGGAGTGCTCTTGTGGGACTGAACCTGTTTTTAAACCTGTAGAATCTGGTACTAACTCCAGGTAGTTAGTGTTAGAACTGAATGGACTCCTAGGACACCTAGCTGGTATCCGCAGAGTGGGTTACTGATGTTAGAAAATAATCCATATACGAAACCCTCCTAATCTAGTAAAATCTAAGTAAAGCAGGCTGAATCTATTCAATCTAGAAGTTACCCACTGACTGAAGAACACATTTTTGTTTCCTTCTTTACAGTTATTAATATGTAAAGGAAAAACTCTTCTAAAAGTTTTGATTAGGGGAGGGGCCCCAATGTCGTGTTATCTGATGACATTCATTGACACTGACGGAACAGTGAGTTCAGGGTCACAAGTATCCCTGTCAGTACGTTGGAGTTTGTCCTTCTGGTCATTATACCACATATTTCACTTGCGTATCAAGTGTTTTTGAAGCTGAAAAGGATAACTATTGCTTCAGCACCAGTAAAGATAAAACAAACCACATTAACTATTCCAGCATACTCGTATTGACACAAATTAATACCTTATAAGGGATGCATACTTTCCATCTAGCTAGAACTGTTTGAAGTTTTACTGTGAGAGCATTGAAGAACAGTTTATTTCAAAATAGAATTTATAGGACAGGGTATCTTTTATTAAATTTTCACATAAAAAGAAAAAAAGTACACAGGGCACTAATTATAAGCAACACCACAATTATTTGGGCATCATCCCTCTGTAAAGAACAGGCAAGCAATGTATCATTTTAGTAACATTTTTTCCTGGTCTTTCACTTTCTGTATCCTCTTTTCTTGATTTCTGATCATTGAAGACATTGCTGAAAATGTTGATAAAACAAAGTTAGGTTAGCAACATCGACTCTGGCTTTAAATTCTATAACGTGCTTCTTAAAAGATCAGCCTGCTACTTTAGAAGAGATACATTCTGAGATCGGGAAATTCTTAAAAATTACAAAGTAGCATATTTTTGAAAAGACTGACGTTATGGACAGAGCTAAGGCTCAATCGTTACCCTTTCGGCTGTTTTAAGTGAGCATACTTATTACAGAAATAATACAGACTAATCGTGAATGATGTGGACACCTCAGAGGGGCACAAAGAGGGATGAAGGTGAAGGTCGGTGTCTGTCTCTGCGCCTCCACCTGCTGAACTCGCCTCAGAAGTCATCACTGAGAACACTTTGGTAAATGCTTTCATGTACGTGCACGCACATGCACCCACTTTCCTTCTTTACACAAATGGAAATATATAGTACAGATTGTGCTGTAGCTTGCTATACTCACTTAAAAAACGTCAACGTTTTTCCAGGTGAGCTCACGTTTTGTTATGACTGCACAGTATTCCGTTTTATGGAAGTACCAACATGTTAGTGAACAAAACTCTTAAGTTGATTTCTCAGGTTTTCAATTATGGAGTGAATGGGTCACGGGGATGACAGGTACAGTGCAGGGAACACGGTCAGTGGCGTTACAAGAGCATGTATGGCGGCAGCTGGTGGCCCCAGGTGTGACGAGCACAGCATAAGTACACCATGTTGTACACCAGAAACTAAGGTGGCGCTGTTAACTAGCCCTCAGTAAAAAAGGAAAAGTCACTTTCTTATTTTCATTGATAAACAATGCTATAGAAAATACTTTTATTAACAGACCTTTGTGCGTTTGTACAATTTTTTTTCTTGAATAAATTGCTAGAGGTAGAACTTCTGGGTCAAAGCAGATGTACACTTTAAATTTTGATATATGGTCCCAAAATATTTGTTTCATAATTTCCAAGAGACATTCCATCCAGACAATGCATCAAATAAAAAGGTCTTTTTATTTTTTAAACAAATACAACATGTCTCCCATTTGGATTATTACATGGTAGCATAACTCAGATATATATTCAGAAATATAAGTCAAAGTCTGAATAAAAAATGGGGCCAATAAGATAATGCATTCTTTAAAAAAATCACAATAAACTTAAAAATCAAATGTTTTCTTAATGTTTATATACACAAGGATCTGGGATTATCAGAAAGAACCTGGAATTTTCCATAATAACAACTTGGCATAGCCTCAGCATGTCAAAAAATGTGGACTTTGGAATCAGCAGTTGCAGAGACCAAGTCCCAGATATACTACTCATCATGTGACTTACAATTTACTGACTGTAATCTGATCATCAGTTTCCTCATTTTCAAATGACCTGACTGGTATCAGTACCCACCTCCCAGTGTTGTGAGGCTCACGTGAAGAAAACATAAATCAAACACTGAGTACGGGGCCTGCCACACAGCTGGCAAGTGCTCAATATTAATAGCAAGTATTACTATTAATAAGGTTAAATTTTCTTTATAAGGAATTGTTCTTAGAAAAATATTTGCTATCTTTCATGTAGCAACTTATATTTTCTAGAGATAGAAAGAAGGGCTAAGAATAAGAAGTATACTCCAAAATTATTTCTCTTTGACAGACTCCTGGATTCATGAATTTATACTGCAAAAGCATAAAACGTGATGGGCCTCCCACATCCATGGGAACATCCACTTAGAACTGAGGCCTAAAAAGTTGCCTACCATCTGCAGAGTACAATAGTTTCTCATTCAAATAGCTTTAGTACATTTTAATGTAGTTTATCTTTTTAGTCAGTTACTCACTGGGTGGCATAGTCTCTTCTAGCCTATGTTAATTTAAATTCTGTGTAAGGTGAAAACAGTTATTTTGTCTTCTAGCTATCAACTACAATCTTATCCTGGCTACTGTCATACACATGCTTGTGTGCAGACCTAACACGGACAAGAAAGATAATGTGTGGGGAAGTGTCATGTGAAAAACTGCTCAAAACGTGTCCTACTGAGGGTTGGTCAGCAGTATTATCATCCCTATTAGATAACAGAGTAGAGTAGGGCTAAATTGACGTGCCCGAGGTCATACAATTAATCCAGGGGTTAGTCATGGTTAAGACCTTCATATTTGACTTGACGTTTCTGAATTGCTTATTCAATATCCTCTGCAGTGGGTCTATAGATAGGAGGCTTAACCTGATGGGAAGGTGAGTATTCTTTTGAGTAAGGAAGGGCTCTCTGAAATGTACACTATACCTTGGTTCTTCATCTGTAAATCTTCTACCAGAGTTTGCAAACTTTCCAGTCTGTTCTGAAGCTTCCGGCATGTTTTTCCTGTTGTTTCTATTGGCTGAGACTGTGAAGCTATTAGAAAATTGCTTAGATGTGATATTAAAAGTGTATTCAGTATTTTTTAGAAATCTTCCAATTACAGGTTAAACAACCTTTCTTTGAAAATAATAGAAATTTAAAACACTACTTAAAAATTAAAAAAGTATTTTATCCAAATATTCCAATACTAGCTTATCTGAATTTGTTTCAAACCAATCCGGTTTATTATTATTTAACTACATAGCATTAAATGAGATGAGGGAGAGGAATACTTTAATGATACATTCTACATTCTAAATGACAGCTTTTCATACCAAACCTGAGTAGATCCATTAACTTTGGGTTTGGAAGAGCAAGACTTAATACTGACACTGGCAACAATTTTGAATGTGTGTGAGCCCAAGTGCCCATTTTAGTGGCTGTCACCTGAATGAGGACAGTTTTACATGGTGGGAGAGGGAGCCTGGATCCTGACAGGCTGCAGCGAGCCTAGTTTAAATAAATGTGGGAGGAGCAAGTGAAGAGGGGCTGGAAGCCTGTAAACTAACCTCTATTAAGTAGGCTACGTTTTGCTAATCTCTAAAAGGTAGTTGATTGGCAATCCTGAAATTTTATTTTGATCTTAGTCCCTAACTTGCTGTATAATCTTGAAAATAGTTTTTGGTGGTTCATTTTCCTATCAAAAAAACCCACTTTTCAGTACAGATATTAGTATTAAAGGCAATCATCTAAGAATTACTTTAGTTCAAGAGGATGAAAACCAGTTCTTCAGAGAGATATTTTTCATATGAATAACATAAAATACATGATGTTTGATGAGTATCTGACAACAGAAAAAAAAGGAAATTCCATGCTATTATGTTATCACAAATAATGAGGTGACTAGAAGTACAGTTCTACTTCCACAATAGTAACAGCTCTAATAGTTCAACAATTTGACCCCCTCTTTTATTTTAGTATTTTTATTTAGTATTTAGTATTTTTAAAGATACTAAGGAATAACTTAGAAATATAGGAGAGGATGGAGGACAAAATACAGAAAAAAGATGGTAAAATGGACTAAAATCTGTGATTAGGTTATGGTTTTCATATTTTGGGGAGATCTAAAAATGTGTGAGGCATAGAATTTCTAAAGGCTAAGAACTGACTTAACAGTGACACAACAATTTGCCTAGTTTATCCCTTATCAAAGGGACCAATGTCAGAGAGCACTGGGGTTGTTTGCATTGCTGTCAATATATGGTAAAAACATTTCAAGTTCAAGTCAATACATATACATACATATATATATATATATATATATATATTTACACACACACACACACATATATAATGTCCACTTATTTATCATGCACTTAATGTAAATCAAACCATTTTCTTCGTCTGTTTTAGCAAATAACAAATGAACTTAAAATTTAAAAAATGAGAACACCTGACAAATTTGTATGATAAATACTTGCACTTACAAAGGCAGAGACTGAAGAGAGCCATGATTTGAGAGAATGTAAATAAGAAAGAAAAGTCACAGCATTAAAAAAAAAAGATCCAAAATCTTATAATAAAATGGGGAGAGTTTATTATTCATGTCAGAGAAATAGAAAATATTCACATAAAATATCTCTGCATATTTATTAAGAAGAGTGTGTGCATGTGTGCATGCATGCAATAGCTATTTTATTTAGATAAGACTCACATAAGTTACACAGCATATATAAGAACACCATGTAAAATCTTATTAATTCTGATTATGGAAGAGAACTTTCAATTCACCAGAGCAGGAAATCAATTAGCTCATCAGTGACATCAGATCATTCTTACCTTTAACAGAATCAGGTGAATGAACAGGTTTGGTGGATCTATACTGTGATGCGGAGCCTACGGAATCTTCAACCGAACTAGTCAGGAGTGAGTGAACTGGAGACTTCTTAGGAGAAGAATGGAATGAACGAGAAGCTGAATTTTTCATAGATGGACTTGCTAAAATGTTGCAAGAACAAAAGCAGAAGGACGGAATTAATTAAAAATAGTATACTGCACTTCTCAAAAAGTCAAAGTTTCATAAGAAAATATTCCCAATAATGGGGGTGAGGGGACGTTCTAATAAATACCCAAGGCTTTGGGTTAGAAAGGGCTATGTCTTAGAAATAAGAATGAACAGGAACAAGACCTGCCCTTGGGGATCCTGAGGTCTAGCTTCAAATCATCTTAATTCCCTATTGGATTAAATTGATCTGGGATTATGGTGTTCTTAGTTGTCTACCAGAAGCAAGCATGAATGCTATCTGGAGGAAGGTAACCTCATCCTATGCCTCAAAACATTTGAATAATTTTTCATAGATGTCTTTCATACAATAAAAACAAACAGGCATAGAAGGAGACAAAATGATATGGCAGAAAACCAAGAGAAAAAATATAGATCATAGATACAAATAATAGGTACAGACCCACAAGGTCTGGATAGTGGAGGCACAGACAAGCACAGATTTAAGCAGGATTATTCTAAACCCTAAACAGGTACTTCTTACATAAAGAAAAGCATACCTGACCATATCAATAAAAGCGGCTAAAAAAGAAAAAGAAAAAAAACCTCAAAAAACAAATCAACGACAAAAACAATCCTAAAGTTGCTAAAAGGGCAAAAAGGACAGATTACATTTAAATGAGCAACTATTAAATTCAGAGCCGACTTCTCAATGGAATCCAGAAAATAATGGAATATTTTCAAACTGAAGGAAAAATGTCGTCCTAAAATTCTAAACTCAACAAAAACATTCTTCAAAAATGAGGATGAAATAAAGACAACTGGAGAAAAACAGAAACTGAGAGAATACATTACCAGCAGACTTACATTAAAGGAAAAATTAAAGGCATTAAGAGTAAAATGACACCAGACAGCAAGTAAAGTATAAATATATGGGTATATCTAAATGGATATTAACTGTACAAAACAATGCAAATTATCCATTGTGGTACTTACCTTTATAATTAAAATATACATGTGACAACTGTATATAATTTGAAAGAATAGTGGAATTAACATGTTCTAAAGTACTTACAATGCAAGAAAAAGGTAAAAGTGCTCATTTATATTAATCTAACAAGGCAAGAATATATGTTATATTCTCTTGGGTAATTATTAAAACAGCAGTAAAAACATGTAAGTGAAGTAAACCTGAAAGCATTAACTTCACATAAATGGTCTTTTTCTTCAAAATACTAGTTCTTAAAAGATTTCTCACAAGTTGAGGATTATTTAAAAATTACAAATTTGCATTTATTAAAACTGTTTTGTTTCGATTTTAGAGATATACTGACAATCTTCCATAAAAAACAAGAATTTCTGGAGATTTATCTTTCTCCTATCTCTGTCACCTCATACATCAATTTTCCTTATTTTCATTATTCCTGTAATATTATATTACTGCCCAGAGTTCCAGCTAAACCTTTGTTGAATAACCATCATTTTCACAGCTTCATTCTTTCCCATTCATTTTATTCTCTTTTATAGGAAGAGAATCTGTTAAAAATTTTTTTTTAATGTTTATTTATATTTGAGAGAGAGGGACAATGTGCAAGGGGGGAGGGGCAGAGAGAGACAGACAGAATTGGAAGCAGGCTCCAGGCTCTGAGCTGTCAGCACAGAGCCTGATGTCAGCACAGAGCCTGATACAGGGCTTGAACCCATTAGCTGTGAGATCATGACCTGAGCCGAAGTTAGAGGCTTAACCGACTGAGCCACCCAGGCGCCCCATAAATATTCTCTATAATTTTTGTCTTTCTTAGTTTTAAAATTTTTTTCATGTAATTTTTCCACTGAAGGTCCATCAAGTCCCTGTGATTTCAGTCATGCCTATCCCATTTATGTTTTTCCTAAGGCATTCCCCTGTAATGTTTTTATTTTTCTCTTCCATTTCTAGTCTGTTATGCCAATTTGCTTTTCAACAGATCCTATTACCTTTCAATCTCTTCCTTGACCCCCTTGCTGAACAGATAGCATTATGTCTTTGGAAATTATAAAAAGAACCATGTGTCTCTATTCTTCTCTTTTTCTTTTCATCCATTCAATAAATATTTATTGAGCACCTGCTATGTGCCTGGAATATATCAGGGAACTAAACAAAGACACCTGCCCTTGTAGGGCTTGTCTAGCAGGAGGTGACACAGTCACCTTTATGAACAACATAAATTAGTAAGTTACCTATTAAAAGATACTAAGCGCAATTAAAACAAAAAGGGTGATTGGGAGTATGGGAGAGTTACAATTTTTGCAGAAGGTCATGAGTAGTCTCACTGGGTGAGTGGTATCTGACCAGAGGCTTTGAAAGAGGTGAAGGGTTAGCAATGTGAGAAGAACAGTGGTGTAAAGGCCTTAGTACAGAAGCTGCCTGGGATGTTCAAGGAACAATTCAAGGGTAGATGACACAGAGTGAATGAAGGGGGAGTAGGAGGAAGTAACCCCAGAGAGTTAATGGGGACTTAGAGGCTGCTGTCGTACCTGGCCTCCACTCTCATGGAAATGAGAAGCCACTGCAGAGTTTGAAGCAGGCCCAGCTTGCGTACTTTCACTGAATACTCACCTGTAGATGGGAATGTAAAGCAACTAGATGGATCTTCTAGGTCTCCTGCATGTAATGTGACCGGCTCTCTGGAAGCATAAGGATGGTCATGCAGACATTCCAACTCACAAATACAGTGCTAAGATTTATGGGCAGAAGCAAGCTAATGCACACAAAAGTGATAGCTTAAAATACAAACTAAAGATGGCAGTTATAACCCTAAATTGCAGAAACCCTAAAATACCAGGGAGATCCCGAGTTGCATTATTGTTAAGTGTTCAGTGCCCATGAACATTTTGCAGAATGAAAATATAGTAATATTGGCTAGAAAATTCATTTTTATAATAATAGCTATAAACCCCAAATATTTCTCTCATAGATTTTAAGAGATACAATCTTAATAACTTATTTTAAAATGAAAAAAAGTCAAAAAAAAAAAAGGAACTTCTCTTAGCAATAGTAGTGTCACTTTATAAAACTATCAGACTTACTTAAATCAACAAGTTGAAAGAAACCACACTGTTCTCTGTGGTTTGGGTGACAGCATGAGGGTACTACGGCACTAGTTCCCTTGCAGGGGGTTTGTGATACCAACACTGCCTTAATTATAACACGAAGATTAGCATCTGCTTTTGAACTCTCAGTCACAAGTGTGCAGTGGCGTTTCCCAGAGGCTCCACAAGATCTGATATCACAACAGACTAAATGCAGATGTACACATAAGAATCAGCTATCTTTTGTGAAACCACACATTAAATTGTAAAAGAATGCCTTCTCAATAGTTTGTTTGAAAAACTTATTTTTCATAATAAAATGTTATTATGTTAACAGGTGATACACTTTGTTGTTTCTAAAGGTATGTCAAAATGTTTTGTATTTTTAAAATGCTAACATGAAACTTTATTTTCCAATACTTAGAATAGCAATAAACAAAAGTTTTTAAGAATCGTCAATATTTGTGACTGCAAAAGGGGTCCTGAGACCAAAAAGTCAGAGGATAGCTCTATTAGAAGAAAAGCCCTAGAAAGGAAGGCCATGGATAGTCTTAATTATCAGGGCAAAGAGTTTGTTATTGCTGCAGTAGGCAGTGGGGGACCCTTTGAAGGTTCTAGGGCTGTAAACAGTCATAGCCTGAGGTGTGCTTTAGGCAGATCAATTTGAAATAGACATACAGAAATGACTGAAATGTGCATGAGACTGGAGTTTAAAAGCATCCACATTAAACACTGTCAAACTCACTGCAATAGTCTATAAGAAAGGTAAAAAGGCTTAAAGCACTGTGGCAGGCTGAATAATGGCTGCCACATACATCTGCTTCTGAATATCAAAAACCTATGAGTGTTACCTTATGTGATATGATGTGAGGGAATCAAGGATCCTGAGATGGAGAGATTATCCTGGGTTTTCTAGGAGGGGGGCTAACTGCCATCCCAAGTGTCTGTAAAAAGGAGGCAGGGGGGGATTTCATTCGGAAGAGAGAAGACGACATGGCAATCTCAGCGGAGAGGTTTGAAGATGCTACGCCCTGATGCTATCTGAAGATGAAGGGAGAAGCCACAAGCCAGAGTGCAAGAAACAAAGCTCTAGAAGCTGGAAAAAAGTAAGGAAATGGATTAACCCCAAGGGCTTCTGGAGGGAGTGTGGTCCTGCCGAAATCTTGACCCTGCCCAGTGGAACTGATATAGGACTTCGGGCCTCCTTGGAAATGTAAGAGAGATCAATTTGTGTCATTTTAAGCAACTAATTTTGTTACAACAGCCATAGGGGATAAACACAGGCAGTTCAAGAGGATGTACAAAGAAGAAAATGGATTTGAGAATTGTTTTAGAGTCAAAATTAATAAGATTTGGTGACTAGAGAAATGAGACAAAGGAGAAAGAAGAATCAAAGATAATGTTAGGAGTTAAGCAGACGTGCCCTGGAAAGCAGTAGGGCCATTTACAGACACAAGATGAGACAGAGGGGAATGGTTTTGTGGAATGACCCCCTTTGTTTCATTTTGGTCACTGTGATCTTCCGGTCATTATGTTTCATCTCCTGAAACACCCACATGGAGATGTGCAAAAGGGAGCTGGATGTTCGAAGCCTCTATTGGAAACCTTCCTTAGGGCATAATATTGCTCATTAAGTTATAACAATATAACAAAATAAGAAAAGTCAATTCTTCACAAGCCTCTGAGAGATGTGGCTCTCAGAATAATTCAAGTACAAATCCACACACCAGAGTTGTTCGTTTCTTTAATTTTTTATTCTGTTCTGGGTATATGGACTATATTGATTTAGCTTAAAAGGTTGCAGAAGTTTCTAAATGAAGAAACATTGCTGTAAGATGCTGAGTCAAGCAAAGGTGCTGCCATTACAGTGAAACATTGTAGTAAAACAGCAACTGTGATATTCTTTCTCATTTGTGAGTTTCCAAAATGGCCAATGTGCTGCAGTGCAGTAGAGAGCATTCAAATGCATTCTTAATTTTCTAGTATGTTTCATGCTTTTCAGAACTTCTATTAAATATCTGAAAACCTCTCTTCTTCTATTAAGTATTTGAACACAGGTAGGAGCAAGGTCCCATCTTTTCCTCCCATTCTCTCTTTTCACAAACGCATCATTGCTGAAGGAAATAGATTTTTCTGGTCATGGACAAACTACAGCAGAGCTTGATGTATCTCAGGGGAGCAGCCCTTCTGTGCCCCATGCCTAGCACGGGGCTCTTTCCCAGGAGCTCAGTGCAGGTACACAGAGGCAGAACCCGGAGGTGGTCACACGCGTGAGCTCAGGAGCCAGCTAGACCTGAGTTCGAACCTGGCTCCACTGTTTAAAAGCTGTAAGACCCTGGCAAGTTTCTAAAGCAATATGAGTCTTCATTTCTAACCTATATATGGATATAATAATGCCTAAGTCAAAGATTAGGTTAGGTAGACTGTGCTGCAGATTCTGTGTCTCCCTCTCTCTCTGCTCCTCCCCTGCTCATGCTCTCTCTAAAATATAAATAAACACTAAAAAAAGATTAGGTTAGATGACTAAATAAAATGTCTACAATATCCAGAAATGTAAAAATAAAAATATGCAGTAGATAGCTGCAGATATTATTAACAGGTGCTATGTAGTGTGTCACGTATGTAGGTGAGAAGAAAATCAAAATTCATTTTGATAAAGATATATTTAAAAAGATTCTAGTTCACTGTATATTGATGAAGCAGTAGGGACAGTAAGAAAATATTTATAATACTGTCTTAATTCACTCACTACACAAAACTTTACTGAATGGCTACTGTGTGTCAGGCAATACGGCTGATGCTGAAGATACAGCAGTGAATAAGCCTCTGCCTAACTGAATTTGAACAGAATTCTTTTCCTTATTCTGAGGATACAAAAAAGGGTCTGATACCTCTATTTTGTTTTTAGGTGGTGAAAATCGAAAAGATAAAAGTGTTTCTTTCCAGGCAGTCAGTCAATAAACAGATCTTATCATTGTAAGCCCACGTCTGTCTTGCCCACTGTTACACTCTAAGGACCTAGTGTGAAGCGTGGCACATCATGGACAGTTAACAATCTGCTGAATTAATGAATAAACAGTAGTAATGAGCACACTAGGACTTTCAGGCACTGGTAAGACCATTTCTTACCTGCTAAGAGTTTCACTGGATTTGCTACCTTCGGTGGAGTCCCTTAATGAGTTGTTGCTTCTGTTGGCAGAAGGATGGGAGAAATCAAAGACTATATGGTGTTATTTTTACTTAATAATAAAACCACATTGTTCCTTTGAACATTGCTTTTACACCAATGCTGATTCAAAGGGTGAGACTGGGGCAAATGGCTCTTCCAGGCAGAGAAAGTGTGAAGAGAAGCTTGGAGACAGAAAGGAATGAACTCCTCTTGGGACACAGTAGTCTGTTTCGGTCAGAGCACGCTACAGGAGTAACCAGGCTGGTGACAAGTTAAGGACCTCCTTCAACTTCAGACCAAGGAACCAGGTACCTAATCAGCAGACAGTGAGTTGCTGATAAAGACCTACTAGCAATGGCCTCTGTGTTTTACATGAATAACAAATTAATATTAGCCTTGTTTCCTTTTTGGCTAAAGTCAGTTCTCAGAAGTTGTCTCTTCTGACAAGTTCTTCTGACAAGTTCTGATGAGGGGTTATGGATTTAATGTCTTCTAATTCTTTTTAAGATTTCATTTAAAAATTCAACTATTCAACTACTGAGGAAAATAGGATTGTTTTCCATGAGGTTCTTATCCTGTACTGAGATTGTCCGAATTTCCTTCTGGACTACCTTCCTCTCAAAAGTTATGTAAGCAATTGTAAACGAGTACAGATGAAGAAACATCTTCCATTTTTGGTATGGCATACCTATAAATATCTTCATATGAATAAACAGCGGCAAAATTTAAAATAAGCAGAAAAAAATCTTATCGATTTTGAGGAAGTACATTACACTGAAATCCATTTTAGTTTCAATTAAACAACGTAACAGCTTTCCTTCAATGAACCCCAAATGCCCATAAATTCCCATGTAAACTGTCCAGACTTCCCAAATTACCTGGAAACATAAAAACTTCTTGGACAACTAATTAGATTCAGAATCTCTGATTCTTCTTACCTATCGGCGTATCTCTATCTTAGGCTTAATTCAATAATGCAATCTCTTACTCTATCATCTCTGTACAGATAAATATACCTCTCAGTTAATTACACAAAGAACAATTTCCTGAGTCCATGTATTTTTAGAATAATCCATTGCTCCTGTGCATTTAACTCTTCTTTAAAGTGTAACAGTAGATTTTAGGCCTCCAAGAGAATTTTACAGAAGGCTGTCCCTGGAGTTCATCAAATCAGAAATATTTTCTGTTCCATGGACTCCTAAAAGCTGTAGGCTGAGTTTAGGCTTTGGTGACAAGGTTATTTGTAGGATTATAGAAAATTAACATACAGTCTTTAAAGGCAGGTACCAAATATATTCATGTTAAAGTCCATAATTAATGGCTAAAGTGATGAAAATCATCTCATCAGGGAGATCATGGCAATCTTTGAGGACTGATTAGTGCGGGGAGCCAGGGGCTCTAACTTTCACTTTTGGCTTTGCTTCTTTGCTTTACAGGAGAAGGCAACTCAATCTTGGCTAAATTTACTCATCTGTCAAATGACAACCAAGGACTTTCCTATTAGATTATACCTTGAGAGGCATGTAGTTTTCATGATTCTAGTTTAGCTCCACCATCAAATTCTGTAGCTGCAGGCAATTCAACATTTTGAAACTTACAATTATTTCACCCGTAAAATGGGATAAATAAATCCTGCTCTGTCTTAGCTCAAGCAGTTGTGATAATCAAATAAGCTTATGGACGGGAGGGGTGCTTGGGTGGCTCAGGAGGCTAAGCACCTGACTCTTCATTTTGACTCAGGTCATGATCTCACAGTTTGTGGGTTCGGTTCATGGGTTTGGGCTCTGTGTCGGGCTCCATACAGACAGAGCAGAGCCTGCTTGGGATTCTCTGTCTCCCTCTCTCTCTGCCCCTCCCCCACTCCCTCTCGACTGGAGGTATTCGGTAATGCAATCTCTTACTCTATCGTCTCTGTATAAATATAACTCTCAGTTAATTACACAAAGAACAATTTCCAGATTCCATGTATTTTTAAATGTGTGCTCTTTCTCTCTCAAAAGTTAAATATTTTAAAAAAAGGTTTTGGATGTGAAATCTGTTGAGAACTATAAATTATTATATGAATGTAACTTTGGGTACCACCTTGCTTTGACCACACGTGAACAGAATAACTGCATTATTTGCTCCTGATATCAAGTTGTTTTACTTTTGCTTAGCTCCTCCACTTTCATTCTGTTTTCCCCAGTAACATCAGATACTCTTCAGAGCTATTTAAACATCAACCTCCCACAGAATATCCCGTAGACGCCTCGCTCAAACCACTGGTAACAGCGCCCAGTCTTACACGGCCACATAGGAGGCTCCCAGGGATGGAGATCTTCCTTCTTCTTCGGGCTTGCCCAGGGGCACAGCTGGCTCCTCGTTGATCACACTTCTCAACTCTTGGAGAAGCTGTTTCAGGTCCCTTGTTGGATCTTCCTTCAATGTGTTAGGTTTTGTAGAGTGCTGCATTAAAACAATTTACAAAACACCCTGGTTTTTATTTTTAGAGGTGTATGTTATTTCCTATTGTAAAATTAATTCAGCTGGTAAATAGAAATTATGGAGGAAAAAGAAGAAAAAACAAAAATCACCTGTAATCTTATTACTCAGGGATAATCAGTAGTTACCAATCAATAATCAACATAGTGCTGTATCTAATTTATAAATGTGTATACATTTATTTATACAGATATATCCAAAAAATAAAGTATACACACATAGAATCAAACTATACACATCTATTTTTAAATCACTTAAAAAAATTTTAACAATATAGTGTGAAGTGTACTATATCATTAAATATTTACAACTATATCCAAGCAAAATAATTCCAATACTTTGTTTAGGGCTGACCTAATTTTATTAAATAACAGAACTTTAAAAGTAAGGAATTCTAGGGGTGCGTGGGTGGCTCAGTCAGTTGAGTGTCAGACTTTGGCTCAGGTCATGATCTCACGGTTCGTGGGTTCGAGCCCCCCATCAGGCTCTGTGCTGACAGCTCAGAGCCTGGAGCCTGCTTCAGATTCTGTATCTCCATCTCTCTGCCCCTCCTCCCCTCATGCTCTGCCTCTCTCTTTCTCTCTCTCAAAAATAAATAAACATTAAAAAAAGTAAGAAATTATTTAGAGATGAATTAATTCACTCCCCCATTTTCCTGATGAGGAAAGAGACATTCAATATTGTCAAACTGTTTTAGTTCATTTTTGAGAATAATTTTTAAAAGATTTTCAGATATACAAATATGCCCTGATGAATATTTATAATAAAACATATGGATGTTCCCAATGGCACCTCAAAAGGGGAAACCAAATGATAGAAGTTGCTCTGGTGAGCAGGTAGTCTTGGAGGACACTCATGGCTAGAAAGTCATCAATCATCAAGCTATTTTTTATTTTTTATTTAAAATTTTTTTTTGTGTTCATTTATTATTGATACAGAGAGAAACAGAGCATGAGTGGAGGAGGGGCAGAGAGAGAGGGAGACACAGAATCTGAAACAGGCTCCAGGCTCTGAGCTGTCTGCTCAGAGCCCAATGCGGGGCTTGAACCCACAAACTGTGAAATCATGACCTGAGCCGAAGCTGGATACTTAACCAACCGAGCCACCCAGGCGCCCCTATTTTTTAAAGTTTATTTATTTATTTTGAGAGAGACAGAGACAGTGCAAGTGGGGGAGGGGGAGGGGCAAAGAGGGAGAGAGGAGAGACAGAATCTCAAGTAGGCTCTCGATACAGGGCTTGATCCCATGAACCGTGAAATTATGACCTTAGCTAAAACCAAGAGTTGGACGCTTAACTGACTGAACCACCCAGGTGCCTCCATCATCAAGCTGTAAAGCTGGAGGTGTCTATCTCAATGTAGAGTTAAAGCTGCCATACGTGTTGGTTGCTGAATGAACACCAGCTTTGTTTTTCTAGAGTTCATGCCAAACAAGTGTTAATGTTACTGATATAACCCTCACATTCCCCTCCCCATCCTAAACCCACTGACAAACCACATATAACATTTAGCTGAAGATGTGAAGAGTTCTAACTAACTGAATGTGTGGTAAGTATGGTCTTTCGAATTTATTGATTATCACCTTACCTGGAAATTACCAGGAGTTCAGAGTTTCATAAATTACTCAATTTAATTATTAAATTTGTCTCCATTAATTTAAAATATATACAAATGTGGACCATTTTTTAATAGCCTTAATTTTTAGAGCAGTTTTAGGTTCACAGCAAAATTGAGTGGAAGGTGCAGAGATTTCCCATATATATCCCTGATTCTACACATACTGAACTAGTTTCTCCTAATATGAATAAAAGTATTTGTCTCTAAGCAGATGATCCAATTTTACCAAATACTGGCATTGTTTTGTCTAGCCTTGGTGGATATAATGTCTGTTATGGAATAAAACTTCAAAAACTTTATAAAGAAAACCTTATCCTATTGCAATCTTCGGTCACCTTAGTTCTAACCTTAAAATCACAGTGCAGCACCCAGACTTTCATTCATATCATCTGCCCATTAGAAAGTTTATTTAATAAGCTTTAGTAATTACTAAAATTTTTAAGACCTTGATATTTATTATGATAGTATAATAACCTACAAACATATAAATATGCTTTTTTCACCCTGAGATGAGGGCACTCGTTTCTTTGAGAGTGACGGGTGCTTTATAAGACATAAAAGGTTGAAAAACATTCAGCTCTAATGTTTACTTAGCAATTAATCATAATCAGCTCTATGACATTCTCACATTATGACTTCATCCTAATACTTTTAAGAGCTTTTGAAATGTGTGTTGCTCCTCTTAAAATGTAAGCTGCTTTACAGAAGCAAGGACTTGTTTTGGTCATCACTCTTTATATACTCCAGGACAAATAAGCTATACTTAGCTTGTGTATGAAATCACAAAACTGTCAAGGTTGGAGGGGTCTTAAAGATCATTTGGGTTTAGTCCAATCTCCACACAGTGCAGGCAAATCTCCCCTACCAGTACACTTGTCTGGCCTTTGCATGATCACCAAACACCAAGGAAGGCAGTTTAATTTTTATATACCTTTAATCCTTTGAGAGAAAGTCTTATTAAACTGAATCTCCTCCACTCACTTCTATACTGGTCATCGTTTTACCCCCTCAGGTCATAGAGAACAAGTTGAACACAACCCTCAAGAAATGGATACTTACTTTGTCACTCCAGCCTCCACTCCCCTACCTCCACTTTCTAACACACACTGCAGGCTAAATCTCCTCAGCCATCTACTCTTCATATGGCACGGGCTCACGATTCCTCACCACTCTGGTTCTATCTCTTTTGACAGACTCTGCTTAATTGGCGAGTCTCTTAAACACCCATGCCCAAAGAATGAAATATGGGATTCAGGGAGAGTCCAGAGCAGTGTGGAGAAGAGCTGTCCCCCTCTGGGGTCTGGATGCTATCTTTTAAAACCTTTTTTGACTCTGCCACATAATACTGTGGACTCAGACTGAGCAGGGAGTCAATTGAGGCACCCTACATCTTTTCCACATGTTATTGACAAGCCACATCTTCCATATGCTGTACTTGATATTTTTGTGTATTTCTTACCAAGTTCTAGACTACATTTTTTAAAAAAAAAATTTTTAATGTTTATTTTTTAGAGAGAGAGAGAGACAGACAGACAGAGCATGAGCAGGGCAAGGGCAGAGAGAGATGGAGACACAGAATTCCAAGCAGGATCCAGGCTCTGAGCTGTCAGCACAGAGCCCAATGTGGGGCTCAAACCCACAAACTGCAAGATCATGACCTGAGCTGAAGTCGGATGCCCAACAGACTGAGCCACCCAGGTACCCCTAGACTATATTTATTCTAACCAAACTTTCTCTTCCTAGACTTGGATCATCATTCCAAACTGTCAAGATAAACAAACAGAAGTACCATTTATCTAGTGCTTGCCATGCACCAGGCACTCTATATATTATCTCATTTGAACTTTAATCTCCTAACCACCCAATAAGGTAGAAAAAATCACTTCTATCTTAGAAATGAGAAAACTCAGGCACAGAGAGGTTAAATAATTTGGTCAAAATTACATGAGGGGTAAATGGCAAAACTGGGATAAGGACTCATCTGTCTGACTTCAAAGCCCATGGTCTTTCCATGGTGGCACACTGCCTGGTTCTCACCTGGTATATTTGTTAGGAAATGTGATCAGCATGCTATGAGGTAACCAAATTTAGGATCACAAAATTACAGAATATGGGCAAAGATTAAATAATATAGATGAGGAGTTGGCCTCAACATAATTATAGTCTGGTTATGACTGAAAGTAGTTCACAAATCACATGAGGGAAATTACTCCAAACTCAGAGGCATTAAACAAAGATTGATTTATAAGTTAAATGCATCTTGGGAATCTTTAAAACTACTCAAGAGATATTAACACAAATGCCAGTACCATTTCCTAACCCATTCTTGAGGTGACAGGGAATAGACAGTACGGTACAGTGGAAAAGAGCACAGGCTTTTGTCTCTACCATTCTTCCACTATGTGATCCAGGGCAAGTTACCTTCTACATTCAAGAAACTTTGTAAGACACCTACTATGGGCCAGACACTCCATTAAAAAACTAAACTAATTGGGAGCCTGGGTGGCTCAGTCGGTTAAGCGGTCGACTTTGGCTCAGGTCATGATCTCGCAGTTTGTGAGTTCAAGCCCCGCATCAGGCTCTGTGCTGACAGCTCAGCACCTGGAGCCTGTTTTGGATTCTGTGTTTCCTTCTCTCTCTCTGCCCCTCCTCTGCTCATACTCTGTCTCTCTCTCAAAAAAAAAAAAAAAAAAAAAAACAAAGACAAAAAACTAAACTAAAACAACAAACGTATCTGGTCCCTGTCTGTGGAGACCATACAGATTAATATGCGAAGCAAATGCATAAACAGATAATTTTATAACTAGTGGAATATTTCTTCTCATCTCTATTTCCTTATCTGTAAAAAGGAGAAACATGCCTGTTACTTCACAAGGATGGCAGAAGCAATAAGAAGTATTTATTGTGTGCATGGTAAGTATCTAAGAAGGCTGGTTTCCACCTCACTCTCCCCTTAATATAAAAACATATTTTATATGCTTCATATTAGTGATCTAGAATCACCAGAAAGGTACTATAACATATAGTTAGTACCAGGGTACAGCCACTAATAAAAGTTATCAGGGTTAGTTGTGCATTCTGGCTACTATGCTCCCCTTGGTACAAGTAGAGATATTATAGTTTTTTCCCCTTTCTCTTTCTTTCAAATTGCAAGGGAAAAGTTACATGGTTACCATCAGAAACTTATCTCCTCTTTGTTTCCAAAGAGTTTTATTTTGTTTAGTTTTATTATTTTCTTTTATTAAAAATTTTTTTAATGTTTATTTATTTTTGAGAGAGGAAGAGAGACAAAGCACGAGTGGGGAAGGGGCAAAGAGAGAGGGAGACACAGAATCCGATGCAGGCTACAGGTTCTATGCTGATAGCAGAGAGCCCGACACGGGGCTCAAAGTCACAAACCATGAGATCACGACCTGAGCCAAAGTCAGATGCTTAACTGACTGAGCCACCCAGGTGTCCCTATTATTTTCTTAATTAAATTATTTTTAATTTAATTAATTTTTAGTTTAATTTCTTTTTTAGAGAGAGAGCATGAGTGAGGGAGAGCGGCAGTAGGACGGAGAAGAAGGGAGGGAGGGAGGGAGAGGTGCGGGGGGGAGAGAGAGAGAGAGAGACAGACAGACCGACAGACCGATGTTGGGCTCGATCCCACAACCTTGGGATCATGCCCTGAGCTGAAATCAAGAGTTGGTTGCTCAACTGACTGAACCACCTAGGTGCCCCCCAAATAGGTTTTTGAACAGTTTCTTGTAAGGGGGAAACATGTTCAATAGCTTACCTTTTCTTCTGGAGCCCACATAGGGAGGAAAGCATTTACCTTTGTGGTTTTACACAATACCCTCCATGCTGGCATACAGAAAACGGTAATATGGTGGCTCTAGAATTGAACCTACTATGAGCCTGAAAGAAGATAATTCTTTCTCTCTTTAGTTTTCCCAGTAAGGTATAAATGAGCCATGGAAGGAAATGTTAGGAACAGGATAAAATGGGATTCTAGAGGCTTGAATTAAATCGCAGAAAATTAAATACTTATACAATGAACAGCCAGTAAATAGGGGCAAAAGTGCAGAGCCTGAAAGTTATATCTCAGTAAATTTTATAACTACCACTTAAAGACAGTATTTGTTATAAGTATGTGTTCAAATAAAATATTAGGTCTATTTTTTATAAAGTATAATTACTTTTCTATGCAAACATTATTATTTTTAACTAAAGGAAAGGTGAATTTGACACAATTATAACAACTGTTTACTATTTAACAAATGCTATTTGTTGAGTCATGTGTGTGTGTTTGTGTGTGGTGGGGGGGCAGTGTGGGTGGATACGTCCCGCAATATGTAAAGGATTTTGCTACATGCTGAGGCACAGGAACTACCTCCAGGTATCACATACATTTAGCTCAAACAAAGGAATATCAAGGCTGTGGCAAAGGTCCCCTAATAGCTGTGGAACCAAAGCAGACAATATAATTTACCTATAGACACCATCCTCATGTATCCATAAACTTTATAGAGAATTTGATTCCATAAGGGTATCCTGTGGAGAAAAACCTCCAAGAAATATAAAGTGTAAAAAAAAAAAGCAAATTGCAAACCGTTATGTATAGTATGACTCCATTTATATTAAAAATCTCTAAGTATATGTATTTAGTTACTTAATGTTGAAGATTTGTTTCTATATTACTACTGTATCAAAATTATAGGAGAGTGGTTACTTCTTGGGGGGTGGAATGGGGAGGACCACAGAGGTAAGCTACTGGTAAAGCTCTAGTTGTTGGACTGGGCAATGTGTTCAGTTGTGTTCCGTATTATTTTAAACAATCAAATAAAGCTATATAGGGATCAACAATGAGAGTGTATCATACATCAAGGATTATGAATAAGCCATTCCTATGCACCAATTCTGTGCAAGTTCAGTGTGTGAATCAAAAATTTTCTTTAACACAACATAAAAGAGGACAGAGAAAGACAGCATGGCTAGCATGGGATTAGAATCAAACAGACTTGGGTACTAATACTGGCTCCTGTGTGTACTAGCTGTGGGACCTCAGGAACTGTACCTCTCCGAGTACCCATTTCCTCAATTTAAAACGAGGGACATTCTGATGTTGAGGTATGATCCTTCTATCTTTTCCTTCTTGAGGGCTTTTATCAAGAAAGGATGCTGTATTTTGTTAAATGCCTTTTCTGCATCTGCTGAGAGGATCATATCATTCTTATCCTTTGTTTTATTAATGTGATATATCGCATTGAATGATTTGCAGATATCGAACCAGCCCTGCAGCCCAGGAATGAATCCCACTTGATCATGGTGAATAATTCTCCTAATGTACTGTTGAATTTGATTTGCTGGTATCTCATTGAGAATTTTTACATCCAGCTTCATCAGGGATGTTGGCCTGTAATTCTCCTTTTTAGTAGGGCCTTTGGTTTTGGAATCAAGGTAATGCTGGCCTCATTGAATGAGTTTAGAAACTTTCTTTCCATTTCTATTTTTTGAAACAGTGTGAGAAGAACAGGTATTGATCTTCATTAGATGTCTGGTAGAATTCCCCTGGGAAACCATCTGGCCCAGGACTCCTGTTTGTTGGGAGATTTTTGATAACTGGTTCAATTTCTTTGCTGGCTATGGTCTGTGCAAATTTTCTATTTCTTCCTGTTTCAGTTTTGGTAGTATGTGAGTTTCTAGGAATTTGTCCATTTCTTCCAGACTGCCCAGTTTGTTGGCATATAATTTTTCATAGTATTCTCTAATAATTTTTCGTATTTCTGTGGTATTGTTTGTGGTCTCTCCTCTTTCATTCACGATTTTATCTATTGGGTCCTCTCTCTTTTCTTCTTGATAAGTCTGGTTAGGGGTTTATCAATTTTGTTTATTCTTTCAAATAAATTTAGTTTATTTAGTCTCACTGATATAGTTTAGTTTTATTGATTTAGTCTCACTGATCTGTTCTACTGGTTTTTTTTTTGTTTCTATTTACATCTGCTCTAATATTATTTCCCTTCTTCTGCGGGCTTTAGGCTTTATTTGCTGCACCTTTTCTAGCTCCTTTAGGTTTAAGGTTAGGTTGTATATTTGGCGCCTTTCTTGCTTCTTGAGATAGGCCTGAATTGCAATGTAATTTCCTCTTAGGACTGCCTTTGCTGCATCCCAAAGGGTTGGAACATACCTTAGCATATAAAGGCCATATATGAAAGATTCAGCTAATATCATCCTCATTGGGGAAGAACTGAGAACTTTCCTCCATAAGGTCAGGAACATGACAGGGATGTCCATTCTCACCACTGTTGTTCAACATAGTACTAGAAGTCCTAGCCTCAGCAATCAGACAAAAAGAAATAAAATGCAACACAAATTGGCAAGGAAGAAGTCAAACTTTTACTCTTTGCAGATGAGTGATACTCTGCATGGAAAACCCCAAAAGACTCCACCAAAAAACTGCTAGAACTGATACATGAATTTAGCAAAGTTGTAGGATGTAAAATCAACATATAGAAATCAGTTGCATTTCTATACACCAATAATTAAGCAGCATATAGAGAAATCAAGGAATCAATCTCATTTACAACTGCACCAAAAAAAAAAAAAAGATACCTAGGAATAAACCTAACCAAAGAGATAAAAGATCTGTATACTGAAAACTATAGAAAGCTTATGAAAGAAATTGAAGAAGGCATAAGGAAATGGAAAAATATCCCATGCTCATGGATTAGAAGAGCAAATATTGTTAAAATGTCTATCCTACCCAAAGCAATCTACACATTTAATGCAATCCCTATCAAAATAACACCAGTGTTCTTCACAGAGCTAGAACAAACAATTCTAAAATTTGTATGGAACCAGAAAAGACCCCGAATAGCCAAAGTAATGTTGGAAAAGAAAACCAAAGCTGGAGGTGTCACAATTCAGGACTTCAAGCTGTATTACAAAGCTGTAATCATCAAGACAGTATGGTACTAGCACAAAAATAGATGCATAGATCAATGGAATAGAGAATCCAGAAATGAACCCACGAATGTATGGCCAACTAATCTTCGACAAAGAAGGAAAGAATATCCAATGGAAAAAAGATATTCTCTTTAGCAATTGGTGCTGGGAGAAATGGACATCAACATGCAGAAGAATGAAACTGGACCACTTTCTTACACCATACACAAAAATAAACTCAAAATGGATGACAGACCTAAATGTGAGATAGGAAACCATCAAAATCCTAGAGGAGAACACAGGCAACAACCTCTCAGACCTTGGCTGCAGCAACTTCTTGCTTGACATGTCTCCAGAGGCAAGGGAAACAAAGGCAAAACGAACTATTGGGACCTCATCAAGATAGCAAAGGAAACCTCATCTGCAGAGCAAAGGAAACAATCAACAAAACTAAAAGGCAACAGATGGAATGGGAGAAGATATTTGCAAAGGACATACTGGATGAAGGGTTAGTATCCAAAATCTATAAAGAATTTTTCAAACTCAACACCCAAAAAACAAATTATCTAGTGATGAAGTAGGCAGAAGACATAATAGATACTTTTCCAAGGAGATATCCAGATGGATAATAGACATATGGAAAGATGCTCAACAGCCTTCATCGTCAGAGAAATACAAATCAAACCTACAATGAGATATCACCTCACACTGGTCAGAATGGCTAAAATGAACAACTCAGGAAACAAGAGATGTTGGTGAGAATGCAGAAAGAGGGGAACCCTTTTACACTATTGGTGGGAATGCAAACTGGTGCAGCCACTCTGGAAAATAGTATGGAAGTTCCTCAAAAAGTTAAAAATAGAGCTACCGTACATCCAGCAATTGCACTACTGTATTTATCCAAAGGATACAAAAATGTTGATTCGAAAGGACACATGCATCCCAACGTTTATAGAAGCACTATCGACAATAACCAAATTATGGAAAGAGCCCAAGTGTCCATTGACTGAAGAGTAAAGATATGTAATATATATATAATGGAATATTACTTAGTAATCAAAAAGAATGAAATCTTGCCATTTGCAATGACACAGATGGAACTAGAACATATTATGCTAAGTGAAATAAGTCAGGCAAAGATAAATATATAATTTCACTCATATGTGGAATTTCAGAAATACAACAGATGAACATAAGGGAAGGGAAGGAAAAATAAGATAAAAACAGAAAGGGACACAAACCATAGAGACTCCTCAATACAGAGAATAAACTGAGGGTTGCTGGAGGGGAGTTGGGTGGGTGATGGGCATCAAGGAGGGCACTTGTTGGGATGAGCAAGTGATGAATATATGCAAGTGATGAATCACTGGGTTCTACTCATATATTACACTATATGTTAACTAATTTGTTCTTAAATAAATTTTTAAAAATGGAGAAAATACAATCTATCCTGCTGGATTACTGTGAAGATTAGAAATAATGTATATAAGGCAAATGGCCTATTGTTAGTATTAAGTCAATAATTACTTTTTAATTAAAACAATTCTGGGAGCCTGGGTGGCTCAGTCAGTTAAGCGTCCGACTTCAGCTCAGGTCATGATCTCATGATTTTTGAGTTCGAGCCCCGTGTCAGGCTCTGTGCTGACAGCTCAGAGCTTGGAGCTTGCTTCAGATTCTATGTCTCCCTCTCTTTCTGCCCACTCCCCCCACCCTTGCCGCCACTCATGCTCTGCCTCTCAAAAATAAATGTTAAAAAAAATTTAAAAAAAAAAACAACAGAATCCACTTTGGTGAAAAATAATACAATTTTAAATTCCCAACTTGACAAATTAAAAGAGAATTATTATAGAGGATAAGCCTTCAAATGAAGTTATATCATGAAAAAACATATTTCTGAGGAATTAATTGTCTGATAGATAATATTTTATAAACAACAAATTAACCTTAAAGGGTTTTTATTAAAAAAAAACCCACTTATATTTTCTGATTATATATATGCTTTGTTCTGATTATAGAAGTATTAAATACTCACTTAAAAATTAAAAAAAATACATGATTAAAAATCCCATGTGCCAGAACATAAACACTGTTAATACGTCAACATTTTGATGTGTTTCCCTCCTGTGTTTTTGCGATGTATAAAATTACAGAATGAGTGGAGAGGACGGTTTCTGGCTTGGAAGACTTCAATTCAGTGAAGAGGAGTGTTAAGCCTTTTTCCTTTTTTTGCCTCTTTCCTCACTTGTTAGCTGCTGATTTGGGCCCTCCAGGGTTGAGGACAGAAAGAAGGGGAGGAAAGCAGAGGAGGGAGGTGAGGCCCCACTTGAATGGTCCCTGGGGTGAAGTCTGGGGACTTCACTAGCAGGTCACTTGTTTATGAGCTGTGCCCTGCCCCCATCTCCCAGCAGTTTATACCTCTATGAAGATCATGCTGAGGTCTTTTAAAATGACCCTTTCTCTAGGGCCTATATTTGGTCCGTGAGAAGTACATGCCTTACCGTTGCCCTCCGCTGGGGAAGTGCCATATGCCACCCAGGCAGTCCTCTTTTCTACTTTGCCAGTTACAGGAGGCTCTTGACTATGAATTTCTCTTAAGAGGACTCATAAATCAAACCCCAGGGGACACTTGTCCAGCACTGGAAGAGTATTCCCTGAAGCTTCATCACCACTTAAGGCAGGGGAGGGTGCAGCCAGTCTCTTCTAAATTGGTCTCTGTGGGCATCTTCGACTTCCAACCTCTCTTAATTTTAAAGCCTTGAACTGATTAGCCAAGAGTAGTAAAACTAGTTTTACAATCTCTTCCCTTGTGCTGCATAGGTGGTCTAGTATGTCCCAGTACCTTGCTCTGGGATGTCTCGGTCTTATTCCTGGCTCTGGGGCCTCAGGCAAAACTGAGAGATAGGCCATCTGTATATGTATATAACTTCTTAATCAGAGTTTTAGTCATTTGACATACCACAAACATTTTCCCTCTAAATATTAGTTTAAAACATAACTGATGGGGGCCTGGGTGACTTAGTTGGTTAAGTGTCTCACTTTTGCTCAGGTCATGATCTCACAGTTTGTGAGTTTGAATTCTGCATCAGGATCTGCTTGGGATTCTCTCTCTCTTAAAATAAATAAATAAACTTAAAAAAAGATTTAAAAAGACATAACTGTTAATGGCTACACGTAGATGTTTCATAATTTTTAAATCAACGCTCTATTATCAGACAGTTGTGTTATTTCCAGTTTTTGCTATTACAAATAATGTTCAGTGACTATCTTCCTGTATTTATCTTTGTACCTATTTCTGATTATTTTCTCAAGACCAGTTTCTAGAAATTATATTATTGAGTCAAAGGGCATTTTTTGGGCTTGTGAAACATCTTCTAGAGAAGTCATGGATAAGAAGACTCAATATTGTTAAGATGTCAGTTCTTCCCAACCTGATTTATGAATTCCAATAAAAAATCCCAGTAATTTTTAAATTTTGTGGCTACTGACAAGTTGGTTCTAAAGTTTATATGTAAAGGCAAAAAGCCCAGAATAGCAAACACAATACTGACAGAGAACAAAGCTGAAGAATTGACAATATCCATTTCAAGACTTACCATAGTAAGACAGAGTGGTACTGGTGAAATAGTAAACAAATAAATCAATGGAACAGAATTAAGAGCCAGAAATAGTCTCACACAAATACAGTCAATTGATCTTTAACAAAACAGAAAAGGTAACTCAGTGGAGATAGGGCAACATTTTCAACAAATGGGGTGCTAGACCTGGACATACACATGTAAAAAAAAGAATCCAGATGTATACCTGGAAAAAAATCTTTTCAAAACACATATATGATAAAGAATTAGTATTCAAAATGTGCCCCCCCCAACTCTTAAAAGTCAACAATAAGGAAAAAACCATCCCAACTTAAAAACTGGGCAACAGTCTAGAACAACCGTCTCCCTATGGAAGACATATTGATGGGAAAAAGGCATCTGAAAATATGTTCACCATTATATGTCATTAAGGAAGGAAATGCAAATTAAAGCAACAATGAGATACTACTACACTCCTATTAGAATGGCCCAAATCCGAACACTGACAATATTAAATGCTGATGAAGATGTAGAGCAACAGGTACTCTCATTCATTGCTGGTGAGACTTCAAAATGGTACAAACACTTTGGAAGACAGTTTGGCAGGTTGGCAGGTTCTTAGAAAACTGAAGATGTTCTTACTGTACAATCCAGCAATCATTCTCTTTAGTGTTCACCCAACAGAATTAAAAACTTATGTCTACACAAAACCTACATATGGATCCATACGGGACCTTTATTCATAACTGACAAAACTTGGAAGCAAACAAGATGTCCATTAATAGGTGAATTGATGAACAAACTGTGGTTACATTCATACAATGGAATGTTACTCAGTGATAAGAAGAAATTAGCTATTAATTGATGAAAAGAAAGAATCTTGTAAGCATAGCACTAAGTCAAAGAGGCCAATCTGAAAAGACAAAACCTTAAATGATCCTAATTATAGGACACTCTGGAGGAGGAAAACTATGGACAGAGTAAAAAGACCACTCACTGGTTGCCAGAGGTTTAGATGAAGGAAGGGAGTAATAAATAGGTGAAAAGCAGGACACTTTTAGGGTGGTGAAACTATTCTTTATGATATTGCAATGGTAGATACATGTGATTATACATTTTCAAAACCCATAGAATGTAAAACACAAGAGGTAAACTCCCATGTAAACTACAGACTTCAGTTAATAATGTATCAATATTGACTCATCCTTTGTGATAAATGTACTACAGTCATGAAAGATGTTAACTGTAGGGTGGGGGCAAAGGGAGTCTAGGGAAGCCTTCCATAGCTTCTGCTCAATTTTTCTGTAAATCTAAAACTACTTTAGAAATATCAAGTCTACGGGCGCCTGGGTGGCTCAGTCAGTTAAGCGTCTGGCTTCAGCTTAGGTCACGATCTCACGGTTTGTGAGTTCGAGCCCTGCTTCGGGCTCTGTGCTGACAGCTCAGAGCCTGGAGCCTGCTTCAGATACTGTATCTCCCTCTCTACTCCTTCCCTACTCACACTCTGTCGCTCTCTCTCTCAAAAATAAATATTAAAAAAATAAGAAATATCAAGTCTATTAATTAAAAAAAAGAAATTGTAGGCTTTGGAGGCAAAAACAACAACAAAAAGTCATGTCAATTTATACATTTATCAGGAGGCTATGATATAAGAGTGGCTGTTGTGCCATACCCTTCCTATTACCACTGTATCATTTTATACGTGAAACTGGTAGTTTGTTTTCGCTTTAAGATTTAAAAAAAATTTTTTTGTTTATTTTTAAGAGAGAGAGAGAGCGTGAGCAGGGGAGGGGCAGAGAGAGAAGGAGACACAGAATCTGAAGCAGGCTCCAGGCTCCAACCTGTCAGCACAGAGCCCAACACGGGACTCGAACCCACAAACCTTGAGATCATGACCTGAGCCGAAGTCGGACGCTTAATCAACTGAGCCACCCAGGCACCCCTGTTTTTGCTCTAATATTTAGTTATTGTTATTTGTGTATAAATAAATTTGAATACTTTTGTCACATTTATTAGATATTTGCATTTCTTATTTATGAATTTTCTAGCTACAAAATTTGTATCTTCAGTACACTTTTCTTTATTTAGAGTATATGCTATCTTCCTCTGGGTATGTAAAAACTCTCTAAATGATAAGTACTAGTCTTTTATCTATTTAAAATATTTTTTAGTTTCTGATTTAATTTTGTTTATGGTGGCTTTGTGATTTTTATCAGTCATAGTAAATATTAGTTTTACTTAGTTAAAATTATCAGTCTTTTAATGTTTGTACATCTTACAATACTTACATTAATTTTTAATACATTACTTTTAATTCATATGGAAATATTTTGATATATAATATGAACAAAATACTTTTTAAAATTAGAAAATAGCTGGGAAGTGAAAAATTCTAAAACATTCTCTATATTTGACTCTTGTCTCGCTGGTAAAGAAATAACTAAACATAGCTCCCCCTGAAGTTACTGGAGCCCACTGAAGAAATGGGCAGAAGACATGAATAGACACTTCTCCAAAGAGGACATCAAGATGGCCAACACACACATGAAACAATGCTCACCATCACTCATCATCAGGGAAATACAAATCAAAACCACACTGAGATACCACC
>CM053567.1:133333245-133400218 GCA_028646485.1 Cryptoprocta ferox | reverse complement strand
AGGACAGATACCATATGTTTTCACTCATAGGTCTAACAGGAGAAACCCAACAGAAGACCATGGGGAGGGGAAGGAGGAAAAAGAGTTAGGGAGAGGGAGGGAGACAAAGCACAAGAGACTCTTGAATACTGAAAACAAACTGAGGGGGGGAGGCGGAAAAGGGAAGGGGGGTGATGGTCATGGTGGGGGACACTTGTGGGGAAGAGTACTGGGTGTTATATGGAAACCAATTTGACAATAAACTATAAATTAAAAAAAAAAGTAACTGATCAAATGCAATTAAGGCAGAATATCCAACTCATCTACCTCAAAAAAAAAAAAAAAAAAAAAAAAAAAAGAATTGTGCTCTCCCCCACCCCAATCTTTTGATCCTTAGGATATACATTAAGGCTACTTCTAGAGGATCTACATTTTCAGGTTAAAACTTCCACAAGGTTTTGGTTTCAAGGGAAGAATATAAACTTATACTTTTCAGTTCAACTTAAGGTTTATTTTGCAACTGGATTAGTTTCCTATTACATTTTGATTCTGAAATCTTATGTTAGATTTGTTGCCAAAATGACTCCTAAATTATATATCTAATGCACCTTCATCTACTCCAAATATGGCTCTAATGGCCTTGAGTTTGTTACAGGTAAATGTATGAGCTATGATGTAAGATAAGCAATGTCTAAGGAGACTATGTGCTTCTCAACTGGTCCTATCTCCATTCTCTAAAGATAGAAGATAAATGGAAATGCTAAATATAAAAACTTGATCTCATTCAGTTTGAATTAGACTATTCTATTTTGAGAATGTCTGACCAAGTGTATCTCTTACACTTATATTTCTGTTAGAAGAATATAATAAAAGTGGAATACAAATTTACTACATAGACTATAAATACATTGCTTATATTGTATTTTGAGAGTGGGTGTGTAGGAAACAAGACAAACATAAAGTGTTATTAAAAATCTTGCCCACATCATGGGTACTTGGGTAGCAAAGGTCAAGCATAGCTAGTACACATTACATACAATGATGTGCATAGATTCTGACACATAAATAAAATATATTGTCCTGGAAATATTTTATTTTTATATGCAAAACAGCTTTTCTCTGAAACATTCATATTCTTCTACATCAAGATACCAATTAAAAGTATGTATAGTTGTATGTATGTGTGCGTGTGTATGTATATATACATTTATGAAATACAATATTAGTTCATACAGAGAATCTATTTATTTCATTAATTTTTAAAAAATAAACAGCATTCAGCAGTGTAGTGTAGAGAAACAGTACAGAACAATGGTTAAGAACATAGGATCTAGACTCAAGCTGTCTTGGTTAAGTGTTGGTATAACTGTGTTTTGGGGTATGTGAACTCTGTGTAAGTCACTTAGCTTTTCCAAGCCTCGGCTTCTTCATCTGTAAAATATGTATAAAACAGCAGTCACCCTATGTGGGAAGTCGTGAGGAATAAATCAGATAATTTAGGAAGGTACTTTGAACAGTGCCTGGTGTTCAGTAAATATCAGCTATCATTAGAATCGCTGAACAGGAAAACTAAAATCAAACAAGATAAATGAAGGGTCAATGCAGAACAATGCAAATAGTCATATTCCACTTCTGAACTTGATACATTCAGTTGCACCCCAACTGAAATGACACTAAAGGAATGAATAAGGATAAAAAGGAAAAAAGAGATAACATTAGATATGAGTAATGATAATGAAATTTTAGGAGATGCAAAGCAAATGTATAATTTGTAACTGATTATGCAGAACAAAGAAAGCTAAAACTTAAAGTAGCTGCACAGAAGCAGCCAACAAGAAGCAAGCTGCTCTGCCTGAGAGTATTCCAGAAAGGCTCAGGAACTGGAGGCCTCATGGATTTCTGAAGGCCAGGGAAGAGAAAGGGCAGTAAAATGGGAGGATTGGCTCAAATTCTATGGGAGAAGCTGTTAGAATCCCAGATGCTTTCTCCCACATAATCAGGCAATTACTCATTCTTTTCCCCTGAAGGAATTTAGAGGCTTCATTTCTGCATGAGGCTGAACCAGAAGATGCTAGGCTCCAAAAGATATGTGGCAGAGCAGGAATAAGGCTACAAGTTGAAAATATGAGCATTAAGTGAAACTGTATAGACAGGTAGATACTGCAGACTCCCTATCCCACTTACCTTTCAGAATTCTGGCAGATGATTTACACCTACAAGGCAGTAGTAAGAGAATCCCTTTCAGAGAACTGACAGGACCAAGAAAAAAGACCTATAGATGATTTTTGTGTCTCTCAATAAAAAAGCAATTCCTAACCATCTACCAGTTGACAAATCCTATCAACCTTACAAAGAGCTTTTAATTGGCCTTTTAGGGCCTCAATCTTAAATATGAATGAAGAGCCAATGATCACTAAACACTGAAGGAAAGGCTTTAACATTAATGACAGACATCAAAAGAAACAAAAAATGAATTTGAAAAAACATCAATAATTCAGGTGACAGGAACAATTACTGAAAAACTGAAGTGAGTATCTTTAAACAGAAATAAGAGGGGCACCTGGGTGGCTCAGCTGGTTGAGTGTCTGACTCTTGGTTTCAGCTCAGGTCATGAACTCACGGTTTTTGGGTTCGAGCCCCGGTGCTAGCAGTGCAGAGCCTGCTTCGGACTCTCTCTCCCTTTCTCTCTGCCCCTCCCCCACGCACTCTCTCTCTCAAAATAAATAAATAAACTTAAAAAAAAGAAATGGGAAAGTGTTGCATCACAGAAGAACATAAATTGATATGAAGAGAAAATATCTCCTGGAAATTAAAAAAATATACATGATATCAGAAAAACAATTCGACAGATGTTTGGAAGACAGAGTTGAAATTTCCTGAAAGGTGGAAATAAAAGATGAGGAGATGAACACGGAAGTCAGAATTAAAGATGATTAGAGAGGTCCAAGAGGTCTAACAGGTGACTAACAGGAATTCTAAAAAGAGAGAACTGAGAAAACGGAGGGAGAAAATTATCAAATAAATGATACAAGAAAGTGTCTAAGAACAAAGAACATAAGAGCCTGCTAAGTACCCAGCACAATGAAAAGAAAAAGACCTTCATCAGGGATCATCTTGAAATCAAAATGAGGGATAAAGAAAAGATCCTACAAACTTTAAGAAAACGAACAAAAGCTAGTCATAAACAAAGGCCCTGGAGCCAAAATGGACAACAGCAACAAAATTCTAAGCATCAATCATATGTAAGTGAAGAAAAACAGAAAAACAGTATTTTCAGACTTGCAAAGTTTTAAAATACTTAAAGAATGAAATGCACCCTTCCATAGTTAGCCACTGAATCATATGCTCCACCAAAAGAAAGAAAGAAACCAAGAAAGGGAATTAAAATTAAAGAACAGAAAAAAAGGTGAAGGGAATTCTCTGGATTTTGAAAGAAGGAAAATCTAAGAAGGCAACCACGTGGCAAGCCTAAAGGGCAACCACTACCGATCAGAACAGGAATGCTGGAGGGCTCTAAAGGCATGCTGCTAAACACATGAATGTATGAACAAGTAAAGGAACTGATAAAATCATCTTATTACTTTGCTCATACTAAAAGGAATTTTACAGTTGTTTTTCAGAGAATGTTTGAGGGATAATTGAGTCTAGATATCTAGAAAACCAACCAAAGTAAAACAAGACAATTATTAAATCTAAGGGCAAAAAGGAAATATAATCACAGTTCACTGGTGCAGTTCAGCTAGAGAACAACATTTACATTGTCATAATAATCTAAACACTCAATGTGACTTAACCAAAATGTATGATATGATATGATTTTATGGGGGGGGATTATGCAGGGAAAAGAAAGATGTATATGCGTGCATGTGTATATGGTTAAAAGAGATAATCATTCCTATTCTACAGCATAAGTTTATAAATAATATCTAAAATAGTATGAGCAAAGACTAACAGTAGAGGAGTTCCTTTTGCAGTAATGATAGAACAACCCTTCTGTTTAGAAATTCACTAGAAAAGTATACACACCAAATTCTTAAGTCTACCTAACAACATTAGAGAGCTATCAACACAGTTAAGGATTGTGGGACTGAAGCCTGGAACAAAAGAAAATCTAGACAAGGGAGGCATTTAATGTCATTTTCTCTAGAAGCATTCGTCAACTCTAAAAGAACAAGTTGAGAGGTTGGAAAGATGAGATGAGCTTTTGGCAGAATCAAGAAGCTAGAGGGATGAAAACTAGAACTCTGTCAAAGAGGTAGAAGATAAACTGGTAAACATCAGGCTTCAGGATAAGAGCCTTACTGTGAATCATCTCAATCCTTGAATGAAGGTGATGTGGGATTGTTAGTGCCCTTACTTTAGCTACCAGCCAGAAGCTGATGTAAATCCTCTATGAAGGAAAAAAAATGTCATGTAGAAACCAAAATAATCTAATTTTTCACAATGTCCAGAACTCAATTATTTAGAAAGGAAGCAAGCAAAAAGTGGGCTAAAGACCATAACAGATACCTCAACCAAAAAAGATATATAGATGTCAAGTAAGCATATAAAAAGATGTTCCAGAATATATAGCATCAGGGAGATGCAAACTAAAATGAGATACTATTATACTCTTATTAGAATGGCTTTTATAAACATCCATGTGCAAGCTTTTGTGTGGACCTAAGTCCACATACACAACACCAAATACTGGCAAGGATGTGGAGCAACAGGAACTCTCATTCATTGCTGGTGGAAATGCAAAATGGTACAACCACTGAGGAATACAGTTTGGCATTTTCTTACAAAACTAAACATATTATTATCATATGATCCAGTTATCATACTCCTGGATACTAACCCAAAGGAGCTGAAAACTTAGGGCCACACAAAAGCTTGCACATGGATGTTTATAGAAGCTGTGTTCATAACTACAAAAACTTGGACGTAACTGAAATGCCATTCCGTAGGTGAATGAATAAACAAACTGTGTGTGGTATATCTAGACAGTGGAATATGACTCAGCATTAAAAAGAAATAAGCTACCAAGCCATGAAAAGACATGGAGGAAACTTCAATGCATTTTACTAAGTGAAATAAACTAATCTTAAAAAGTTCCATACGGTATGATTCCAACTATATGACATTCTGGAAAAGGCAAAACTATGGAGACAATAAAAAGATCAGTGGTTGCCAGGGTGGAAGTGAACGGGAGGGATGAATAAGAAGAGCACAGAAGGTTTTGAAGGCAGAAAAACTACTTTGTATAATAATAATGGGTATTATGTCATTATACATCTGTCCAAACTCATAGAATATACACCACCAGAACAAACCCAAACATAAACTATGGACTTTGAATAATGATAATGTGTCAATGTAGATCCATCCTTGGTAGCAAATGTACCACTCCAGTGAATGATGTTGATAATGGGGTAGGTTGCGCATATGTGTGGAAATCTCTATACCTTTCTCTCAATTTTGTTGTGAATCTAAAACTACTCTAAGAAAATTAAACTATTGAAAAAAAGCAGGACTGGACAACAACATGACTGAAAACCAAGAGAAACAATGGTCATAGGCCCAGATGGGATTCAGATAATGGAGTTACTATATACCAATTAAAAAAATGTTTTTAATAATACAAGTACTAGAAGGAAACGAGAATGGGGTAGAAAAAATAATTGAGAAGGTAAGGAATAAAAATTTTCTAGATCAATGAAAGATATCAATCCATACATCTACTAAGATCAGTGAACCTCAAGAAAGACAAATACAAAGAAGAACACACCTAGAATATCACAAATTGCTATGAATACAAAATCTTAAAAGTGGTAAGAGAAAAAATTACCTCCAAAAGAGCAACAAGAAGACTTAAAACTGACTTATCAGTAAAAGCAATGGAAACCTGAATACAATGTTTTACAATAAATTCAATTCATCCACTCATTGGACAAATATTTGAGTATCCTACTATATGCTAGACACTGTTATAGGTACTTTGGGATGCATCAGTGAACAAAACAAAGAATGTTACTTCTATTGTGTAAAATTATGTAATAAACTTTTTTCTTTTTTAGAGATGAGAGAGAGAGAGAGAGAAGGAGAGAGAGAAAGATGGGGAGGGGCAATGGCGGGGGTGGAGAGAGAATGAGAATCATAAGCAGGCTCCATGCCCAGAACGGAGCCAGATGCGGGGCTCAATCTTACAACCCTGGGACCATTCTTGACCTGAGCTAAAATCGAGAGTTGAATGCTCAACTGACTGAGCCACCTAGGCGCCTCTATAATAAATATTTTTTAAGAGGAGAAATTGTGTAAGACATGTTTGACAATCTATTTAGGAAATACAGTTCACTTCTGCTGTTATAATTATTATTTAAAATTTTGACTTAATAGACATGACTGGTAGTTTTTCAGTGATGGATGAGATTCTTTATAATCAAGTAGTCTATTTATTGCACAATTAGACAAAATCCCTCAGGCCGGCTTTTGGTTAATGAAAAGTCATGTAATTTCAGAGTAGATGTTTCTAGATGACCCTAGAGGTTATCTAGTCCATACTCATTAGAGATGAAAAGAACAAGGCACAATATATTTGGCTTTCCAAGTCACACAAGTAGTGGGATACACCAATGACTCCTGGTCAATGTTCTTTGTTGTTGTTGTTTATTTGTTGTTTGGTTTGTGGGGTTATTTTGGGACGGGGATTTAATTTTTATCAATGTTAACACATAATTTTAAAGCTAATTTTAGGGGCACCTGGGTGGCTCAGTCAGTTAAGTGCCTGACTCTTGGTTTCTGCTCAGGTCATGATCTCATGATTCGTGAGTTCAAGCCCTGCATTGGGCTCTGCACTGACAGCATGGAGCCTGCTTGGGATTCTTTCCCTCTCTCTCTCTCTCTCTGTACCTCCCTGACTCATGCTCTCTCCCTCTCTCTCTCAAAATAAATAAATAAACTTTAAAGATAAGTTTACAACACTTCAAGCAAAAACCAGTAATCCCTTGCTCTTCCTCTAACCACCTCCAAGTTCCAGTCTCCAGAGAGAAGCATGTTTAACTTCTAAGATTATCATTCTGTTGTTTGATAGAATGCTCTATTATTTGTTGTGTGATAGCTTGTTTTTCAGTGCACACATCTCAAGTGTGTGAGAGAAGTCCTTTTCCACTTTTAGCCATTTCGCAGTACGTGCCTTTCATTTAAATGCATTGGTGGATTAACTGGCAGGTCACTGGTGATCCTCCTGCTATTCATTAGATAGGACTGTCAACTAATGAAAGTGATTTTCATGTGTGATTTAGGAGTGAGTTTCATTTCTCTAGAGTTGGCGCTGAATACTGGTTGCAGGAGATTAGTGGTTCCATAAATATATATTTTCAGAATAGACAAAGCCTGAATTTTACATTATACATGTTTTTTTCCTTAGCTTTAAAGTATAAAAGGTTAAAACTAAAAATTTTCTGAAGTCTTGAACATTTTAACTAAAGGGAATAAAAAACATTTTACAATTACTAAAATTTTATGATTATAAGTACATTTACATATAGTTCCTGAATAAACAATATAAGCAAATCATTTTCATCTTGGTGGAATATCAATATACCATTAATTTGCCCTTGGCATTGGAAGCGATGCTTATTTTAGCTATCTCAGCGTTTGCTTTGTGACGTAGAAATGCTTGTGATGGAAAGCATTGAACATAAGACACTAAATAATTTATTTTGACAATTATTATTGGTGGGTTGGAAGATGGCGGTAGAACAGGAGGACCCTATGCTTGCCTCATCCTATGAATACAACTAGGTAACTATCAAATCATCCTAAATAACCCAGAAACTGACTTGAAGACAAGCAGAACAAACTCTATGGCTAAAGGTAGAGAAGAGACCACATTGAAGAAGGTAGGAAGTGTGGAGATGTGGTTTAGTAGAGAAATAGATTGTGGCTGCTGCCATGGGGAGGGAGCCATGCTCTCGGAGAAGGGCAGGAGACAGATTAACACAAAGGGGAACCCACAGGGAAAATGAATCCCCACAGCAATTGGTTTGGAAAGCAAGAGGGGCCGAATTTTGTGACTTCTGGCAATCATCAGGGCTTAAAGCCTGGAGTTTTAAAGGTCAGTGGGCTTGGCTGGGAGAAAGCCTAGAAAGCACTGCACTGCCCCTGGAGAGAAGGCAGGCACACAACCCATCGACACATAGCATGTTAACAGTGATCTGAAGAGCACCAGGGGCACACAGTGGGGAAGTTATTCACTCATCTCGGTGTGTATCCCAAAAAGACAGCATTCACAGAGAGACCCCTCCAGGAACAAAGGAACTGGCTGGCACCATTTTCCTGCCCCATCCCTCAGCATACAGGGCTACCAGTGGGAACCAGTGTAGTGCTGACACTCGCTATCTCACTTGCTTACATCAAGCCTCCCCACTCCACACTTTGGTGTCACCCCCCTGCCAGTCATGCTTGTCTCAGTCCCAGTGTGGTGGGCCCCCTACCCTGGAAGATCAACCCAAACCCCTGCTCACACATCTCCCAATTTGGGAGATTTGCCAAGACTTGGTTCCAGCACTGGTGGTGACAGGTCTCATTTCACAAACAGACCAGAGCACCCCTAGCTAAAACAAGCCTCATTCAGGCCAGGGACCAAACACTGCCCACAAAAGGCAAAGAGAGTCTCTGCAGACAGCTGGCGTGAAGGATGAAGTGGCCAGAACTAAACAGCAGGGCACACCCGGCACACATTAGAGACACTCTCACGAGCACCAGGCTCTGGGGAAGTGGGAACACCATGTGACAAAGCACCACAGAACCTCTTATTAAGGCCATTACCCTCAAGAACAAGAGATGTAGCTGACTTTCCTAACACACAAGAACAGGCACAGAGACTTAGACAAAAACGAGAAGACAGAGAAATTTATTCCAAGTGGAAGAACAAGACAAGGGGGTGTCCAGAGATCTAAGTGAAACAGATATAAGTAATATACCTCATACTGATATACTGATACACTTTGAATACTGATAAAATATTTAAAGCAATGATCATAAGAATACTCACTGTGTTTGAGAAAAGAATGGAAGACATGAGTGAGACCCTTAACCCAGACATAAGGAATAATATACCAGAGATAAAGGGTATAATAAACAAAATGTGAAACACGCTTAATGGAATGAACAGTAGGATGGAAGAAGCAGAGGAAAGAATAAGTGACCTAGAAGACAGAGAGAAAAGAATTATGCAAAACAAGAACAGACTTAGGGAACTCAGTGACTCCATCATACGTAATAGCATTCATATTATAGGAGTCCTAGAAGAAGAGGAAAGAGGAAAAGGGACAGAAAATTTATTTGAAGAAATAATAGCTGAAACCTTACCTAATCTGGGGAAGGAAACAGATATCTAGATCCTGAAGGCACAGGGAACTCCTATCAAAATTAACAAAAGCAGATCCACACCAAGACATACTGTAATTAAACTGGCAAAACATAGTGATAAAAGAAAAAATTTTAAAGCAGCAAAAGAAGACATAATTTACAAGGGAAAACCTGTAAGGCTAGCAGGAGATTTTTCAACAGAAACTTTTCAAACCAGAAAGGAGTGTCATGATATATTCAAAGTGCTGAATGGGAAAAATCTGCAGCCAAGAATACTGTGCAGTAAGGCTATCATTCAGAATAAAAAGAGAGAGAGAGTTTCCCAGACAAACAAACTACAGGAGTCCATGACCACTAAACCAGCCCTGCAAGAAATATTAAAGGGGACTCTCTGAGTGGAAAGGAGGGACCAAAGTAACAATATAAAGGCAGGAAACATAAAAGCAGTAAAAATGAATATATTTTTTAATGTTTAAATTTTTTTTGAGAGAGAGACAGACTGAGTGGGAGAGGTGGAGAGAGAGGGGGACAGTCTGCAATGACAGCAGAGAGCCTGATGTGGGATTCAAACTCACAAAACGTAAGATCATGACCTGAGCTGAAGTTAGACACATATTAACCAACTGAGCCACCCAGGTGCCCCAAAAATGAATATTTCTGTAAAAAACATTCATGGAATGCACAAAATAAAAGGATGTAAAATATAACAACATATATCTAAACTGTGGGGAGGAGTAGAGAATGGGTTCAAACTTAAATGACCATCAACTTAATATAGACTGCTAGATGTAGAAGATGTTATATACAAACCTAATGGTAACCATACATCAAAAACCACTAATAAATACGCAAAGAATAAAGAGAAAAAAATCCAAATGATTCACTAAAGAAAATCAGCAAAACATGAGAGAAAAAGGGTCAAAGCAAATCTTCAGAAACAACCACAAAACAAATAATAAAATGACAATAAATACATATCCATTAATAATTATTTTCCATGTAAATGGACTAAACATTGCAATAAAAAAAATGGGTGACAGAACGGATTTTAAAAAAACAAAAACAAGACTCATCTATATGCTGCCTACAAGAGACTCATATTAAATCTAAAGAAACCTATAGATTGAAAGAGAGGGTAAGGAGAAATACCTATCATGCAGATAGATATTAAAAGAAAGATGGAGTAGCAATATGAATTATCAGACAAAATAGACTTTAAAAAAAAGACTGTAACAAGAGACAAAGGACATGATATAATAAAAGGGACAATCTAACAAGAGATATAACAATTGTAAATGTTTATGCACCTTCCAGAGGAACACCTTAATACATAAAACAGTTAATAACAAACATAAAAGAACTAACAGATAATAATGCAACAAGAGTAGATGACTTTAACACCCCACGTACACCAACAGACAGGTCATCTAAACAGAAAATCATCATCAACAACAAAAACAAAAAAACCACAAACAAACAAAAAAAACCTTACGAAATCAACAGGAAAACAATGGCTTTGAATGACACACTGGGACAGATGGATTTAACAGACGTATTTAGTACATTACGTCCTAAAACAGTAGAATACACATTCTGGTTTCAAATATACATGGAATATTCTCCAGAAGAGATCACACGCTAGACCTTAAAATAAGCCTCAACAAACTGAAGAAGACTGAAGTCATACCATGCATCTTTTCTGATCACAACGTTGTGAAACTAGAAGTCAGCCACAAGAAAAATCTGTAAAGACCACAAATACATGGAGGTTAAAGAACATGCTACTAAGGAATGAATACGTCAACCAGGAAATAAAAGATGAAATTAAAAAGTACATAGAAACAAATGAAAACGAAAACACGACAGTCCAAAACCTTTGGGATGCAGCAAAAGTGGTCGTAAGAGGGAAGTTTATAGCAGTACAGGTCTAGCTCAAGAAGCAAGAGAAGTTTCAAATAAACAACCTAACCATACACCTAAAGGAGCTAGAAAAAGAACAACAAATGAAACCTAAAGGCAGCAGAAGGAAGGAAATAATAAAGATTAGAACAGAAATAAATGATACAGAAATTTAAAAAAACAGTTGAACAGATAAAGCCAGGCTTAGGGGCACCTGGGTGGCTCAATTAAGTGATTGACTCTTGGTTTTGGCTCAAGTGATCTCAGGATTTGTGGGATCAAACCTGGCACTGGGCTCTGTGCTGACAGGGTGGAGCCTGCTTGTGATTCTCTCTCTCTCTGTCTGCCACCCCTCAAAATAAATAAATAAACTTTTAAAAAGCACCAAAAACCTATAGCCAGACTTATCAAGAAAAAAAGAGAAAAGCCTCAAATAAAATCACAAATGAGAGAGGAGAAATAACAGTCAACACCACAGAAATACAAACAATTAGAATATTATGAAAAACTATATGCCAACAAATTGGACAACCTAAAGAAATAGATAAACTCCTAGAAGCATATAATCTACCAAAGCTGTAACAGAAAGAAATAGAAAATTTGAACAAACCCAACAACAAACAATCAGTAATCAAGTAAGTACTGCTGAATCAGTAATCAAAAAAATCCTGACAGGATCAGGATCAGATGGCTTCACAGGAGAATTTTACCAAACATTTAAAGAAGAGTTAATACCTATTCTTCTCAATTTATTCCAAAAAATAGAAAAGGAAGGAAAACTTCCAAATTCATTCTATGAGGTCAGTATTACTCTCATACCAAAACCAGATAAAGACACCACTAAAAAACAGAACTACAGGCCAATATTCCTGGTAAACATAGATGCAAAAATCCTCAACTACCAAACCAACAATACGTTAAAAAAAATTATTCACCACAATCAACTGGGATTTATTCCTGGGTTGCAAGCATGGTTTGAAATTCACAAATCAATAAATGCAATACAACATATCAATCAGAGAAAGGATATTCTCCATATGATCATTTTGAAAAATGTAGAAAAAGCATTTGACAAAGTACAACATCCATTCAAGATAAAAACCTTCAAAAAGTAGGCTTAGAGGGAACATACCACAACATAATAAAGGTCATTTATGAAAGACCCCCAGTTAACATCATCCTTAATGGGGAAAAACTGAGAGCTTTTCCTGTAAGGTCAGGAACAAGACAGGGATGTCCACTCTTACCGATTTTATTCAATACAGTACTGGAAGTCCTAGCCACAGCAATCAGACAACAAAAAGAAATAAAACGCATTCACACTGGTAAGAAAGAAGTACAATTTTCTTTTTTTTTTAAGTTTATTTTATATTATTTATTTTTGAGAGAGAGAGAGCGAGCGAGAGTGCGTGAGCAAGAGCACACAAGCAGAGGAGGTGTGGAGAGAGAGAGAGAATCCCAAGCAGACTCCACGATGCTAGCACAGAGCCCAACATGGGGTTCAAACTCACATATCATGAAATTATGACCTGAGCCAAAATCAAGAATCAGAGGCTCAACTGACTGAGCCACCCAGGTACTCCTAAGTATAACTTTCACTATTTGCAGATGACATGATACTATACATAGAAAACCCAAAAGACTCCACCAAAAGACTGTGAGAACTGATAAATCAATTCAGTAAAGTCACAGGATACAAAATCAATGCACAGAAATCTGTTGCATTTCTAAACACCAATAATGAAGCAGCAGAAAGAGAAATTAAGAAAAAAATCTCAAAAAAGTAAGATGCCTAAGAATAAACCTAACCAAAGAAGCGATAGATCTGTACTCTGAAAACTATTAAAAAAAACAACAACGACCTGATGACAGAAATTGACAACAACACAAAGAAAAGGAAAAACATTCCATGCTCATTGAGTGGAGGAACAAATATTGTTAAAATATCTGTACTATTCAAAGCAATATACATATTTAATGCAATTCCTATCAAAATACCAAGAACATTTTTCACAGAACTGGAACAAACAATTCTAAACTTTGTATGGAACCACAAAGGATCCTGAATAGCCAAAGCAATCTTGAAAAAGCAAAGTAAAGCTGGAGGCATCATAATTCTGGAGTTTAAGTTAAATTACAAAGCTGTTGCAATCAAAACAGGATGGCACTGGCATAAAAATAGGCACATAGATCAGTGGAATAGAACAGAAAACCCAGAAATAAACCCACAACCATATGGTCAATTAAATCTTTGACAAAGCAGGAAAGAATAAACAATTGGAAAAAGACAGTCTCTTCAAACAATGGTTTTGAGAAAACTGGAAAGCAACATGCAAATTTGTTTTTTACTTTCTTACACCATAGACAAAAATAAACTCAAAATGGATTAAAGACCTAAAACCATAAGACCTGAAACCATAAAAATCCTTGAAGAGAACATAGGCAATAACTTCTTTGTCATTGGATGAAGCAACTTTCTTCTAGATATGTCTTCTGAGGCAAGGAAAACAAAAGCAAAAATAAACTATTGGGACTTCATCAAAATAAAAAACTTCTGTACAGTGAAGGAAACAATCAACAAAACTAAAAGGCAACCTATGGAATGGGAGAAGATATTTGCAAATGACATATCTGATAAAGGGTTAGTATCCAAAATCTATAAAGAACTTATCAAACACCCCCAAAATGAATAATCTAATGAAAAAATGGGCAGAAGACATTAATAGACATTTCTCCAAAGACATACAGATGGCCAATAGACACATGAAAAGATGCTCAACATCACTCATCATCAAAGAAATGTAAACCAAAACCACAATGAGATATCACCTCACATTTGTCAGAATGGCTAAAATAAAAAACACAAGAAACCATGGGTGTTGGCAAGGATGTGGAGAAAAAGGAACACTCATGCTCTGTTGGTGGGGATGCAAACCTGTGCAGCCACTCTGGAAAACAGTATGGAGTTTCCTGAAAAAGTTAAAAACAGAACTACTGTATAATCCAGGAATCGTGCTACTCAGTATTTACCCAAAGAGTACAAAAACACTAATACAAGGGGAGACATAAACCTCTACGTTTAGAGCAGCATTATTTACAATAGCCGAGATATGGAAGCAGCCCAAATGTCCATAAAATGATGAATTGATAAAAAAGATGTGGTATATACACAATGGAATATGACTCAGCCATAAAAAAAGAATGAAATCTTGCCATTTGTAATGATATAGATAGAGCTAAACAGTATAATACTAAGTGAAATCAGTATGTCAGAGAGAAAGACATATCATATAATCATATGTGGTATTTAAGAAACAAAATAAACAAATAAAAAAAGAAAAAAGCAAATCAAGAAACAAACTCTTAACAATGGAGAACAAACTGATGATTACCAGAGGGAAAAGAGTGAGGGATGGGTTAAATAGGTGATGGGGATTAAGGAGTGCACTTGTCATGATGAGCACTGAGTGGTGTATGGAATTGTTGAAATCACTATAGTGTACACCTGAAACTAATATAACATTGTACGTTAACTAACTGGAATTAAAATGAAAACTTAAAAAACCCAATTATTGTTAACATTAATCCCACTGAATAATTCATGTTTTCCCCAGGGTAAGTAAATGTTTTCATTCATCTAGTCTGTATAAATCTAAAATCCAGTAATCAAAAATGTCATAACTATAGATATATTTTTAAATGAAATTCTTCTCAATTTAAAATTACTTACACATTAGGTCATTTGCATCATGGATTATGAGACTAGGTGCTTACATGAGACAGGAAGCTGGCTGTGGACTGGGATGACGGTACATTAGAATGGGAACGAGTGGCTGAGGATGGCTGTAGAAGGCGTGGCTTCATGGAAGTATTTGAGGTGTATCCAGGGCCCTGAAGTTCCTAGAAAACAAGACAGATGTGAGCAAAATATTGTCCACCTACACTTACAATCGTGATATCAAAACATATTTTACCAACACAATTTCAATCTTACATGTTGAACATCTATAAAGCGAAATGATTCTGAGTCACTCTTTGAGGACTAGGCATATGCTAAGAAGATGCCTTCACACTGCTGATTCTGAAAAAGGCATCTCAGATGTGAAAACACTTTGGATGGTACACTACTTAGCTGGCTTCTAAGTTTTGCCAAAGATTCTATGCTAGTTGTGGCCTCTACAACTATGGAGTGCTCCAGCCTGTGAAAGTATCCATTACTGACACTTTACTATATGTTTGCAACTTTAAAACATACTTGGAAAGTAGACATAAATTTCAGTGGGAAATGCACTGTTTTTTAAAGGACACATGTTTTGGCCATGCAGATGAAATCATTTTTGCTATTCTCTAAACAAGCTGAGCACACTCACACTTTGGACCTCTGCACTTGCTTGACCCCCTTCCGTACGGAAAATTCTTCTTTCAGGTATCCCCATGGCACACCTGAAGAAGGTGTTTGCCTCTCTTATTGTAAACTTAACAAAGAGTATGGTGTTTCATTTGTTACTATAGGAAGGACAGGTATAGATATAATGATGTTTATACAGACTTTATAACTGCTAGTATCAGATAATGTTGACGTTGAAAGTACACTTGAATATATCCAAGGTACATGGAAGAAATATAAAAGTATATCAAAGAATGACATTATTTTTGCTTAAACTATTTATGATGAAAAAAAGACCTTACTTTTACATCCAAAGTGTGCTGAAGTTTTAGGCGCACAGATTCTTGTTCCTGACGTTGTATGATATCTTGACATTCTGCAAACTGCAAAGACGCCTACAATCAAGCAACCACATGGGGTTTGTCCTCCATTCTCTACACAATTTTATTCTGTCAACCTATAAACACAGAGCTGCCATCTCTTCAAGGGAACTTCCCCCATTCTTGGCATACTAACTCACATTTATCTATTTATCTGCTTTGTTCAGTAAACTTAGAAAACTTGGAGGCCATGCCTTTATCCTCTATATCCCTGGCATCTATGCAGCATTTGGTATGAATGAACTAAGGATGGAATGAGCAAATAGCTTTAGCAATGTAAAAAAAATCACGACTGAAATTCACTGAACCAACATATCATGTTTTAAAATCAAAGCTGGCATAGGTAGGATCACATGTCAAAATGGCTCTGATTTCTTAAGAATCAAGACTAGTTTGGGTACATTTTTTGCCTCCCAGAGTTCACACAAGTAAGATTTATACCTCTATGATAAATGGCAATAACAAATACAATGCCACTAATCCTTCTCATTCTTTAAGTTGTGTGTGTGTGTGTGTGTGTGTGTGTGTTTTGAGAGAGAGGGAAAGAGAGAGCAAGTGAGTGAGGGACAGAGAGAGAGAGAGAGAGAAGCAGGGCTAATTTTTTTTTTACCCGAAGTGGGGCTCAAGCTCACCCGAAGTGGAGCTCGTGCTCACCAGAAGTGGGGTTCGAGCATACCCAATGCAGGACTTGAACTCATGAACCATGAGATCATGACCTGAGCTGAAATCAGATGCTTAACCAACTGGGCCTCCTAGGTGCCCCCTGAGTTGTGTTTTCTACCTGTATTTTCTGGACCCTAAGGAAGGCCAGACATTAGCATTATGTTAGCATTTTATTGATATTATTAACAGACTATATTCTACCCAGTGTTCAAGTCATTCTGTGGCAGTAAGTGAGATTGGAGACATTTTTATTTATTCAGTCCAATGAGGACACTGGGTGCATCTTGCATCTTATGTCTTATTGCTCCTGTGACCAAGTCAGCCTAAAAAAGAGAGTTTTGTAAAAAGTACACAGTATAACTATGCTTTATAGCTTAGAAGAGCCTTCTGTATTCTATAGGAAATGATTTTTCCTTGTGCTAGGTGACTGGGATATAATAGAGATTTGGTTCCTAGCAGCATGAAGCTTTATTCAGAACAAGCCTACTCAGTTAATAGCTATTTAGTTGATAATTACTTTACACACTTAGTAACTACCTTATCAAGAGCAACTTCCATATTAGCAACTTTTTCTTTCAAACGGCGCTCCTGCGATTTCAGGACTTCCAGTTCTCCAGCCATCTTGTTTTTTTCTGTTGCAACAGTACTCAATTCCTGGCTTAATTTATTCTTCTCTTCTTTCAGAAAATGCTTTTCCTATAATTATACAGGAAAAAAATATCAGAAATAATATGCTGATGTAGATGCTCAGATGTGAGGGAAATATAAAACTAATATAAAGATCTGAACTATGGTTTAATTCATATGCCATTTAATTGTTCTGAGTTGGAGCTGGGAGCTATTAGAATCATGTCACCATATACTCTCTTATTTTTATCACTACTGGTATTATTATTTCTTTCTAGGCTTACTAAATCTTTGATAAGATCTACAAAGTATGTAATAACTATGTTGCATAAAAACAGCATAATGGTGAATTGACATTGAGTAATCATATACCAAATTTTATTGAAATTTGTTTAAAATGACAAAAGAGACTTAAAGGAGATGTCTTTATTTGAAAACTTTGTGAGTTTCTACTATGCTTCAAGGTTGACTATTTCACAAATGCCTATTGAAGACCCTCCAACATAAAAAGATGGGATATCCAGGGCCACCTGGGGGGCTGAGTCAGTTAAGCTTCCAACTTCAGCTCAGGTCATGATCTCGCCATTCGTGAGTTCAAGCCCCACATCAGGTTCTCCACTGTCAGCACAGAGTCTGCTTTGGATCCTCTGTCTCTCTCTCTCTGCCCCTGCCCCTCTGTACTCTCTCTCTCAAAAATAAATATTTTTAAAAATGGGGCATACAGTTCTTCCCTTAAGTCACTTAAGCCTCAGTGACAAAAATAAGCTTATTAATATACTTTTGGAGAGTCTTTGGTATTCAACAAAATGTCATTAAAAATTGTTCATATCCCTTTAAAAAACATCATGGAATAGGAAGACAAAAAGAAATGTGGAGGAGTCAAGTTACCTCAACTTGTATTTCTTTAAATATTCTTTCTCTCTTAGGGAAAATGTTTAGTGTAAACAAGGTAGAAGGTATTGTCATTGTAATAAAGTTTTTGGATGGAAATAATTTTGTTTTTTCTCATTAGTGAGGCAGAAAAGGAAAAGATTAATTTTACAAGCTGTCTCCTTTCTGTCTGAAGGGGATGTCATTGGGTTTTGATGAATACCTTCCTTTGGGCGGGGACATATACCTCTGTGATAGAAGGCAGTGAGCTCTTATGCCCTAAGTGTGTCCTCAGGGAGGATGAAGATAAGCATTGCTTTAGGTCCAAATGGACAAATAACAAAAGAAGAAAAAGAAATTAGAATAAGAGAAAAATGGGAAAGAAAAAAGTACGAAAGAAAAAAGAGGAAATAAGTAAGTCCATATGAGGAAGGGTGGCTTCATTCTAAAAAAATTTTTTTAATGTTTATTTCTGAGAGAGAGAGAGCGCGCACGTGTGAGAACGAGAGCAAGAGCATGAGCAGGGGAGGGGAGGAGAGAGAGGGAGACACAGACAGAATCCAAAGCAAGCTCCAGATTCTGAGCTGTTTACACAGAGACCGATGGAGGGCTTGAACTTATGAACTGCAAGATCATGACCTTAGCCAAAGTCCAATGCTTAACTGACTGAGTCACTCAGGCACCCCAAGGGTAGCTTCATTCTAAAAAAGCTCATTCTGGGTCTGGGGAGAGCAAGTGCCTGACTTGCGCTTACTTTCTACATACACTCTGTACCTCCTCACCTCAACTACAGCCAGTGCTCATATAACTCTGCTTTTACAAATGTTAATTTGTTCCAAAGCAACTGAACTATCAGGGAATGTCTGAGCACAACACAAATTTCACACTTACTATGCACAGTTGCATTTATAAGAAATACTAAGTCAACACAAAACTGCACCCGGCTAAACAGAGCTGTGTGGGAATACACAAAAAGCATACACGCACGCTCCTCAAACACCTATCTGCCACTACCTCAGTTTATCTTGTGTTCTGAGTCACATCTGTGCATATCCGGTGTCAGAGAAAATCTCCCTTCTACCCCCTCATAGTAACTCACAAGCTGCAACCCTTTGATGCACACTTCTACAAGCAAACTTCAGGTCTTTTTCAAGATAAAGTACCATATTTATTGTAGTATTTATGTATTTCTTAACCATTTAACATGTGTAAAACTATGCTAGCACTTTTCATTAGGTTCCTATTTTTTCTATGTCATTGATGAAATTTGTTAGTGAGGTGTTCTTAATCCCATTGTTCTCTTAATCCCCGTGGCCTTTTCTGCACAATTTTGTAGACACACATGTCACATTATAGCAGAACTGACCGTGCTTTGTTAATAGTCATTCCCTGTCTCTACCAGGAATGTCCTTTTCTGCATTTAAAATACTAGCTTTCAAGGTCCTACTCAGGGGTGCCTGGGTGGCTCAGCTTGTTAAGTGTCTGACTTCGGCTAAGGTCATAATCACATGGTTTGCAAGTTCAAGCCAGGCTCTGTGCCTGGAGCCTGCTTCTGATTCTGTCTCCCTCTCTCTCTGTCTCTCCCCTGCTTGCATTCTGTCTCATCGCTCAAAAATAAATAAACATTAAAAACAATTAAAAAACAACAAGATCCTACTCAAATGTTCATTCTGGAACTTCTCCCTTATTCTCTCAGTCAGAAATAAACCCTTTTCTCCATTGTACTTTGTAACTCTGCTACGTCTTCTCCTGCCTGCAGTATATTAAAGAGTGAACACACTGGCTTCCCTCATTCTGAGCACAGGGACTCACCTTATTTGCAGTTGTCATTGCTTCTTCCAAAAACTGTATCTTGCTTTGAAGGGCATCTATCTGACCTCTTTTAGCCGTGATTTGCTTTTGCATCCCCATTGCCACTTTCATAGCTGGGGGAAAAAAGGAAATTAACTGCCTTAGTTTTTAAGTTTCTAAATTTGGGGAGGCTACTATAAATTGATGGTTAAACATGATGAGGTGACAAGACTCTCCAAGGCACTTGGACAGTTTCAAGAGAATGATCACGGAAAAAAATCTTTAGATTTCACAATATTGGGATATAACAATTTTCAGCAATTACACAGAGATTTTGAGTTGAGAATGATGCTTTGTGATTTCCTTGCTACTAGTATTAATTTCATTGACCATCATAATTTGCCATATCTCCTGATCAAATTAATACTTACACATATAGAAAATATATACATAAAAAGTTATATAATGAACAATGTATAATATTCTACAAATTCATATTTAAAATACCACAAAGGGGTGCCTGGGTTGCTCAGTCAGTTAAGCGTCTGATTCCTGATCTCAGCTCAGGTCTTGATCTCATGGTCGTGAATTTAAGGCCTGCACTGGGCTCCATGCTGGGTGTAGAGCCTACTTAAAAAAATAAAAAACCCACAAAAGACATCTATTATTTATTTTTTTTCATATGATAGCCTATAAAAATGTCATAAGCGATTGTGTAAGACATCTATTATTAAGTGATCTTTTTAAAGATTCCAATGATATCACAAACCATTCAACTTTCATTCTCATTAAAACAATTAAAAAAAACAAGATCTTAAAAAAAAAACACAAGATCCTACTCAAACAAGATCCTTTACATGTGCTTGGAACTACTGTTTCAATAGTCAAATCTGCAGCACAAGCATACATGGAATTATTTTACTAAACCTGGTGATGGGGTGAGAATGTTCAGGGCATGTAGTAGGCACTGAACACTTCATACACGGAAGGCCATTGAAAAGACATATGAAGCTCATCTTTGCTTGGAAATTCAGAGCCAGAGACCCAATGTTGTTTCCTACAGGAAAGAGGTTTGAGAATGCCACTGGCTTTGAGTTGAGTCAGGTCCAGATACAGCTTAAAGGTTAAAAGGAAAAGAGAAAATGTACCATTCTTTTTTTTTTAAAGGTTTTTAAAAATATTTATATGGTGGGGGGAAGAAGGAAGAGAGAAAGAGAGAGCGTGCATGCGTATGCACACATACACATGAGTGGGACAGGGGCAGAGAACGAGGGAGAAAGAATCTGAAGCAGGCTCCAGGCTATCGTCACAGAGCCTGATGTGGGGCTTGAACCCACAAACCATGAGATCATGACCTAAGCTGAAATCAAGTCAATCACGTAACCAACTGAGCCACCCAGGCACCCCAAAAATGTACCATTCTTTAGAAACAAACTATCAGAGAGGATAAAAGGTCTCAGTTCTTGGTAAGGAGTAGTTGCTAGAGCGAAACTGTCAAAACAGGGTTCATCAGGCATAGCACATTGATTTATTAACGGAGCAGCAGTCTGACATCATTTGCTCGCCACTCAGCTAATTCAAGCACTCTGAAGAACTCTGGTCTGATTAAGTGGATCACAGTTGGCCTTCAAGCTTGTTTTCTTAAATCTCTTATTTTCATATAGTTTTAATCAATAAAAATTAGCATTTGATGCAAAAACAGGATTACTGAGTGAACTGAATCATTGCAGTGTGATTAGGGCTGTTGTGGAGGTGCCAGGAGGGCACTGAAGAGAGGGCTCTCTCTGGTGGTCGGGGGAGGGAATGGACCCCCAAATGGGCCCTCTGGGTGACCTCCTAAACCCCACCATTTGCTTGGTGTTAACCAGCAAGAGAGAGCTGAACCTCCCAGAACTACACAAAATACAGAACCCTTCAAGAATCTGCGGGCTGTCTCTGGACAGGGATCATGATCATCTTCTCTGTGTGGTTCTAGATGTAGCGTATGTGCTGCTAAAGCGGGCAAAGAAATGAACCCTTTGACACTAAAGAATACTGAGAAATAAAAAATATAAGACTTTACTTATTTATTCTTACAGTCAGCTAATATAGCCATGCCAACAATAACAAGAATGATATAAAACTGAAAACCTTCTCTCTTGGAATTAATACAGGCAGCAAGGGACAAAGGGAACAGGTCCAAGTGGTAAAAGGAATCACTCATGCTAGCAGTTCACTTCCCAGGGTTTCTCCTGTTTATATCACAGATAAGGAATCAGGATTGGACAATTAACCACAGATTTATAGTTTATGTTGATAAGGAACATGTGAAACATAAGGAGTTGAATGAAAATTATTGGCAACTTGCATTTTTATCAACACTTCCCTAAAAGTAATTAATTGGCATTTATAGACATTAAGATCTATTAGAGATTACTAAAACAGCCACAGGAAAAGAAAGATTCAGATATTTTAGGGCTTAAATTAAACACACGGCATTTTCCCCAAAAACTCCTGAGTAGAAGGACTGCTAACACCCATGGTTGGTGCCTGTCACTGTGCACGGGGACCTGGGAGAGGTGGCAGGCGATGCATCCAGGCTTGCGTTCTAATAAATCTAGACCAGTGGAATTAAAAAAAGAAGAATAAAATCTAATAAAGCATACCATGACCATCGGATCCTTCCATCGACTTTAATGTATTTCTTGTCTGTTCCAGTTCAGACTGCGCAGATTTTAATTGCATTTTCAGCTTATTTGTAGTAGCTTCCATCTCTTCAGTTTTGTTTCGAAAATTCCTTTTTAAGACTTCATAGTCCTCTATACAGTGTAATAAATAAAGAAGGTTACTTTTTTTCTATCCCATTGTATGACGTGTATTTTATTTGTGATTAATGAGCACAGAATTTTAGAGCCAGAAGAGACTTTGTTTAGCTCTGTCATCATTTGTTATAGAAATTAGATGTACATACACATTTCCTGAGTGGATCCTCCTTCTCTACCCACTTACGATTCACTGCTACTGCCTAGCCAGTGTAATTGGCTCATGTGAATTGCATCTTAAACTTTCTTGGATGGTCGTACCCACCACAACGGATCTCACCATCATCTGTTGGTAGGTGAATCTCCATGAGGTGATAAGTAACCTGAGGTTGCCATGTGTTCTAGCTTTTTTCTTTCAGTATTTATTTTGAGAGAGACAGACAGAGAGAGAGCACGTGGGTGTGTACATCAGAGCATGCACTAGCAGGGGAGGGGCAGAGAGAGAGGGAGAGAGAGAATCTCAAGCAGGCTCCACATTGTTGGTGCAGAGCCCGATGCTGGGCTCCATCTCAGGAACTGTGAGATCATGACTTGAGCCAAAATCAAGAGTTGGATGTTTAACTGACTGAGCCACCCAAGCACCCTTCTATCTGACTTTTTATCTCTAGTAATTATTAAAAGACCTGGCATGCATTCATCATTTAGACACAAGAACACACACACAAACACACCTATTCAACTTTTTATATTTTTATATACAATAGATTTATATACAAAGGGAACAGGCAGAGCCAAGATCTCTCTGCTGAAATCTGTGTCCCCACACATTTCCATGTGGATATCCTAGCACCATCCACACCAACTGGCTCATGCTGGCTATGTATCATCCTCTGGCCCGTAAGCCTGCCCCTCCAATAGTTTTCCTCTCTCAGTTGTTGGTATCATCGTTCTCCCAATACCACAGACCTAAAACCTGAAGGCCACACATAAGCCCTCTAATCACTAAGTACTGCTGTTCAATTGCCAGAATACTCTTTCATCCTTCCTACTGTTCTCACCACCACTGCCTTGGTTCAAGTTCTCATAGCTCCCTGGGGCCAGGGCAAGATCCTCTTTGCCAGCTGGCCCCTGGCCTTTCTCTATTTACCTGCTGACACTGTCCTTCCAAAATGTAAGTTAGAGGACTATAATCTCCTACTTAATGTCTTCTGCTGGCTCCACACTGTCTGGCTCTGCCTATCTACTCTGCCTCATATCTTCGCCCTCGTTCCTCAAATGCTCAACTACTTCTGAGGTCACGTTGTCATTTCATGCCGCATGCTTTTGCCCATAATGTTCTCTCTGCCTGGGCTGCCCTTCCACCTCTTTTTTACCTGCCAAATCTCTGTTCTTAGTTCAGACTTAGCAGAGGATGTTTGAATCCTATTGGAGACTCTCTACATTCTTCTCCATCTGCATCCAGCACACCGTTCCTCATCTGCTGTACTAACCCGTTCTACAGAGGTCTGGCTCCCAGCTAGCCGGGGTCCTCCCTGTTGCATTTCTAAGGCCTCTCAGGATCTGGCCTAGTAAATGCTCAGGAATCATGGACTCTGCGGGTGTGTGTGTGTGGGGGGGGTATGTGTGTGTGTGAAGTAGATGATACCTGTATCACACTAATTGTGAACTAGGAGTGTTTTGTTTTTAAATTTAAGATCTTGGATTTTTCCTTTCCAGAAATCTACGCAAGTCTGTTATACATGTTGCTTCATTATGAAACTTCTAATCAAGCTATTTGACTCCAAGGACTCAAGGTTTCCACTTCCTTCTCCCTTTTCTTGAAAACTCAGTAAAGAATTTCCTGGACTCTGAGAGGTGGCTAATGTTAACAGTTAATGAGTGCAATATACGGGAGCTCTGCAAGGAGAGGCGTTGAGACTTGTGAGCAGCATAATTATCCCTGCTGTGACGTGGGGAGGAGCGGCCACTTCCTGGAGCAGTCCTGGCGTCCGTGCCGGACCTAACGTGCAGCCATCAGCAGACCGTGAGCTGAAGGAACGTACCTGTAAGACTGTGCAACTCGCTCCTGCCGGTCTTCACCTCATTTAATAACCGGTCCCGCTCCTGTCTGATGTCCTTCACTGCACGGAGCCGCTCAGAGCCTGCGTTCACCAGCTTCACCTTTTCCAGCTCCAGGTCACTCACTCGGGCCTCAAGTTCCCGTATCTTTGCATCTTTTTTATCTTTTAAAATCTAAATATATGGACAAATGCAAAGGACGGAGTAAGAAATAAAAAAATATATATAGATGTAATTATAATTGACAGTGTATTAGTATCCTATCTCCATTTCATATCTTTTCCCTCTTTCTTAGAGGGAAATATTAAATTTCATTTTATTATAAAACCTCAATAGTAAATGGGAAAACAAAAGGAATATTTTACCTTTCTTTTAACCTTAGATGTCAATTTCCAGTATCATTTGCTACAACTCCTTCATTATTCTTATTCCTATTTTTTGTTGTTGTTGTTTATTTATTTTGAGAGAGTGAGAGAGAATGTGCACACGTGCACTTGGGGTAGGAGCAGAGAGAGAGGTAGAGAGAGAATCCAAAGCAGGCTCCTCTCAGCACAGAGTCCCACTCAGGGCTCAATCTCATGAAGTGAACCATGAAATCATTACCTAAGCTGAGATCAATAGTCAAGACATTTAACTGAGCCACTCAAGTGTTCCTATTTTTTTTTTTCATTAAAAAAATGTATTGAGCACTTACTTTGTGGCAGGAACTATTTTACATGTTGGGAACAGAGCAGCAGGGCAAGAACTGGGGTGAGGCCTCACTTGCCTCCCTGGGTTCTGTGTCCTAGGAGCCTCACTAGCCTTACCCTGTCCCAGTCATGAAACACAGGAAATAAAACAAATAACATCCTTGTCCCCACAGAGGTTACGTTCTAGTCAGAGGAGACAGAGGATAACAAATATTTAATAGTGTAATAATAAGTGACCGACGAAAAGAATATAACAAGGTGAGGGGGTAGAGAGTAAATGCAGGGGAGGGGCTCTGCACATAAGAGATAAGTTGGTGGGTAGAAAAGCACCCAACTGCTATTCTTATTAAAGCCTGCAACAAGGTGGGCCCTTGGCTGGGGTCTGGGAACTTGGACTTGGGAGAGTTCCCACCACTCTAACTGATAAGAGTAGCTCACTGTGCCTAAATCATTTCTGCGGACAAAATGATTTATGCTGAGTACTTGCTTTCCTTCTGGAGGACTGCAATACTTTGCAGGCAACGGGTGGCTGTGTGACCAGACCCCAGTATAAAAACCCTGGTGACTGAGTCTCTGATGAGCTTCCCTGGTTAGATGTGCTGTCACAGCTCATTGCTGCAGGAGCAAGTACCTCCTACATGACTGCCAGAGAGAAGTTTTGGAAGCCTGTGCCTACTCTCCTCCGGTGCACCTTTTCCCTCTGCTGATTTTACTTTCTATTGTTTCACTGTAATAAACTGTACCCACGAGCACAACTCTATGCTGAGTCCTGTGAGTCGTCCTGGCAAATGTTTGAACCTGGGGGTAGTCTTGGGGACCCTGACCCTCTCTGATGAGCAGAAACCTCAAAGAGGGAGGTGAAGGAGCAACCCATGTGACAGGGTTGGGGACAGCTCTAGGCACAGGGAATGTGTTCAGGAAATAGCAAAGCTATCAGAATGGCTGTTGGGGGAGACCAGAATCTGCTACTCCAAACATGCTTCTTTGAGAGGCAGAAAGATTATTTCAAGCTGATTATTTTGAGAAACAGCAAGGAGAAGGTCTGAAAACAGAGAAAATGCCCTTTAAGGGATATTTCTATTTACAAAGGAAGTCTCTATTTGTAAGGATGCCTCCCTCTCTGAACCACAAAAGAAGGATGACTCTAAATTATAAGAGAATCTTATCAATGGGGGAGGCAAAGCTTAAATCTGCAAAACAAACCTCATTCCCATTTTCCATAGTTCTCCTGGTCACCTTCCCAGGACTTGCCTCTCCCACATCCTTCTTCGTTTTAGCTAAAGATGATATTTAGGCCTGAATTCTTTTTTTTTAAGTAGGCTTCCCATACAATGCAGAGCCTAACGTGGTCTCAAGACTATGAGATCAAGACCTGAGCTGAAGGGTGCCTAAGTGGCTCAGTTGGTCTGACTTCGACTAAGGTTATGATCTCACGGTTTGTAGGTTTGAGCCCTGCGTCGGGCTCTGAGCTGACAGCTTGGAGCCTGGAGCCTGGATCCTACTTCAGATTCTGTGTCTCCCTCTCTCTCTCTCTGCCCCTCCCTCACTTGTGCGCGCTTGCTCGCTCTCGCTATCTCTCTCTCAAAAATAAACATTAAAAAACAAAAGCTGAGATCAAGAGTTGAATGCTTAACCAACGGAGCCACCCAGGTGCCCCTAAGCCTGAATTCCAAGCCACCTCTCTGAGTTACTCATTTTCCTGGGCTTCTCCCTTGTGTAGATGAGATACATGTATGAATAAACTTCTGTTTATTCTTCTGTTGTTGATCTGTCTTCGTTACAGGGGCTCAACCGAGAATTTAGAAAGACAGGGGGAGAAGAATTTCTCCTGCTCTACACTGGAGTGGACTGAGCACGTGGGGAAAGAAGGAGTTGGAAATGAAGTCAGAGAGGGAGCCACGGGCAAGACTTTAAAATGATTCTGGCTCCTGTGTGAAGCATAAACAGCAGTGGAGGTGGATGTAGGAGGTGAAGCAAGGAGACCAATGAGAAGGCAATTGCAAGAGCAAGTGAGTGAGGTGGTGGCTGGATCCAGTCCTTGGGTAGAACAGGTAATAGGAATATGGAAAGTCTGATTTTGCATTTCCAACTCAGAAGTTCCCAGCATGGTATGCCTCTGCAAACTCTGACCAAACCACTCCTATTTCTTACAGAAGGTTTTTTCTCTTGACTTCTTCCCCATCCTTCTGTAGGGTCAGCACCATATTCTGAGTCTCTCAGGCACTGAAGTTTGAAATCTCAAAGTCTGCTATGTCTGTCCCTTTCTCCTAAGCCCTTACACTCAACTGTTCTCCAAATCCTTCCTTACTACAGTGTGGATTATCCTCACCTCTCATGTGGATTCCTACCACTGCCTCATAACTGGTCTCCGTGTTGGCAAGTCTTCCTAGGATGAACCCCCTCTTCCCAGGACCTAGATCTGCAATACCCACATGTGACCACTGAGCACCTGAAATGTAGCTAAGCTAAGGGGAGATGTGCTATAAGTGTAAAACGCACTGGATTTCAAGGACTTTACATAAAAAGACAATGTAAAATATCTCAATAATTTCTTACATTGATAGCAATATAAAAATATTACTATATTTCACATATACTGGTTAAATAAAAATCCTTTCATCTGTTTCTTTTCATGTGTCTACTAAAAAATTTAATAATTTTATATGTGGCTCACGTATTTCTAGTGGACAGAGCAGGCCTAGATCCTTCCAAGGAAACACCATTTAAAAAAAAACAACAACTTACTTCTTGGTCACTAGACTGTCCACCCAAATTAAGACCTGTTGGCCAGAAATATAATCCTAGCTGATGCAGTTTGACTGTATAACAGCAGTTTCAACGTAGAGGCCACTGCTGCATTTGAAATGTAGACAGGTAACAAGCTTCCAGCTGCTTTGGAAAGGACTGCTGGAGAGCACAGGCCTCTCTCACTGCACAAGTCTCCTGGGACGGCCTGAGGCAGCACATGTATTGGGCATATGCTACTCCTGTTCTACCTCATGGGACCAGCTGATGGACTTTCAGTCTTTCTTAGCCTTTTCAGAAAGGATCCAGCTTTGAGGGCCCGCAGCTCACCCTGGTTGTGTGCTGCCAGTGTGTGCAGGACCCAGGCTGAAGAGATGAGAGAAACCACATGTTCTAGGGCTCGGATTCCCCTCCCTTCTTCTGCGTGGGCTGTGGAGGGAAATGGATGTGGCAGTAAACCTCAGTTTCTACCTACATTCTCTGTGTCTGTGTGAAGCTCTTCTCGAGAAATTTCCCTGAAGCTGCTCCTGTTCCTGCTCCACATTTGGGAACTGAAAATTAGTTTCCACCCTCTCCAATCTATCTTTGCATTCTCTGTGCAAACTCTGCCCGTTAATCTACCCCAACATGACGTCTGTCATGTTACCACCTCCTCTCTACCCAAAACCCTTAATGGCTCTCACACCACCTCTAGGCTAAAGCATAGACTGACCTTCCCCTTCCTAGGGATACTTCACTCTTCCTCTTGGCCTATTTCAAGTCCCCGCTTCTCTATGAAGTCTTAGTGGGCCACCACAGTCACAGTGATCCACTGCTCTGGGCCACTCTGATATTGGGAGGTGACATGTGCTCTCTGGAAATGTATCTAAAAACACCTAGTCTCAGACCTTATCCTAAACCTGGTGAATCACAAACTCAGGGTGGGGCTCAGCAGTCTGTTTTAACAAGCTCTCCAGGTGATTCTGGTTCTGACTGAGAAGCACTGTCCTATAAAACTTCCTCATAGACTGCCTAGGGTCAAATCCCAAGGTAGTGTTGGTCTCAGATAAGTTATCGAGTCTCTATGTCTCAGCCTCCACATCTTTAAAATGGGATAACAATGTACCCACCTCATTAGGTTTTTGTGAAGATTAAATTTAATTTTTAGGGTATAAGACTCAACAGGATTTTTCTGTCTCTTAAATACTAGAAATCCATCTTTTTTCCTTAACAATAAGGTGGGACAATCTTCTTTTCTCCTCTAATGTCTGTAAACCTATTCCAAAGTTTTCATTGTAAACGATGGCCATTGAGAAGGCTTTATAAATCTCTTTCATGGTGAATTGGACCATTAGAAAATATCCTTATGATATAATCAAGTAAAAACTTAAAACACTAGAAAATCAAAACTTAATTTTATAATCAGAAAACTTAAGCACTAGTTCTTTATGCAATGAACCTGTATATTTCCATAAGATTAAGTAATTATCAGTGGCCCTTTTGTGTCTTAAATTTTATAATCAGAAAACTTAAGCACTAGTTCTTTATGCAACGAACCTGTATATTTCCACAAGATTAAGTAATTATCAGTGGCCCTTTTAGAATGAGAAAACCGAGGCATCTAAAGTTTATGTGATTTGTCTCCTTTTATTTACCAAGTCAGAGATGCAGGTGATGTAAAGCTTGGGATATCAAATTTTAAAATAATTCTTCCAATCATATATTTGAGTATGTGCTGGGTGCAATGCATAAAAATATGGGGCAGGGGTAAAAAGATGAAAAAGATGTGTATCCTACTGAAGAGTCTGTTGTCTTATGGGGATGAGGAGACACTACTGTTTAAACCCACTCAGTGCAACGGAGAATGTGACCAGGTTATGATAGATACGGATAAAGAGCGATAAGGTTCTGAAGGAGAATGGGATGGGGGAAGGGAACATTTACTAAACATCTTCTGTAGACCTGGAATTAGGCTAAGTCCGTGATACATATTTTTTCATTTAAGCTTCAAGTAACTCAGTAAAGTTGTCGGGGGTCTTTTGTTTGTTCTTTTCTTTTTCTTTCTTTTTTTAATGTTTATTTTTGAGAGAGAGAGCGCGCGCGCGCGCGCGCGCATGTGTGGGGGAGGGGCAGAGAGAGAGGGACAAAGGATCCGAAGCGGGATCTGCTCTGACAGCTGAGAGCCCGATTTGGGGTTCAAACTCACAAACCATGAAATCATGACTTGAGTCGAAGTCAGATGCTCAACCTACTAAGCCACTCAGGTACCCTTTTCTTTTTTTTTAAATTCTTTTTTTTTCTTTTTAATTGTAGTTAACATATAGTTAAAGTTAGTTAACATGGGGCACCTGGGTGGCTCAGTTAAGCGGCCAACTTCGGCTCAGGTCATGATCTCAAGGTTGGTGGGTTCGAGCCCCGCGTCGGGCTCTGTGCTGACAGCTCAGAGCCTGGAGCCTGCTTCGGATTCTGTGTCTCCCTCCCTCTCTGCCCCTCCCCCACTCATGCTCTGTTTCTGTCTCAATAATATATAAACATAAAATAATTAAAAAAAACTAAAGTGAGTTAACACACGGTATTGTATTAGTCTCAGGTGTACAATACAGTGATTGAACACTTCCATACGACACCCGGGACTCACCATGACAAGTGCCCTCCTTAAACCTATGTAACCCATCACCCCACCGACCTCCCCTCTGGTAACCATCAGTTTGTTTTCCATACTAAGAGTCTGTTCTTGCTTTGTATCTCTCTTTTTCCCCCCTTTCTTCTTTTGTGTCTTAAATTCTATATGTGAGTGAAATCATATAATATTTGTCTTTCTCTGACTTATTTTGTTTAGCATAATATTCTCTAGCTCCATCCATGTCATTGCAAATGGCAAGATTTCATTCTTTTTTATGGCTGAGTAATATTCCATTGTATGTGTATATCACATTTTCTTTATCCATTTATCATCATTATATATTTATAATGCTGCTATAAATACAGGGATGGATATATCCCTTTGAATCAGTGTTTCTGTATTCTTTGAGTAAATACCCAGTAGTGAGATTTCTGGATCATAGGGTAGTTCTATTTTTAACTTTCTGAGGAACTTCTATACTGTTTTCCAGAGTGACTGCACCAGGTTGCATTCCCAACAGTGCATGAGTGTTCCTTTTTCTCTACATCCTTGCCAACACCTGTTGAAGAAATCCCAGTCTTTTAAAGTGGGTTAAAAATGCACATGCCCAACTTTTGCCACCAAGCACTGTTGGTGGGAATGCAAACTGGTGCAGCCACTGTGGAAAACAGTACGGAAGTTCCTCAAAAAGGTAAAAAAAAAAAAAAAAAAAATAGAACCACCTTACATGCACCAATTGCACTACTGCATATTTACCCAAAGAATACAAAAATACTAGGGGCACCTGGGTGGCTCAGTCAGTTAAGCATCCGACGCTTGGTTTCAACTCAGGTTATGATCTCAAGGTTTGTAAGACTGAGCCCCACATCAGGCTCTGAGCTGACAGTGTGGAGCCTGCCTGGGATTCTCTCTCTCCCTCTCTCTCTCTCTCTCTCTGCCCCTTCCCTGCTCATTCTCTCTCTCTCTCTCTCTCTCTCTCTCTCTCTCTCTCTCTCTCTCTCAAAATAAATAAACAAAAAAATTTAGAATACAAAAATACTAATTCAAAGGGATACATGCGCCCTGATGTTTATAGCAGTATTATCTACAATAGCCAAGTTATGGAAACAGCCCAAATGTCCATCAATTGATGAATGGATAAGGAAATGTGATATATACATACAATGGAATATTCCTCAAACATAAAAAGAATGAAATCTTGCCATTTGCAATGACATGGATAGAGCTAGAGAGTATTATGCACTAGGTGAAACAAGTCAGTCAGAGAAAGACAAATATATGACTTCACTCATATGTGGAATTTAAAAAACAAGAAAGGGGGAAGGAAAGAAAGGGAGAGAGAGAGAAAGAAAGAACAGACTCTTCAGCATGGAGAACACACTGATGGTTACCAGAGGGGAGGTGGATGAGGGGGATGGTTAAACGGGTGATGGGGATTAAGGAGGGCACTTGTGATGAGCACCGGGTGGTGTATGGAAGTGCTGAATCACTATATTGCACAACTGAAACTCATATTACACAATATGTTAGCTGTTCTTTGTTTTACAGATATGGAAGCCAAGATCTAGTGAACAATGCAGTGTTTAACAGTCACTGAGTGGTCAGAGATGGGATTCAAAGATGAGTCTGTCTGAAGACAGAAAATACTTCAAACTGTGGGATCAGAAATGGCTTCAGGAGGAAGCTGGATTTTCTGATTTTTTCCCCTTTTATATCAGCAGTCCTGAACCACCCACTCTTTTTGGAATCTAATAATAGTATGCATCCTTTCTCACAAAAACACACAGACGCACTCAGACACAATTACTTTCAAACAAGCTCAGAGGGCTCACAGGTTCACAGACCCTCTTCACGGAGACCCTCCTCAGTGACTTTGGTCAAACTTCCTTAATGAGGGGAAAGCTATTTCAGAAGCTAAACCACAAAAAAAAAATCTCTACAAACCTTGAATTCCTGTAGCTCCAGTCTCCTATCATTGATCTCCTTTTCGAGCTGAGCCTTTTCTACTTGCATGGCACCAGCCGTTCGTCCATGCTGGCCAACCAGCTGCGTCATGTTTTCAATCTGCTGCCGCAAAATCTCGATCACCTTGTCCTTCTCTGCCATCTGGAGCCTGAGGGCCTCACACTCCGTCTGCACATTTCTGAGGTGATCTCCCTCCGTCTTCAAGTGCTGCAGCTCCTGCAACTTCAAGTCCACCCTGGAGCGCAGCTTTGTGATCTCCGAATTGGTAGCCTCGATGGCTCTCTCTTTTTCCTGGAGGGAAGCTGTCAGGTCTGATACGGTCCTCTCTGAGCTCTCCAGGGTCATTTTCTTGGCAGTCAACTCTTCGACCACTTTGCGGAGCATCTCTTTGGTGGATTCAAGCTGGGCAGTCAAGGAGGACACTTTTTCTAGACTTTCATTCTTTCCCTGAATTGCCGCCATCTGATTGTTAAAGAAAAGTTCATGGATTTGGGCAGATAGGTAGAGGTAACCTCAAGAGACAGAACAAGCTAGCTCACAAACATGAAATCATGACTCAGATAATATCTACTTAGACTAATTCAAATCGTTTTGCTGCCAGAATTCCGTACAGGCCACAGACCAAATTCAGTTAATTAGACCAAGGTGGAGAGACCTTCATTAAGTAATAATGCTCCTCCAGAATACCTTTCTAGTGTGGGAGCTTGGGAAGTTTCCTCTGAGGATGTTTTCTGTAACAGTTTAACTTAGGATAACACTGGCAATAGGGGGAAGTGTGGTAGGAATGACGGTAACTACCCTTCCTCATGATTTCCCTCCAATGTGCCCCTTAATTCTACCCCTGAGGGAAAAGTGAATAATGGCTTTTATGGAACCTGCACTTATATTCTCAGGTCCTTGTTTGGAAAAGAGTAAGAATCTAACTCCCAGTCTCTCCTCTCACCTTTCTTCTTGCCCAGGTTGGGCCAGCGTAGGAAAATGGCTTTGCCTGGATTTTAAGCCAAGACTGGTCTCTTTGGTTTGCTTTCACATTTGGGAAACTGTCTTTTGTGGGATGCTTTTTATGTCTCTGTGGCAATAACTGGCACTCGAACCATGTCCTTTCAGTACCAAAGGTATGGTGCTGTTAACAAAGCATTCCACATTTTGTTCCTGCTGCATTGGAATGGAGTGCAACCATCTCGAGTATCTATCAGTCATGACACATCTTGTGCATCAATCAGTTTGGGGGAAAACCAAAACCAAAAAACATCTGTGGGAAACCTTCAACCCTACTGTTCCTTAGATGTCCCTATGGTTTGATGCTTTTCTGAAATAAGCTATTACATTACCAATTTCTAGGTGAAAATAAAAAGACAACTGGATGGGAATTCCATTACTCAACAATGAACAAAAAGGATATAAAGCTTAACATTTTAATTTAATCAGTGGTCAAAAATATAGAAATAAAAAACAGATTTTTATAGCTTGCTCAAAGAATCCATCGCTCTATTTCAGAGCTGTTTTTAGGCCCATATGTGTGTTTTTTTTTTTTAAAGGCTCTACCAGTAAGACATACACTACATTTTTCCCTCAGGACAGACTGTTCGGAGAGGCCATCCCATGTCCGGCCTGACCTGCCGCTCCATCTGGCCCTGACATTCGCTCTTCATGGCCTTGAGCAGGGCTTCCAGGCGCTGCACCTCCATGTTCCTGTCATCGAGCTCCCGCCGCAGGTGGTCAATGGTGATGCTGTTGCCGGTGTCCCGGTCCCACAGACGCTTATTCTGCTCCTTCTCCAGGCTCAGCTCCTTCTCTCTTTTATGAAGATCAGCCTATAAGAGGTGAGGTTGTATTAAAGAAGTCAAGAAAAACTCTTATTTTCCTTATATCGTCTTTGGAGTTCTTATATGATTTGAGAAGCTTTTGGTTTTGGAATTTTTTTTTTTAATGGCTTCAGAATAACTATTTCCTAGAAGAATATGCTAGCATTTTGCTAATTTCTAGCATTACAAGTAAATCTCAATGGGCTAGTCCCCAAATAATATAACATTAAAAGAAAAACACAGTAGATTTTTAAAGTTATCCTGTTTTTAAGTTTGGGATTTTCTAGCAAAGGCATTATGCCTCACACTAAGTGTGCTCCTGTAATAAAACAATGCTCAACAGCTTGAAAGAATAGCAACAGTCATTTGGTTAACTGCTTCAGAAATGGCAGAATGGCGTTTGGTATTGAGTGTGGAGTAGCAGTTGGTGGTGACCAGAATTACATTCCTCTTTCATAGCTAAAAAAATACAGCGTGTTTATTGATAGCAAAAACTCAATAAAGTAGGAGAAACTTAGACATACAGATCTTTAAAGGACTTAACACTCAAAGGGAAAAGTAAGACACAGCCACAAAGAATTGGAAGTGGTTTTTCATTAAAGAGACACAGCTAAGCACGGCACCTGGGTGGCCCAGTCAGTTAAGAATTGACTTCAGCTTGGGTCATGATCTCATGGTTCATGAGTTCAAGCCCCATGTTGGGCTCTCTGCTGTCAGCACAGAGCATGCTTCTGATCCTCTGACCCCCTCTCTCTCCGCTCCTCCCCTGCTCACACTCTCTCTAAAATAAATAATTTAAAAAGAGAGACCCAGCTAAGCAATAACAGAGAGAAATCACCACGGAGATCAAAATGCTTCAAGAAGGCATCTGAGTTGGACCTTATGACCAGCTTGGAGATGCAGAGATCAGGAAGAAGGGACTGGAAAGGGGAATGTGTGGTTTGATTGGAGCACCGGGGACATGTAGAGAGAAAGGATCAGAACGGTAAGCTGCAGCTGGATTATGAACAGTTTTGAAAGGTACGGAGTCTGACTTTTATGGGGAAAGTAATTTTGGAGTCAGAGTGACATAATCAGAGTGATATTTTAGAAAGATGAGTATGACAGCACTTTACAGGCCTGACTGTAGAGAGGGAAAACTGGAGGTGGGAACCCTAGTAAGGAGACGTTGCCCTGCTCCAGGTATAATGAGGGGCTTGGACCAAGAGGTAGTGGTGGTAAGAATAAAAAGGAAGGTAGGGCTTTCAGGGTCTTTCAAACAAGTTGCAAGATTTTCAAACTAGATCTGAGGACCAGGGGACACATACAGTAGTAGGGAAAGATGTGAAGGACTATCCCAAGGGTTGGAGCTGGTCACCCACAGCGGCCAGCTCTACCTTTAGTGTTCGCTCCTCAAACCCCGCCGTGTCAGCCTATGAAGGACTGCTCCACCAGCAGAGGGCGCTACACCCTACAGAGGGGTCTGGGAGAGAGACATGTATTCTACCGTACCGCTAATATCGAATATAGGAGAACCAAACATTTCCTTTCCTAAATTTCTTATCCTATAGTACCTCTGACAGAGGGCACAAGTTGCTTCAGTATTATTGGGATCCTATTTCCCTTCTTTAAAAAAAATTTTTTTTACCTCAACTTCTATTCAAATTTTCTGTACACACAATGGTGTCTGTGTTTTGAATGTCATTTTGGCTTTAAAATAAACACTCCATACTACCTCGGTTTAGAAGAACACATTTATCTAATTGAAAGATGGGTCAATTGAAGACTAGCTTCACCTAATGTATAAGCCTTAACAGTTCTGCTTAAGGAAAAAAAAATAGGTAAAGTTTAGAATATCTATATTCAAAACTTGAATAATGTCAAGATATTCTATTGTGTTGTATGCACAAATGTTTTGTAAAATTTGTAATTTTATAAATAAAACCAGTTTTGTGAAATATTTTGGTGAGAAGCTTCCCAGAATTAATCTTATTCATATTTAGAGCATAGTCTTACCAACAGCTTTTGAAGCTGATCATCCAAATTTCCTGATTCCTGACTGAACTGATCACGTTCCGTCCGTGCCTCGGTTAGCTCTGAGTTGGCAAGGACTAACTGCTTTTCGAGCTCTTCTATCTAGAAGGAAAGCAGAAATCAATCTATGTTAGTGGGAATATAAAATAAATAGTCTTCAGAAAACGAAATTATTTTGGGGGCAAAAATAAAAGATTATGATATGTTTTGCAAAGTTTTCTAAACTTAAGATCTATGTAGAATTATACCAGGGAAATTAGCCAAAATGAGATATTTGATACTGTTAGATATGGGCATTGTCTGTAATCTCTCTTTTTCACACCATTCAAGATTTATCTCTTTTGAGTATGTGTTCTGTCATTTGGTATTTAAGGAAGTTTGGTGTGGCATAAATAACATTCTATACAGCCCATTCTATGGGCTGTATTATATGTACAAATGACCTGCATTATATGCAGAAGAGTTATTTTGTTTAAGAGTATCAGAATTTCAATAATAAAAGGCATTGAATATGCAAGGTAGGCTGAGGTTAAGATCTCAGACATTGGAGACTCCAGTTTTGGATTTTAGCTGAGCCACACAAATTGATAATTTTAATATTAAGATATTAAAATAATGAGAACATGTTGATCACTAAAATACTATTTCAACAACCAGTAGTAAGAAATCCTTCATATCTGCATAAATGCTACATATTCCTTCTTCTAAGGCATCTATTCAATAGGCTTCCAGTATGTCAAGAATAAAACTTATTGGTTTGGATGATGAACTGGGATTAAAATTTCTTAGAGAATATAGGAGCAAGACTAATTTTTTCTTGATGACTTTCTATTTTTACCTGGACCAGGTTCATTTCAGATCTTCATTTATTAATTCAACACATAGTTATTAGTTATATAAACACACATATATGCAACTACCTCCTTGATAAATGCTAAGTACGAATACATAGAATTTATATACCATAATCTACACATACATATACAACTTTAAAAAAGTAGATTATATAGGATCATCAAACAGTGTCACATTTACCCACAGAATAGAATCACAGCCTGCAGGGACTACTATATACATTTTAATATCTACCTTGGATATATTTTAAAACTGACTTTATATTTGACTGTATGTTAGATTTAAACAAGTATTTCACAAGAATGAAATATACATAAAACATTAGGCTACAGCAGAAATGTGTTAATAGGTTCTACTAATCCTATAAGGAAGTTCTTGCACTCTTGTGCTCCTTTGGGGGCATATATGGAAAAAAGCCATACATAATAACTCCACCTCTGTGGCACGAGTAGCTTCCTAAGGAAAATGGACGAATAGTATCAGTTGATATAATCTCTTGAGCTCTATTATTGGGAAAGACCAAGTCAGCACGCACTTAGTAATGACATTAGGAATACTTAGGAAAAAGCCCACAAACTTTTACCGTGGGCGGACAAAGATAATCAGAGAGGCAACATGATCAGGCTAAGAGCCAAACACCTTAGGTTCTGGTTGAGGTGCTGTCACATAACCTCTCCAAGTCTCAATTTTTTTCATCTATAATTTGAGAAGAGTAATCTAGAAGATCTTTCAAACACTTTTTTTTTGCATGAGAAGAACAGTATCAATAAAGCTGAAATTCTATAATTTCCACCTGTCTTTGGAAACAAAATATGGTCAAAGAAATCATATTTTGAGCTATAAATTTAATAAGAACACTTTCAACTTGAAAAGTTGCTTATATGACTAAAACAAACACTTTCTAGTCTGAACTTGGCAAAAAACTATGTTCTCTCTGAGCAAAGTATTTGTAGATGTGCTTTAAAAGCTTAAATTAAGACTTGCAATTTTGTCTGTTGTCATTAAAAAAAAAAACTTCTGGATGACCATTTGAGAACATCAAACTAGATGGTAAAAATCTCTGAGACCAAAATTTAAAAAAAAAAAGGAAGAAAAGAACAAGGACAAAGAAAAGAGCCAGGTCTTCTCTTTCGCCTGGTTTACTGAGCATCAGAAGTTCCTCCAGACCCCTGCAGGAACACTGGTTTTGTACTTGTCAGTACTGACTCAGCTGCTATAGCTCTGCTTTTACCTTTCACTTTTTAGAGTAAAAATATTTATATTAGTTAATCAATCACAAAGATAAATGGAGAGTGAAAGGGAAAACCACTGAAGTAGCAGCTGAGCTGATACAAACAGCTGTACAAAACACCTCACGGCCTTTTGAAATGTCCGGAATAAATACTGACATCTGAGATATATCAAAGGTTGTTTCTCTTTCTTTTCTTTTTCAATAGCAGCACTGGTTTTCCCTTTCACCATCTATGAATCTACTTTTTGTTTTAGATCACTGGACAAATAAGTACTTGGATCTCACTCCAATCTTTGCAGTGACCTTAGAGAGGTTACCAATCACACCAAATTGTATCTTTTGTGTTCTGTGCTCAAAAAGACGGCACAGGTGTTGGATAACAAGGGATGCTGCAGGTCAGCACGGAGGTGCATGGGCAGAACTGTGCAAAGATATTTGCACAGGATCTTCCTGCACAGTATAGAGCTCCAGCCAGTGCTACTAAATCTTTACTTTTTGAATACGAAATTCAGCCCCAAATGCTTCCAAAGTAGGAAAAAATAAACTTAAAATCATGATTATATTTTTGTTGTCAAAAAGCGAAAGTTAAGAGTAAAGCCAAATCTACAGAGCCAATAGTGACAGCTTCTACTGGTCCAAATTCGTAAAGGGGGATTCTGGAGGCTCTCCTAAAATGGAAAGAGAAGAATAGAAAAAGCATTACAGTAGAACACTTTTGCAAGTTACAAAAACTACATCTACAATTTTCTTTGAAATACAGTTCCTATTTTCATCCATATGAAAATACTTCTGTTACTCTCAAGAGACACACGGCCTCCTAACCGAGTTTTCTCTCAATTTATGCTTTTTAGTTGGAAAAGTTTAGTTCACACCTATCATGTCATCAAGTTTTTTAAATAATAAAAAATTTTTTTCTGAAGGAATCCGACCTCAGGAGAAAATACTAATACTGTCTCTCATTAAATATGTTGATGTGTAGTATCAGCACACTCTTTCATGTTTCTTTTCACACAAATCTCACTATTAGTCATAGTTTTTATGTATTATTTTCTTTGATTTTTTTTTACCTTATTGTTATTTGGATAATGTATACTAAAATGTTCACACAAGCAGTAGAAAATAAAGTAGATAGATTTTAAAGGTCTCAAAGGCTTTAGCAATGTAGAGTTAAGGTATATAAAAATGAAAGAAATTAAACAGAAGAATTTGTGGTTTTTAGATTTTATATTCAATTCATTAAAACAAAAACATTTCATAACAATAGTATTTTTTATGACCCCAAAATGAAATCCTTCTGTTAATTAGCTTGATCTTTCTTGCTCAGTTACACCATGTACTGATGACATTTTGGGCAAAGTATATTCAACACTATAGTAAAATGACTGATAATCATCTGTCAGTGTTCCCTGACTAAAGGCGGTTACTATTAATAGAGCCTTGTTAACCACCATCTAGTTACCAACTCCATAGTTTCAATATGTTGTTATGAATCTCAGTGATCTACATTAAAATTAGCTAAGCTAATATGTACCCCCTTAGTTCTATTAAGTGCTGACTATTTAAGACTGACAAAATTATTAACAATCCACTGTTCACATTAGGGCAAAAATAAGATAACGATTCTAACCTATCTATATGTATCATTATATATCCAAATGGCCTCAAAACACTTATATGAAAAAGTCTGCAGTCATTCATCTGGATGCTTATGCTTCTACAATGCCAAAGAAATAAATATTTATAAAAACTCAAAAACTGTATTATATTCTTTATATGTAATATATTCAATATTTGTTACAATTTCCCACCATGTTCAAATTTAGAGGTGATAAGCATGGTGCTATATACAGACTGTCTGTGAATTAGCAAACAATGAGTGATAGCTTATGGAAGGATAATTTTTCCAAGCAGCATTACAACAAAAGCTATAGCACTTTCAGATTACATAAGAAGACACAAGTAAGTTGAGTTTTGCTTAGTACTTCATAGCTTTCCAAAGGGTTTGTCAATTAACAATGAATATTTAGTCTTTTCAAAATGGGTTGAGTAGTGATGAGTATCAGTTACTATACTGGGCTATCACACAACAGCTCTCCCATCTCCTCTCTGGCTGTTGGGCCTGTCTGTGCTCACTTTTGCCAATATGCCTACCTCCCACCTCCACTAGACGGTGTACTAGAGCCTTCTTCCGCCCCATGCTGTTCTGAAAGCGGGCCGTCCTGCAGGGGGAGAGCAAGACCTTTCACGTAGGCTTGGTTTGCCCAGAAAGGGGTGGACATTCCTGCCATCAATCTTCAGGGGAAAAGCTTGCCTTGAGAAAAGAAACTAGAACACAAAAAGCAGGGCTCAGAGAAGCAGAAAAGAACAAACGTTTCTCTCTGGGCTTCTGCTTGTTGGGTTAGCCTCTAAGTAGTCTAAGATTCCTGAAGGCTACTCTTAAGTTATAGTGGTTGAAATGACCTTGACACAAGGATTTTGGCTAAGAGTTAAGCATGCAATCTAGTAAGGCAGTGTTATTCAAACTGCAATGGGCCAGTGAATCACGGTATCAACTTAGTGAGTAAAAAAATCAGCCTTTGAAGAGAACAGAGAAGAGCCAGCCATCACATGTAACAGGGGTAAATACTGTTCTGTGAAACTTGCTTCAGTTAGTATGTGTGTAGTAGATAATAAGCTAAGTTATTTCTTACTGTGGGTAGTGATCAAAACTGTTTGAAAGCAAAGGCTATAGAGGATCCAAATCTCATAACTGAGATTATGTAGTATCACGTTACTCTTTATTGTTTTAGACTTTAGCAAAGCCACCTCTAAATTTTCCATTCTTATTTTGACTGTGCCACAGGGAATGAAGGTCATTTTACATTCTGTGCTTGCACTAGAGAACTGAGGAGGAACAGCCCCCTCCTGTGGCCAGCATAGGGGTGACAGCGGTAATTAAATGAGGGGCTGCTCACAGGAGGGCAAATGTCTGGAAGAAGTAGCGCTGCAATATTCAACTGCTTCTTCCCATGTGAAGCATTTTTCTGGTACTGTCACCCTGTAGAATGGGGCTATATTTTAGAGGAAATCTAGCAGCTTTCTTATATTCTATTTCTCGCCAGTCAGCTATGGTGTGAGAAATTGGTTAAAAGCAATGGTTAGAACTGGAGGCTCTCTTACAAGGTAGGATGACTTATTAGATGAAATTGGGACAATCTGGAGATGAAAGGTGGTATTCACAAAACAGGACATTGGGAAAGCAGGTGTAGACTGGACTGCTGCCGGTAAACAGGAACGTAGAGTTGGCCGCCCTTCTCACATGAGCTCCTTTGAATGGTAGCTCTTTGCCTATTTTTTGGGGTCTCTGAAACTGCTTTACAAATGCTTGAGATTAACACAAGCATAAGCTCTGGATAAATGGTTGGTAATGATAGTGAATAGCTCCTCTTTAGCTATGGAAAGTGAGAGAACAAAAAGACCCCCAGAAAATCAAATATTAATATCTGTTTTTAAAGGAATTGTGTGATGAAAGATGAAGAGTTATCTTCCTAATTATTTTTTATTTGGACCAATCTTATTAACTTAGTTTGCTAACCATACAATGACTAATAACTAGGAGTTGAAGTTAAGACCTAGGAGGCAGGCCCCTGAAGTAGTAGGGAGAGACCACTTGGTACCAGAGTATTTGTTAAAGCTCAGCCTTGTAAAAATAATTTCAGTGCTCTTATTTTTAACTTATGTTTCTAGAAACTTATAAGTGTACAAAGCTTTTTTTTTTTCCAGAAATGAATTTGAGCAAACGACTTAAATTAAAATTGTTTATAATTTAACATACAGATATTTGGCATCCTCCTACTCCATCTTAAAAGCTGCTTTTAATTTGACATTACTTTGATTCCTCATTATCAAATAAACTATTAAAAATGTGTAATTAAATCCGTGTATAATAGTCTGTGGTAAAAGAGCAGCAAAATCTAACCTCACCTTGTCTTCATACATCCTTTTGGCTTCCCTTAATTCAGAACGAAGCTGAGAAACAGTAGATTCCAGATCACTGAGCTGACGCATATACATTGAATTTTGGTTTCTTGCTTGTTCTCTAAGAAGGGTTTAAAATAGGAATAAAAGCAAACAGCGAACTAAGTGTGATATCTAAGCATACTCTAGCATTTAGATACTTCCACTAGTTCCTTTATATGGCATTACTAGGCCAAACATCTTTTTTTTTTTTAATGTTTACTCATCCATTTTTGAGAAAGAGACAGAGTACGAGCGGGGTATGGACAGAGAGGGAGACACAGAATCGAAAGCAGGCTCTAGGCTCTGAGCTGTCAGCACAGAGCCTGACACGGGGCTCAAACTTCCAGACCAGAGATCATGACCTGAACTGAAGTTGGAGGTTCAACCCACTGAGCCACCCAGGTGCCCCCAAAGTCTTTTATTTTCTAAAATTGCTTCCTAAAAGCTTCAGCTCAACAATGTTAAGTGTTGAAGCTGGATGGTGTATATAGGAGTTCATTCGTACTATTTTCTATTTTTATATGTGACTGAAAATGTCCCTATAAAAACTTGCAATACATAAACTCAAATTATAAATTTATATGTATACATATAAATATATATGTAAATATATATATACAAATATAGTGTGTGTATGTTTGATTGGTCCTATCAGTTGAAATATGAACAATATTTAAAACATCCAATTCCAAGAGGCCTAAATACTTGCGATAATACTTCTTTTTTTAAAATAATTTAAAAAATATTTATTTTAGAGAGATAGAGAGAGAGACAAAGCATGAGCAGAGGGTCGGGGATGGGGGGAGACACACACACACACACACACACACACAGAATCCAAAGCAGGCTCCAGGCTCTGAGCTGTCAGCACAGAGCCTGACTCAGGACTCAAACTCATGAACCGCAAGATCATGACCTGGGCTGAAATTGGACACTCAATGACTGAGCCACCCAGGTGCCCCGCAGTAATACTTCTTAGATGATCATACGATATTATCATTTAAGTAATCTTCTCCATTCATTTAAATGTTAGAAAAGTTTTACTTTCCTGTGGAATTTTTAAGCAAATTTTACAAGATTGTAGGACAGAACATAAATGAAAATAGTATCTCTAAAATGAAAGATAAATGGCTACCAATTTCAAACCACAAGGACACACATACTGAATGATTTCCAGTTGACTCTGGATGCTATTGGCTTGGCTTCGAGCACTGCTGGCTTTCTCCGTAAGTCCTGTTATTTCAATTTCATGTTCACTTATTAACTGCTCGATCCTATAAAAAGAATATGGTGTTTGTTATCTGATACATAACATTTTGTTTGATTATGACTTATTCCAAAAACTAATGATTTTCAACACTCTCAAATTTAGAATTTTGACTTTGAATATGTTATTCATTTTAGGTTTTAGAAGTCAGATTTTTAAAAATTTTACAATAGTAATAAATTACAAGTACTATATATTATATGACACATCTAGGGAAGTGTCCTATAAGCCAAAATATTACACATACAAAAACAGGTTTTTAAATATTCACACTAAATCATAAAGACTTTGTATCATAAAGCTATACATTAAGCTCAGATCAGGTTTTGCCAACAAATGATTGACAAAGGCTCTCTCCTTGACCAAACTTTAGTCAGGCTCCTCTGAGACCTCTTCTAGGTCTTCACTGTGGCACTCTTAACCCCTACCCTTGGCCTGCCCAGGCTTAGTAAGAATCCTCCTGCCCTTGATGTGTCCTCTTAGTGATTTTCCATCCACTGCCCCTCTCACCTGCTCCTTGGCTGTAAATCTCCACTTTCCTGGTTGTATTGAGAGAGCTGAGCCTCAACTCTGTCCCCTAATGCAAAACTCCCCTACTAGAATAGCCTTGAATAAAGTCTTCCTTAATCTTTTTAATAAGAATAATTTTTCCTTTCACATGAATTTACCACAAACTTATGAAGGAAACTTCTTTGCTTCAGAACACTTTAGATTTTGGAATTGCTGATGAGGGACTGTGAACCTATGGTTTATTCACTAGGACTTTCTACACTTCAGTCAGAAACCCACCTATCTTGATGTTGTTGAAGCAGCAGTTCTATTTTGTTCTGTGATTCAGACTTCAGTGCTTCAAGCTGATCCTCTACCTAGTTACAAAAAAAGAGATGCTGATGTAGGGACTGGTAAATCTACATCTTAGAAAAGTTGGAGATTTTCCAACTAAAGAAACTCTTTGGAAAGAAGCACATAAAAGTAATACTGAAACTGAATACATTCTATCAACATACCTCATTAGATTATTTACTTTGGTTATACTCTCATGAAGCCATATAGGCACATCAAGCTAGCTCTCTTAATTTTTTGAGAGACCATTGTAAATAACTGTTATTTTAGCGAACAAAAATGAGAACTTGCCTTACTTTTAAAAACTTAAAAAATTATACACCTAATATTATTCTCTTAATGGATTTTAATATAAAATTGAATAGTGTTCTCACCACTTACTGGAAATATCCTCCCTTTAAGGTAAGAAATCTCTGTGTCTAATTCTCTTAGGATTTTGCTAATAGCCGAGCCCATATTGCGGAAGTGGAGAGTAGACAAGCTGTCGTGTTCATATATTTTCTTGCCTGAGGCTTCTTCAAAGTCAACTAGGATGGATCGGATATCTTGAAGCACTCCCTCATGACTAAGCATCATCTTTCTCAGCTGCTCTATCTGTGTGTTGCTATCTTTCAGCATGTCCTCTTTAAGGCATTTGGCAGCCTCAAGTTCATGAACTGTATTTTGAAGCTGATTTCTTAAATCCTCCTGGGACTGACTCTCCCTTCGTCTATGAAATAAATGAAAGAGAAGAATTAATACTGATAAAACTCATGTTCACACAAGTAGTTTTATGCTACAAAGATTAAAACTTTAAAATAATTTTGGGTAGCGAATCCCAACCTGATGTCAGCCATGGCATCTCTCTCCATTTGCATCTCTTGAAGTTTTGTTTGCAAATCGATGACTGACTGCCTTAAGTAAAACTTTTGTTTCTCGTGCAATTCATTGCTCTGAAAAAAAAAATGCCATGCAAATCAGTCTTCACCAGAGGAACATATTTCCTTACAGCTAATAATCTCCAAAAAATCCATATGTTATTATTTTTATGTGTACTTCCTTCTCCTTTCACCACAGTTCAGGGTCTAATTAATCATACCTCACCTAGATTACTGAACTATCTTAACTAGATTCACTGTCTCAAAACTTGGCCCCTTTCAGAATCAATCCTTTACTTAATAACCAAAACACTATTTCTAAAACAAATCAGACTTCCAGCTCAAACAGAGACAGAAAGAAATTTTGTTCTTGAAAACAGGAGAATTGGTTAAAATTCTGTAAAGAGAAAAGTTGATCTAAAAAATTTAGAAAAGTCAATTCCTACCCCCAGCCCACTTAAAAACTTGAGAGCAGACAACTACTACCCAAAATGCAACAAAGAAATTCACTTGGATCTCTAAAATCAGGCACTGAGGGATCTCCTAGATTACTAAGTGTTGCCAGCTAATCATCCCAAAGCAAAGCTATCGATTTCTGCCAATGATAGAGAACTTGGCATCAGCTTTTTTATTGTTCATCTTTGAGTATGAACAAAAGCAAAGCAAACAAACAAGCAAACAAATACTGGACTCCTGAAGAAAGATTATAAAATAAAATAAAAAAAATAACAGAGACCAAGATTAAGCAAAGAAACACCAAAAAAAAAAAAAAAAAAAAAAGTCCAAAGAAACAAAGTTATGCAGTAATGGAAGAACACTTCCTAAAACTTGTATTTGCAGAGAAATTTGGGGGACATTACAGCTATGAAAGAATGAAATCCTATGCCAAAGAGGTGATTGGGGCAAAAGAAAGAGTTCTTGGAAGTTAAAAATATGCTTACACACTAAACTACAACAGGAATGTTGGAAGTCAAGAAATGTCCCCCCAAAGTAGGAAAAGTAGGTAAAATTTTTGAAAGAAAAGGTAAAAGATTTAGAGGTACAACCTAGGAGATAATATTTGACTAAAATGAGCTGCAAAAGAGAGAACTGAGAAAACAGAGGGAAAGAAACTATCAAAGAAAAAACAACTGAATTCTTCAAAGCTGAAAACTAAAAAACCTACCGACTAAAATGATCCACTGAATCCCTAGCACAGTGAACAAAAAAACTAAAACTCACACCTACACACATTATGGTGGAATTTCAGAGACAGAAGACTCTAAAGCTTCCAAAGACAAACCTCCATTGACTTAAAACCTATCATCGACAGAGGAGCAAGTATCAGACAAACGTCTACTACTCAGTAGCAATACAAAATGCAAGGACACAATATTTTCAAAGGATTGAGAGAAAATGACTTTTGCCAAGCTAACGTTGTTCTCAGAATGCAAAAATCCATAAAATGTATACCCCATACACCCTTTCTTAAGTTCCTGAAGATGTGCTTTGACTAAATGAAGAAGCAGATCAAGAAAAAGGAAGCCAGAAAATGGTGACTCCTAGAAATCATGGATCCAATCAGGAAAGCAGTGATAAGAGGAAAATAGTTATAAACAGACATAAGGATAAACTCATATAGGCTGGAAAATAGGTCAGAAGACTCCAAAAGAGTCCTGGGTCAAAGGAGAATTTGAGAGAAAACCTACATGATGGTTCTCTAAGGGGAGAAAAAAAATGAGGATATGATAAAGGCAAACAGTACAAAGAAAAAGAAAGGCTATTAAGAACCACCATAAAAAAACACTACACAGGAAAGGAAGTGTAATAGGATCCTAGTGGATTCTGCAGTCGGCTACGTTTATATAGTCAATATAAAGTTAAGGTCCTCTAGCTTTTCCTCTTATAGTCCAGGTGGATGACTACAGTATAGTCTGAACTTTGGATGGCAACAGTGGAAATGGAAACAGATTTGAGAAATACATATGACATACGCTGGATGGACACGGTGATTGATAAAGTGATGCCAGGGAAGAGGTATCAAGAATAAATGAGGCTTTTGCCCTGTGCAACTCTGTAAAGGTGGCTCTGCATAGAGGTAGAAGAAACACTGGGACAAGAGTAGGTTTGGGGGACAGATTATGTATACAGCTAGAAATGTTGAGTTCATAGAGCCTCAGAAACATTTCAAGTAGAAATGTCAAGTAGGTACACAGATACACTAACTGGTGCAGAGCTAAGGTAAGAAGTCTGTACTAGAAATGTAAGTTGAACAGTCATTGGCATATAAATGGCAATAGAAGCCATGGGTACTACCATGACTATTTTCACATGGTCTGCTGGAACAATAAACAAAGTGAATATGCTCAAGGAAAATCAGGAGAGTGTGTTTCTCCTCAGACCTAGCAGAAAAGAGTGCTTCAAGAGGAAGAGGATAATCACCTGTGTCAAATGTTGCTGAAAAGTCAGGTAAGAAAAGGAATGTAAAACATGGTTGCTTACCCCAACTGTGGCACATATCTCACGGTTTACTATCATTTTCTATTTAAATATCTCAGCCACAAACTATAAATGTGTACACAGAAAGGATAACGTCTTTTCCATCTTTATATACCCAGCACATGCGTTACATAGGAGGTTCATGCTAAATACTACAAGATCCAATAGCCCTGTTGTTTATAAACACACATTTACTGGGAGCCAATCAAGTGTCAGATACTCTGCCAGAGGATGAACATGGAAAATGAATTAAGACATTGTTTCTTTCCTTCATTGGTATCTCTGTGCTTCATCTAACCAACCCACCCACTCTTTTTATCAGTGTACTTACCGTAAGTATGGTCACTACTTGTTTATATACCAGCTCCTCTTCAAGTCTATGAACCCCTTATGAGTCCTACCTTAATCATCTCTGCATCCCAGTACATAATACAATAGTACATTTTTAGCACTTAACACAGTTGTAGTTTTTCCCTTAAATGTGCTTATGCAGTCTGATGAGATGGAACAAGGTGTTAACGAATACTATAACATGTACCATATACTACAATAGACATGTACACATAGGGCAACAGCTGGACAGGGACTATTTCTAATGCTGTCTAGAGGAAAGGATTAAGAGAAGGAAATGCTTGCACTGAGTCTTGACAGATATTAAGAATCTGCCAGGCAGACAGGGTAAAGAGGAGATAATGGCCTGGGCAAAAGTATGAAGCTCTAGAATAGCACGCTACATCCAAGGAAAAGCAAGTAGCTTCGTATTGTTGGAATGGAGGGTACATTTGGGGAAGAGGTAGGAGATGAGGTTCAAATGCACAAAGAGAGGGGTTATATCATCAAATGGCTTTGTATACAATGGTAAGTTTGACTTTTAAACTATAGACTACTGGATACCAGTATACAGTTGTAAATCTGGCTATATCTGACTTAATTCTACATAAGGTCTACTTAAAATTTTTAGCAAATAACTTCTAGATACTATTTAGCTGTCAAGTATATACCTACATTTAAAGGCCTATCCCTACAACTGCTTTATAAAGAAAAACCAGGTATCATATAGGAGGACAGCAGGCCTGAACCATTTATTATAATGACAGATAAATACCATTAATTTATGGCATTTTGAGGTATTCAAGTTTCATTAAAATTAGCCATAAAACCAAGGAATAGGTATGGAAACTTTATGTGCCCAATTTTTAATACTAAAATAGAAAGCACAGGCCAAATTAACAAGTTTAACCAATAAATCCATTGCTAAGTGTTTCTTCTAGGAAGTTTAGGTTCTGTTCCAAGGCAATGTGCCTCACTATCATCCCTAAATGGCACAAAGTTCTAGAAAAAAAGAATGTAACTCACTTCATTTAGTCTTTTCTGCAGATCTTTGACTTGATGTGAATATTCTTCCAAAACACGTTCAATGTGTTCCTTTCCAGGGTAAGGGATGACTTTTCTAGGAGAATCAAGTTCCACTTCATATTTGGGGAAAAAAGGAATTTGTGTCAATGTCCCAGCTGAAGATGTGTTTTCAATTATTGTACCACGAATAGTCGACATAAAAAATGGACTTGAAGAACCTAAATATTAAAGAATTCATCGGTGAACTTATTAATCTAATAATTTTGTGGCAAACATTATCCCAGGTGATCTCCTTACTAGAATCTCAAGGGGCTTAAGGTCTCATGGCAGTAAACAGACAAGTAAAATATTGGTAAGAACTCAGAGAGAAAACACAAGGTTAAAAGGAAGAGATCAGGGAGAAGGGGGGAGTTTTACTTGATAGTGATCAATGATACCTGACCTTGAATGAGCCTTGAAGTATATTTAGGAGAAGAGGAAGGGCACTGAGGCAGTCGGAACACCACAGTTATTGGTGAGGAGGCTTGAGACAGTACCACATATTCTGGGTGACAGGAAAGTAGTAGCCACATATGAGAACTAAAACACAGGCCAGATCATGAAGAGCCTTGTGGTCAGGCCAAAGAGTTTGAATTTCATCTCAAAAGCTTCGGGAAGTTATTAGTGAACTTGAAAGTAAGAGAACAGTTAGCTATGTTTATAGTTTGAAAAGGCTCTCCAGCTTCAGTGTGGAGAATGCACTGGATGGAGATGAGGCTGAAGGTAGAGAATCAAGTCCCAGAAGGCCTTCAACAATGCCGGCAAGAAATGGCAAGGTCTACCCTAAAACAGAGACCGTGGTGACAGACACCAGAGTATGGATTTGAGAAATATATGCAGTAAGTAAAAGACAGGGAGGTGTCAAAGATCTCTTTTGTGTTTTGAGCCTCAAGATCCAAGTAACTCTGTTTGATTTGTGAAGTTCAGGAGTGTGTTTTGCTTTAGAGATGAGGATTTGGGAATCATCAACATCTGAATTCTAGTGAATCCTTGTAGTCAATGGGATCATCCAGGGGCAGTGTATAGAGTGAACACAGAAGAGGATCCAGAAGAGCACTCTGAGGAAATACCAATATTTAAAGGGAAGACAAAGGAAGAAAAATCCGTAAAGATTCACAGAAGACCCACAAAGATATTAGAGAATTATATTCAAGAAACACCACTGGTTTGCACTGAGTGACAGAGACAGTGTGAGATGAAAAGAGGCCTTCCCATAAGCAGAATGAGAAACCCCTCAGCTGAAAACATGCTACCTTTCATGTAAAAGGAGCAATGAGATCAAAGTTAGACCCAAGAGTACAGAGAATGGTGCCAAGAACCATGGAGAATTATGCCCAGGCCTGCGTCCTCACCAGGGGATGGTCAACCTGTGCTCAGCTAGATTTCAGAATGGCGATGGACCATGGGCCTGTTTTCCCCATTTGGAATGGTTGTGTCATGAGAGGTTATCCTATGCCTGCCTGCCACAGTATGTTGGCTGTCACAGGTCTTCAGATGAAAAAGAACTAAGGAGTTGTACTTAGGGACATAGAACTGAGGAGCTTTATCCATATCTGAATCTAATTTCAATAAAGAGATTCTGGTCTCAGGGCGCCTGGGTGGCTCAGTGGGTTAAGGCCCCACCATTGATTTCCGCTCAGGTCATGGTCTCATGTTTGTGAGAAAGAGCCCCGCGTTGGGCTCTGCACTGAATGTGGAACCTGCTTAAGATTCTCTCTCCCTCTCCTTCTGGCCCTCCCCACCCCCTCTTTCTCAAAAAAAAATAAAAGAATAAAAAAATAGAAAGAGATTCTAGCCTCTGAGTGGATGCTGTAGTAATAGGATGAGACTGTTAGGGGCCTTCTTGGGAGAGAGTGAATGAACTCAGCATGTGAGAGAAATATAAATAATTTGTGACCAGAGGGCAAACTGTGGTGCTTTGAAAATATTTCCATAAATTCTTTGATAGTCCTCCCTTTAATAGTTAGAAATTAACAACCCTCCTCTTTGTAAGAAAGGAAAAATTAAGAGTGTATGTGTTAAGCACATGCACATATATATATATGTGTGTGTGGAAGGGGTAGCAATTGCTTTACTGACTGAGTCACCCAGGAGCCCTGGGTGAATTTTAATATGACTACAAATCAGATGACACTGCACTGATAGTAATTTTCTTAGATATGATAATGTGGCAATATAGGAAATCATCCTTATTCTAAGGAGATGCATGTTCAGATTTTGAGGAAAGAATCATGATGTTTTCAACTTCAGGTAAATGAAATGTAAATTTTAGGTATAGAGATAAAGCAAATATGATAAAATGTTGACAACTGCTACATCCAGTCTAAGGATATATATTCAATGTACTATTTTTTCAATTTTTCAACAGCTTAAAAAAATTCAAAACAAAATGTTGGGGGCTGGGGAAGAGGTCACTGAACTCAGCAAAAAAGGGAACATTTAGTCACGTTGGCCAGAATGCTTTCATTGGATTATTGGGTTCAAAAGCTATAAGGCAGTAGTTTGTGGAATGAATGGATGGTGAAGATGTGAAGACACTGAATACAAACTTCTCTTTCAGAAGCCATGGCTAAGAAGGAAAGAAGAAATAAAGGAGGACAGATCAAGGAAAAGGTTTTATTGTTTGTTGCTCTGGTTTGTCCCATCGGTAGTGTTTAACGTTGGGAGAGATGTAGCGTGTTGACAAGGAAGGGTAAGTGCAAATGGTGAGAAGGGACTGAAGCTAGCAGAGTGAGTGGGGACAGTTTTTGGAGCCAGATCTCTGAGGCAGCTGACATGGTGACAGTGGGCACAGGAATTAGATCATGGGTAGCAAATTAAAAAGTTGCCTCTCCATGGAGCTTTCTTTGAGAGAAGGAAGGTATGGATTATGAAAAATAGTGGTTTGGGGGCAGGATATGAGAAAGTAAGAGAGTACCAGCCTAAGGGCTTCTAATGTCTCTGGAAATTAGGAAATGATGCTGAGAGTGAGAAAGAAGGTAGTGGGGTAAGAGACCTGAGAATGGTATAAATCTGAAATAAGTAGTGTGGGAAATTGGAGAGAGAACTGCCTGAGATTGTAAGAAAGTCTCCGCTAGCAGTATCAAGGATAGAGTTGAGAGAGGGGTGACCGTGACTGTAAAGTGTCAAACTGGTGGAAAATCCACAATTTGTGCATTTTCTCTCACAGAATCTTCCAGCAGCTCAGTATAAAAACGGATAAGGCAGTCAGCATGATAAAGATGGGGGGATTCTGTATGAGTACAACAGAAGAATAAGAGAAAAAGGAAGTTGAAGATACTGGCAAGTAACTGGCTGAAATAATGAATAGTACCAAAAAAAAAAAAAAAAGTGAGGCCAGGAAGAGGCTGGTAATTTAAGAGAAAATGGCAGAATCTAGAGTAGTTACTTGCAATCCTTGCTGGAAATCAGGATTATCTGGGGAGCTTTAAAAAAAAAAAAAATCTGTGGTGTCTAAGCACTATTCTAGACCTACTGAACCAGAATCTCCAAGTGTAGATCTAAGCCATATAAATGTTTAACATCTCAAAAAGTGATTCTGGCATGGAGCCATGGTTGAGAACCACTATTTTCATGAGGCAGAAAAATAAGTGCTCTAGGAATAAGGGAGTGAGAGGGCTGAAAGACAGGAGGTTGGGTTTCAGAAGTCCAACAGCTCTTGGTAATTAGAACCAAGTAAGACAAGTGGGAGGCTAAAGGTCAAGATGAGAAGAACTAAAAAGGTCAAGAAACTGGAAGTCTAAGATCTCAGATGGGTCACACATGAGGACAATGATACTATGGGATGATGATGTGCCCAAGGAGGAAGAGATGACTCCAGACCTAAGTGCTGGTGCCCCTGAGGAGTACAAGGCACAGAGCGTAAGTATGGAGGTGAGTGCGTGGAAGTGGGCAGGGGAGATGGGAACAGCGGTGTGGAGGTGACAGTGATATCTAGGATGGCATGAGCATCCTACAAAGCAGAGACTTTTGCAAAGTAAGTGTGCTAAAATAACGGTTTTGAAGCAGACCAGTAAAACAACAGATGTGTAATTTAGAGTAAACTCGGTGCATTCTTTTGGAGGAGGGACAGGCAGGGAAAGCGGTCAGGGATGGCGCAGGCCATTGGCCTGACAGCAGAAAACCCATTCTCTGTCCTTCCCCTATTCTGCTGTGTGGTGCAGAGAATACTCTTTCCAGTCTCCCTTCCCACCTGAAGTCCAGGGAGGTCACAATGGGAGGTGCTGGCAAAAAACCCAGAGGCAGGAGGAGGGGAGAAGCTGAGTACCACTCCCTCTCACCAGCCTCAGTGGGCTTCAGGCTTCTGCAGGGAGTGGTGGCTGCCGCTCCCTCCAGGCAGACCTCCTCCTGGCCCTTGCAACAGTTCCTCTTCTCATTGTCCTTTTGGCCCAAGGCTGGTAGTGGTTTCCTGCAGCTGCTTGTCTCTGGATTGCCTCTTCCCCAGTGAGGCTTCTCAGCTCTTTCAACACTACAGTTACCAATTCCCTGCAATGTTCTGCCTATTCATGCCACCTGTTTGTTTTCCTGAAGGCTATCCTGTCACTGAAAACAGTTCAGGCAGAGGTGAGGGGGACCTGAACTAGAACAGGCGTAATGGGAATGGAGAGGGAAAACTGGACTCATGAGCCACTGCTGGGCCTAGAAGGAACATACCCAACTGTATGGGGTAGGGAGGGAAAAGGAGTCAAAATAATTCAGAAATCCGACTTAAGAGTGGACAGGGGAAGAAAAGGCATTAGGGAAACATGGAACAAGTTGAAGTCTCTCAACATGGAAACAATTTTTAAGCTAAAAAAGCAAGGTAAACATATGTTAAAAAAAACAGGTATGCTATTTTTAAAAGACTAAACAATTTCTTCCTCAAAAAGTAGAATTTTAAACAATACAGTATGTTTGTTACAACCCAGCAGCCTGAATGAATACTATGAGGACCGCTTAATTCCAATTTTCCCCCCATTTTCTCTGATAAAGAATACGTACCTCCATTGGATGTGATGCCACTACTTGATAAAAGATCTTCATTATTTGATTCACCAGCTTTTTGTTCCATATTAACTACTGCTACCTTTTCGTTGAGATCTTGAAATACGAGTGCTTCCCTGTTTGGTTCTTTTAGTTCTTATCCCTTAAAAGACAGGGATTTGATCTTTATAATGTATTATGAGAACAAAATTCATAAAGGGAAACTAACTGTTCATATTTCAAATTTAGTTACTAATAACTCTTCACCAGAAAAATATTTATTACATAAAATTAGTAAGTGAATAGAATCTTATTGTAAAAATTGTTGCTTTAATGGCTAAGTAGCTTATTAAAGATGACCTGAAAATCAAACATGAATATTTTAATGATGATTAGCACTCTGACTCAGGGCAGAGTTTTTTCTTAAGTCTCTCTCATAAGGTTATATTGCCAAATAATGTTAGAAAACATCTCCTTAGTAAAAAGTCACAAATTAGTAAAAAAAAAAAAAAAAAAGTCACAATTCAGCAAACTGGAAATCATTAATAAAAGTTGAAAAACTTCTTCAATTCATACGATGCTCATAATTTTAGATTAGGCCAAGAGGACTTCTGGGTTTGGAGAAAAATGGTGGTGGCCTGATTCCAAATCTCCCCCTCATCCTGTGAAAACAACTATAAAATCATCAAGGAGAACAACTAAAGAAAAGCACATGGGCTCTATGCCTTCAGCATGTCTAAAAGACAGAGAATACTGCCACCTTCAAATTATCTGTTAACAGGGGGAACATTTTTTCCAAAATGCTCCCACAGTCCAACCGCCACCACTGTGGGCCTGTGCGTGTGGAGAATGGGAGCGGAGAAGCTGAAGAACCAAAAAGGAGCAGAGGGCTGGAGGAAGCATAGACATCCCCCACCACCCAAAAGCCAAGATGCTAGGCACAGGTTGCAACTAGGTAGTCCACAGCCCCAGCTGCTCAGTAATGGCTTGAAAGTGTGCAGGGACCAGAAGTAGCAGCCTCAGAGAAGCACTGTTTATGGGGAAGAAGAGGTGATCTCCCCAGAAGACATGGCCACAAAGGGAAAGGAGGGAAAATTCAGGAACCAGAAGAAACAAACGGAAGCAAGGTATGCCTACCCTTCCTCTACCCCTTCCACTCCACCACCACCATGCTTAACAGAAACTGCCCGGAAAAGGGCACTCTCAAACTAAGAATCCTGTCCATAAAATGAACAGAAATACATAAAAACAGACCACACACATACAAAACTATTATAAAATGTCAGAAAATATGAATAAGATCTTTGTTGGGGGGGCATTGATGAAAAATGCCCCCCCAACAAACATGAAGTCAAAGAAAATTAACACCAACACAACTCCAAAATGCACTAAATATTCTCAAACAATCATTTGAGGAAATGAAATATCAGATTACAGGGGCACCTGAGTGGTTCAGTCGGTTAAGTGGTCAATTCTTGATTTCAGCTCAGATCATGATCTTACTGTTTGTGAGTTCGAGCCCCAAATCAGGCTCTGCATTCACAGTGCGGAGCCTGCTTGGGATTCTCTCTCCTCCTCTCTCTCTGTCCCTCCCCTGCTCTATCTCAAAATAAATAAAAATTTTTAAAAAAGAGAGAAAGAAAAATAAAAACCAAAACCAGATCACAATCAGATTTACATTTCTGAGTCAGAAATGTAAAATCTAAGAACAGAAATGGACAAGAAACACATAAAACAAGCAAGCAAACAAAAGGGAAGGAATGAAGTGAGAGTTGGCTGAGGTCAGGAAAGAAAGAGGAGAAAAAGACTATTTTACATCATGAAGGAAGCCCAAATTACAGACTACACAAGGGAAGATAGACTGCAATGTAAATTTAACAAAGGCAATGAAGAAAATCAGGAAAACAGAAGATGAAAACTGAGATAAACAAGTAAAAAGGGTAAGAGAGGAAGTGAATGGAAGACCGGCAAAGGAGTTTGGATATAAATGGTGCCCCTGAAGAAAAAAAATCAAAACAATGAAACAGATCTATTATTTAAAACTATAATCCAAGAAAGTTTCCTTGAAATAAAGAAAGCTCTGAGTCTATACATTTTCACACAAGGGAATATCGACCAAGAATGATCAACTCTAAAACATATCCTAATAAACTGTATTTTTAAAAAACCCAAAAAGTATAGTAAGACTTTAAAGATGAAAAAGTCCTCAGGGCCTTCAGGCAAAAAAAGATGAAATAATTTACAAAGGCAATAGCCTTACAATGGCATCAGGTTATTAAAAATAACATACAGAGCAAGGCAGGAGTACAGCAGAATTTTAAAGAAACACAAGGAACAAAAGTACAAACCAAGGAAACTATATCTAGTCAAGGTTTTCCAAAGAGTCAAAGCCATAGGAAAACCATTCTGAACATGCCAGGGTACTGTATACACGCGCCCTTCCGAGGAATCGGCTAGAGGTGAGGCTTCATCCAACCGGGAGACAGCTGGCAAATGTGGCAACGTGTTAACAACTGGCAAAAATCTTTTGGGTTTTCTGTAAGCTTTAAATTTTTCAAAATAAAATCTGGAAAAAAAAAGGTAAAGATGAACATAAAAAAATGACTGGGGATACTGTGCAAAAGATGTATCGGTGAACATGAACTATTCAGCTTGTAAGGTTGACACTTAATACACGGGTGGAGTAATGGCACTGAAGTGATAATACATAAATGTTACAGGTGTGAAAAAGAAGAACAAATGTAACTCAAAACGGGAAGATATGAGATTAAAAAAAAAAAAGTGGGGAAAGTATAAGACCATTGGTTGTCAAAAGATGTCATTTAAGAGTGACAGAAAAGAAAAAGTTAAAAAGAAAAAAGGGCTCTATAGGTATACTATTAAAAGTGTTAATGCAAAGGTAACCACTACTATAAAAATACAAACCTTAAGTGACAAAATTTTTTTAAGAAAAAGAAAAAACATCAAATAAACACAGTAAATATAATATGTATAGTAATTATAACACCAGAAGATAATGTAAGAATAACGTGACAGAATGTAAGCCAAACATAAAAGTCATGTCAATAAACGTGACAGGACTTAACTTGCCTATTCAAAGAAAAGAACTGTCAAATTAGCTCTTCAAAATTTCAACTCTATGCTCTATACAAGAGGACACTTAAATACACTGATTCAAAAAGACTGCAGTGAAGTGATGGACAAAGATTTGCCAGTGAATGAAAACAGTAAGAAAGCACCAGTCAAAATTCTGATACCAGACCAGGTAGTCTCCAAGCTAGAGTATTAAATAAGACTAAGGGCCCTTAATGTTAAAAGTCACAATGCACAATAAAGATAGAATATTTCTGACTCTATGTACTACATAACACAGCACCTGCTTAGATAAAACATACTTTATAGGAGGCGCAATAAGAACTAGAAACACAGTGATGAGGAGATGTTAGCAGGCCACTCAGTATGAGGCAGGTCACACTGACGAAAAATAAGGATAGAAAAGATTTAGATGACATCATCACTAAGGTAGACTTTTTCGATATATATCCAACACGACACTTTGATAATAGAGAATGTACCTTCCTTTCAAGTGCATATGGAAGGAACATTGACAAAAACCATATTCTAGGGCACAAATAACAGATTAGCAAGTTCCGTAAAGCAGAAATGTTACAAACAACACCCTCTGCTCACAGATTCACAAAACTAAAGAAGAAAAGTGAAACCCCAAAGCAAAAAAGACTTTCCTCCTGGAAATGAGAAGACCTCCTATTAAATAACTGTTCTGTGATACAGGAAATATAAAGGAAAATTAAAGAATTTCTGAAAAATGACAATGAACACACTACCCAGGAGAATCTGAGATATAGTAAAGCAGTGAAAAAAAGGAAAATTCCTGGCTTTAAGTACCTGGTTTCAATAAAAATGAGAGAATGATAGTAAGTGAACTAAATTACTAATACAAAAAGAAAAAAAGTAAAACAAAAGAAAGCACAGGGTAGGAAATAATAAAGGTACAAAACAGAAATTAATGAGGCAGAAAACAGAAAAACAATAAATCAAATTAGTGAATCAGAATCCTGATTCTCTTTAAAAAAAGCAAAAAAACCACACAAAATAGATATAGGCAAGGACTATCAGAGTGATGGAAAGAGGAAGGTCATGTATAACATGCTGCTTATCATTTTTACAATAATTCATGATTGCAAGCATAGTATTAAACATTTTTTTAAGACTGTGAACTAAAGAGAATTTTTACTGAATAGAATTCCTTTTTATTTCACTCACAGTTTCTCCTTTTTGATTACTGAGGTGCCATCTGTCAACACTACGGTTAGATAAATTCTACCATGTGTTTCATACTATCATGTTTAGGAAATAAGCAGTAGGGAGGGAGACATTCCATAAAGAATTATAACAAATGGAATGTTAGTCCAGATTGCTAGGCAATTCAAATGTTCTGAATAGGAGAGACTGGTATGTGGAAGAGGAATGGCTGCTGCATAATATAACATACACTAAAATGATGCACTTGGGGATTCTTCAGGATGATGAAAGACACTAAGAAAATTCAAATTACTCTGTAATGTTATGATTATAAATTACAGACAGATCAAAGACAGGAAGGAATGAGCAGTACGGGGAGAATCACAGCCCAGTGTTGGTAAGTCATAACACTACTCCATTCTGCTAGATACCAAAGTTTTTGGTATCAAGCAGGAAACAGAACCTACGAGTAAGGTAAGCAGAACTGAAACTAACAGCTGGAGAATACATAAGAAAGGAGAAGAGTTGACTTTTAAAAATATTCTAATCTAAAAACCAAGTTTGCTGATTTTGGATAGGATGATGAATATAATCAACTCATTAATTCAGTCTCCCCTGATGGGCAGCAGGCCTTTGAAGAGTGTCAGTCCTTCCAAGGGAAATTTTTTTCTTAAGAAAATACACAGTTTAAAAAAGAAAAGAAAATTAATAGAAGACAGCATAAGTTTATTAAACAAGAATTTTTTTTTTAGTCTTTCATTTTTTTATTAAATTTTTTTAAAATATAATTTATTGCCAAATTAGCTAACATACAGTGTGTACAGTATGCTATTGGTTTTGGGGGTAGATTCCTGTGATTCATTGCTTACATACAACACCCAGTGCCCATCCAAACAAGTGCCCTCCTCAATGGTCATCACCCATTTTCCCCGCTCCCACCGCCCCCCATCAACTCTCAGTTTGTTCTCTGTATTTAAGAATTTTTAAACAAACATTTGTTTGTAAAGATGTTTAGTACATCTATTCACCAATGCTGCTAGTTAATGAAATGTCTTTAAAAAAGTATTTGTAATTCACACTTTCACAATTTTAGATTGACCATATCATTCAGTGTTTCTGTATTTTCATGACATTAAGAATTGAAACATTATTCCTATTTCCAGGCATAAAGCTTATTAAATTATTAAGGATTTCTGGGAAAATAAAGGTTTTTTGCCACAATAAGACATAAAATTGTTTAAATGCTGCATTTTGTTGATTTGGGGATCATAACATGAACTTAACATGTGTTCGATCTCTGAGTCAAGTACAAGGATGAGGTCTTGGCCTCTTCGGGTATGCCTGACACCTACTATGAAAAATTCTACCGGATTTAAAATTATGAATAGGTTCACATTGAAAGGAGCCTTAAATTTCTGACAAGTAATGGCTAGGTAAAGATTCCACTCTGGTTATTTTATTGGAATGCTGCAGAAAAGGCCTTGGAAATCATAGACCACAAAAAGAAGACTTTTGGAGGATTCCTAGATTTATCAACTAATGACTCAAGCCCCTGGGATGCCAAGCCATTCTGCTTTCCACAGAAGCCTGAGACTGGGGATTTTATAAAGTTGGTCCTATTCTCGAAGAATGAGTGCGCAGGTATGTTTTCCTTGGGAAATTCTAAGGCACCCCACAACTGATCCAAATACAACATAGCTGGTGCAGTCTCCGAAATGCTATGAGAACAGTTAACATTGAACAGAACTTCACTGCCTGATTTACTGTTAACTGCTTATTTACGTGACATTGCTCTTAACATCTGCTTTCTCAATCATATTCTTTCTCTCTAGATGCTGTTCACTATTAGGTTTCAAATCCCAGTTCTGTGATCTACTGGCTTTGTTACTGTGAGAACAGTATTTAGCCTCTTTAAGACTGTAAGAAGGAGATAAAGAGTATATACCTCAAAAGAAAACTCATGTGCAGTGTTAACTATATAGTATTTGCTTCGATCTGTGTTTATTATATACTGAATGTATTTAATATCACTGCATAACAGGGGAGCAAAACATGAACAAAAACACTGTCTTTATAATTTAGGCAGTGTATACTAACTCACTTTCCGATAATAAATGGCTACATCTTTCTATTCATCTAGAAAGAAGATATAAGTTTCATATAGGTCCACTAACAGAAAGGGAAGTGGGTTTAAACTGCATTGAGTAAACACAGGGACTATTATAATCGAATACAGAAGGAAGCTATGTAAGATGTAGTTCACCAGTACATAATACTGTCTTGTAAAGGAACCATAGGATTTAGAATCAGGAACTTAATTCTGTCACTGGTTACCTGTGGGGGCACGGGCAAATCTTTTCATATCTCTGAGCCTCAATTTCCACCATTACTAAACGGGAATACAGTTGTGTTTTGCAAACTCTTCTTAAGCAGAGGAAGGCTTTCTGTAAATCTTCAGAGCCCCAACTACACACCCTCCTCTCTGCCCCAGAGACACCTTTATGGAATGCAATGGCTCCACTGAGCAGAGTTTGAAAGCACAAGGAGAAAGCCTTTGTAGCTTTATTGTCTTAGACATTCCAGCCTAGGCATCTGTCAAGCTCAAGGCCTCAGGCTCTAAAATAAATTAGATACAGACATGGATATAATAAATTAGTACAGCAGTCATATATGTTCACAAGTCTTAAATATAATTGAAAGTAAAACAAGAGATACCTTAATATCTGGATATTCTTATTTTCACGTATCCTATTAACACCTGAAAAGAGGGAAATGTTTTAAAATCTGTATATTAATATATAACCATACTTCATTATCTAAATTCATTATTTTTGAAAAGTTCAATTCACAAGGTCATTTTCATCACCTGAGATCCTGACAATTAACACACACACATATAACCACCACCACCACCACCACCACCACCACAGAAACCTTTACATTCTTTTTCCTTTGGGGTTATCTTGTATATAAAAGTATATTTGAATTAACAGCCTACAGCACTTATCTAGGCTGTGACTGTACAACAGAACATGTGCAAGTATAAGCCCCCTGTTGGGCCGATGCTAATTTTGCTCTCATCGGCATTATCGAGATAACACAGCAGATAAACCCCTTGACCAGGCCTTTCCAGACAAAACCTGTCTAGGGTATAGTCCAAACTGACTTAAATAGGCCATGTCTTCTGACCATTTAAATTACTTTCCAGTGTCTGGAGATGCTCTTGCCAGGCAACAGCTCTTGAGATTGAAGAGCAAATTTGCTAGGTAGAATTTCTACCTGGTGAGTCAGAAACAGGTCTAAACATTTTAAGCAGTGAAGCTGAGATGACAAACAACTAGGAATTTTGGCATATCTCAGTGAAATCTTCGAGAGCAGTTGCCACACTGTAAAAATAACTGTCAATATTCTATGTGCAGAGTTAGGACTAATGAACAGAAGTAAAGGGAGGCAGGTTGTACAGGGTGGAGATGGACTTTCTAAAAGCTAGAGCACCTTGAATGTATACGTGGAGAACTTCCTTGTGAGGTGTTCAAGCTGAGAGGGGATGAGCATTTGTTGGGATGACAACTGCCACCAGGTGTTCTCTCTTGGACAGAGCGTTGGACTAGAAGATCTCTAAAATCTTCTCCAACTTGGATATTCTAAGATTTCCTATGGAAAACATTCAGCAGAAAGATGACCAAAAATATGATGACTTCTCACAGGTGATTTTAGTCAACAGCAGAGCCAGATCGGGACAATTCCATTGCTGCCAGCCAGTTTCATGTAACTTTGTTTTAAAGATCGGGGCTCCAGGTAAATGTTAATGAATATCTTTTCCTTAGCATCTCTGCATATGTGTTTACAGTCATCTTAACTTCATCTTATCCCACACCTATGTCTTTATATTCCCACCAAATCTGCTTCCTAGGCTGTTGTCAAATAAAGACACCATAAACCTAACTTCCCAAGTTAAGACATTTCAGTATCTTTATTCTTCATCTATTCAAACTCCACATCTGATTAGCCACCACGTTCTGTTGAGTCTACTTCTGTAATACCTTTGAAGTCAGCAAAGGTAACTGACGTGTGGTAATTAAGTCACAAAGAAGGAGTGCTTAAATATGAAATTTAGTTAATTTTACTTCTACTGTGCCTTTCATGCTTTAATCAGCCAGGCCTACTACAAAATACTTCAAAGTGATCTTTCTAGTGTCAGTTTCCTACAGTCTTTAAGAGTTTCCTTTAAAATCAGACCCTTTTGCTGTATCTTGTTCAAAGACTAAAGTCTAAGACTAGCACTCAAAGCCCTCTGGGATCAAGCATAACCAACCTACCCTGACATATACTGTGCCTCGACTGAGGTCTACCTGCTATGTCCTGAGTGTATCCTGTTCTTTTAGTATTCTGCTTTTATTTATACTCTTCTTTTAGTTCTTCCTCTCCTTTCTAGCAAAAACCTCCAGTTCAGGTTTAAGAGTTGTGGAAGAAGAGATTCAATACTGTACTGCCGGTTGATCTAGTCCCTAAAAATCAATGTTCAATAATAATAGAAAACTGCCCAGTGCCTCCGAAAAAACTAATTTAATATAGGGGACTATATTTGGAGGACATGCTCTCCTTTCTCTTCCCATGTCAAATGTGATAAGCTTCAATTAAATCATTCATGCATACAAAGCAATGAGCACAGGGCCTAACATAGTAAGCATTAAATAAGTATTAGTTACCATTGCTGGCATTTTGATAGCTTAAAAGGTACTGCTGCTAAGAACAGTGCTTCTGTAGATACTAGGGATAAAGTAAAGATCAAGACGAATCAAGTTGCCACCCTCACAGATCTTAAATTCTAATGGGCAGACACTGTCATTATGTTTTGTGAGGAGTGGGGTGTAAATTAGCTGCCTGGATCCTAGAAGTCAATCAATTAAACCTGAACACTTTTTTTTTCCCCAATACCATGTAAACTCCAAAGTATGTTAATTTCAAGATTACTACAGGTTGCTTTTAGCCAGATTCTAACAACCACCCCCGCCTCGCTCAGACATGGAAGCACTTCTGCCTTGTCTAGTTTCCCCATGCTTGGATCTCAATCCCCAGGTGTCTGCAACCATTATTGTTGTTGTTGTTGTTTCAGAGAGAGAGAGAGAGAGAGAGAGAGAGAGACAGAGAGAGAGACAGAGAGAGAGACAGAGAGAGCACACGAGCCTGGGAGATAGAGAATCCTAAACAGGCTCTACGCTCAGAGTGGAGCCTGATGTGGGGCTCAGTCCCACAACTGTGAGATCACGACCTGAGCCGAAATCAAGAGTCAGATGCTCAACCAACTGAGCCACCTGTAAGTCTTATTTGATATGCTTATGATGGATATACAATAAAGTATTAGCTAAAAACCAAGCTTAAGTCACCTTTATTCTCTTAACTAGAGCAAATACAGTGATATACTAATAGGAATACAAATGAAAGTCCAAAAATTGCTTTAAGTGTTAGGCTAGTTCTTTCCGAAGTACCTAAGTTATTTTCACTTCTGACCAAGTTCCTTAGTCAAGTCTTTTCCTTGGGATTTACAGGATTCAAGAAAATTTCATAGTCTCCACTACTACATCAGTCATTGCCCCAGCTGGAAGGCTTTAAAATATTGATGAATACAGGATTGATTCTATGTGATTTATAACAATGAACATATGTATTAGTTTCCTGTAGTTGCTATAACAAATTACCACAAGCCTGGTGGCTTAAAGAGCTGTTTTTCTCTCACAGTTCTGGAGGCCAGAAGCCCAAAATCAGTCTCGTGGGGCTGAAATCAAGGTTGTTGGCAGCGCCGTGCTCTCACCTGAGGCTCTGGGAAAGAATCTAGTCCTTGCCCCTTTGAGCTTCTGTTGGCTGCTGGCATTACTTACTGACTTACGGCCTCATCACTCCGCCCTCTGCCTCTGTGGTCATATTGCATTCTCCTCTGCTGTCTGTATCAAATCTCCTGCCCCTCTCTTATGAGGAACTTGTGTTTGCGTTTAAAGCTCACCCAGATAATCCAGGATAATTTTCCCATTTCAAGATCTTTTACTTACTCATATATGTAAAGACCATTTTTTTTTTCCTTAGAACATTTAAAGGTTCCAGGGATTAGGGCCTGATGTTTCGGGTGGCTCTTACTCAATTTGCTACACCATATAATTTGGGGTCACTTAGTTTGCAAATATGTGGTTGACAGAAGCCCTATTTAATAAACTGTGCGGTTTTAAAGTGAGTGATGCTAACATACTAGATAACACTGAGTCTTCTGTGTAAAACACAATAGTGAGGGCTTTGCACATACCAAAAAAAAAACTGTCCATTTCTGCCCTCAATTTATTTGGAGAGTGTAATAATATCTCTATGGCCTAAAAAACATTTTACCCACAACACAGATAATTGTGTAAAATGAAAAACGCGAAGAGTGGTTTGGAGGTGGGAGGACCAGAAATTACCTACCACTCTTTCATCCCCACCCCATCACCTTACTCACAGAAAAACAGTCCTGCCTAGCTAGTCTCTGGGATGTGTGGCAGGTGCTAGCCCTTTCTTTCCCGAACCAGCAGCTGATAGAGAAAGCAAGAGAGAAGTGGTTGCCAAGTCAAAAACACCCTAACAATTAGCGACAGACCTCACTTCTCTTCTACTTTCTCCTGACCTTAAGGTACACCAAGATGCAGGGACAAATCCTGGAACAGCCTGAGTGCAGACCTGCAACAGAGCTCTGTGTACACGGATAGACTCGTGAGAACTCAGTTTCTGGCTGACGCTGATAACGGGGCAGAGCCAGATTCCTAATGTCACTTACAGGGAGGGCTCCAGCTGAAAGGGCCCTTACACAACATTTATTACAATCTCATTTTGGACAAGTTGGGGACCGTCCAAGGCTAGACACTCCTCTTTATTTCCATGTCTCCCCCGACCCATCCCCTGGTCCATGGGAAACGGGGTAGGAACAGGGCTTAGTGGTAGTGTTGGGACAGGATCCGTGGTTATTACCCCCAAAGTGGAATATTTTGCACAGGACCCTCTGGTCCCAGAGTTACAGCCACTGTCCCCGGAGGTCTTGCGATCCCCAAACTACAGCAGTCCTTTCCGTTAAAAAACCAATGTACTGGGCATCTGCCATGTGCAAAACAAACACAAAGATCTGGAAGGTTCCAGTAAAGAAGATGCGCTGCTCCGGGTCCTCTGGAGCACGACCACCCCCTCGCCCTCTCCCCGGGCCCGCGCCCCGCCCTTGTACCTGCAACCAACACCATCTTAAGACATTGGCCGCATCCCCGCGGGGGCGCCGGCGGGCGCGGCGGCCGCACCTGCGTAGACCCGGCGGCTGTGGTGGCGGCGGCGGCTCCTCCTCGTCGGCGGCGGCGCGGGTGCTCTGCCGCCCCTCCTCCGCGCCCGCCCCTCGCGGCGCTAGGGATCCGGCCTCCGCCTGTTCCACGCTAGCCGCGCCGGCGACCGTTAGGCACTTCGGCGTGGCGTGGGGGCGCCTCCCACTCCCGACTCCGCCCCCAGACGCTGTCGCCGGAGCAACCGAGCGCCATTCCCCTCCCCCCTCCCCTGAGTCCTGAGTAAGGGGGCTGCTTGCATCAAATCCTGAATTCGGGCTTCCACTTATACTGTCTGTCACCCAAAGCTTCTCACTTTTTCTGCAGCCCCTTAACCGGTCTCCCCAAGACATGCACCGAAACACCCCAGACCATTCTCGCAGTTGTCCCTCAAATAGTCTTCCCAAATTCTTACCAACCCACACAAATCCCAACTCTGACGTGGCCTGTCAAGCCTTCACCCTGCTTCACCTCCATCCCCCCTCAGTTTCTGACACTTTCTCCAGTCTCATCCTTAATTTCCATTTGACTATTTGAAGTTAACAGAATTCACATTTCGCAGCTCTGCCTTTGCTTATGCTGATCCTCTGACTGGAACGACTTTCAATGTTCAAGTGTGTTCTCAGGATAACAGCTTCTGGCCTACGGAGAGTTGTTTCCTTCTCTGTGTTCCAGTTGCTCTCTGATATAGACTTTATCGGATGAGATGAACACACACTCAAACCTCTCAGTGCTGCCCAAATTAGTGATCAAGGAAGGAATTCAGAAAGGCACAAGTGTGACAGATGCAACTGGTGACATTAATACTATTACAGTCACATTACACACACCTACAGTGAAAAGCTTTTTGTGTCTAAGTTGATTGGAAATATTAGTAAATCATACATTATTTAATGTAATTATGGATTTTAATAAAATAGTATCAAATGCCAC
>CM053567.1:133260090-133327040 GCA_028646485.1 Cryptoprocta ferox | reverse complement strand
CATAGATGTTTATAACTGTCAGCTCTTCCTGATGGAGAGAGCCTGTAATTATTATATAATGTCCTTCTTCATCTTTTGTGACTGCCTTTACTTTAAAGTCCAGTTTGTCTGATATAAGTATGGCTACTCCGGCTTTCTTTTGACTACCGGTCGCATGATAGATATTTCTCCATCCCCTTACTTTCAATCTGAAGGTTCTCTTTCAGAGAAGACTCTGAAAACTTTAAAATAAGGTTAGTTTTTGTCTATTTGGGATGATTCTGAGATGTCCTTTCTAAGAAAGACTAAATAACTTTCCAAACCTCTGATTTAACAATTTAATATCTTAGTTACTTTAATGATTACTTAGTGAGCCAGAAGAGCCACTAGATGTCGCTCCTACTTCATTTTCGGAGATAATCTAATGGCATTTTCAATCTTTGGAAGATTAAATTCAGAGACGTTAAAAAAATCCAGTCAGTTAAAAAATCATACTTAAAATTTCAGCAAAGATAAAGATAAAAGCATTAAACATTACTATGAAAAATTAAAATTTTGAAAAGAATAAATTAATTTTTCTTTAAATTATATTAACATAGAGTGATGAATAATCTCCAAGTCAGAACATAATTAGGCAAATGACAGTTGTAAGTGTTTGGTATAGGAATGCCGGGCAAATGGGAGAGTCAATATGATTAAAATATTTTTCTGCCCTGGGGCCATATTTGCAGTAACAGAGCAATGTGAACTCAGTTACCATCAGTGGGAATTTTTCGTGTGGAGACAGAAAGTGTGAAAGTGGAGACAGAGCTGTGTTAAATCTATTTGTAACGAAGAAAGAATTTGGTTAGAAATAGTAGTTCTGGGAGCTCCTTTCTACTCCCTAGATAGGCTGCTGCCCCATTATTAATTGTTGAATAAAGCCAATTAGATTTTTTTTGAAAAGGAGTAATTCTAAGTTAGAAGAAAAAAGAAGGGAAGCAGTAGAAAGAGAGAAAATACCTACATCTGTGCAACCTACATCTGTGAGACTGTACTCAGCTTCCTTAAACTTTCTCCCAAGGCAGGAAGAACCATGAAGGATTTCATTGTGTATTGCTTAGAACTCTTTCAGTTGCAAGTAGCAGAACACCAACTCTACCGGTTTAAAGGAACAAATAAACAGGTATTTATGGTCTCATATAACTAGTAGGAGTGTGATGGCTTCAGGTATGGCTGTATCTGGTTAAGGCAGCAATTCTCAGTGTGATGTGGGGACCTCAAGGAGTCCCTGAGACCCTTTGGGTCCATAAAGTCAAAATCATTTTCATAATTGTTATAGAACCAGGCTGGATCGCTGGCAGGGAAACCAAGTGGCACTCGGAGATCTTGGTGGGTCAGAGTTTTCTTTTACACTGGTGGGCTCAGAGGAGAGAGATCCTTCTCCAGAGAGCTGAATCCCGAGTACAAGCATAGGGGACAATTTATCGGCTGTTACTTCTGCATTCCGCATTAGTAGTAATTTGGGGCCCATGGCAAGCAAGGCAGAAAGAAGAACTCGGAAGAGGAGTCTCTAAGCTAGGAATTAGACTTTGTGTTAGTCCCATCGGCCATCTTATGGTGCATAACTTTACTTATTTTTCCAACATAATAACTAAGGCATTTTTGCCTTTGTCTGCTTGTTCTTTCACAACCGTGTAGTGGAATTTTCCAGAGGCTACAAGACCTGTGACATCCATCAGATAGAATGCAGAAGTAGATAGTAGAATCCAGCTATCTTCTACTGAACTGGCCATTATGGAGACTTGCAAATATGTAAAACAATGTCATGCTTCTCAGTGATTTGTTTTTTGTTTGAGAAAATATAGTGATTTTTAGCAAAATGTGTTAGTCATTTTAACATATAATGGGTTTTCTATTTTTAAACGATTAATAATTATTTTAAAAGTTATTTTCTGTTTTAATTTTCTAATACAGGAAATACTGCTAGATATAACACACATAAACAAAATTTCTTTGGAGTCCTCAATAATTTTTAAGAGTGTAAAGTGGTCCCGAAACCAAGAAGTTTGAGAATTGCTGGTTTAAATGAGGTCTGGTTGGGCCCAGAACACCGTTTACATATCTTAGACTGATTTCCTAGGGGTAGAAAGACATTTCTTCTCAGACTTGTGATTGCATGGATGACCTCCAGCAATTCCAGGATTGCACCTATCAGTTTATCAATCCCATAAGAGAGAACGCCCCTTGGTGATAGCTCTAATAAAATTCCTAGTTATTATATTGGCCAGCTTGAGTCACATGCCCTTCCATATGCCAATCATTTGGGCCAAAGGGCAGTTGATGCCTGGATCATATGTCCACCCCTGGAGCCCAGGAACAGGGTCAGCCCACCAGCACCACCGGGTAGGTGAAGGAGTGGCTACCCAGAGAGATACTGAGCAGACAAAAAGCAAGTCCTTAATCAGAAAGCCTGAATCTGAAGCCACAGATTTAGAAAGAAAGCTACGCTGTTCTCAGTTAGAATCCTGTCGCTTCCACGGTCAGCATTTTGAGACAACAGGGCTGATTCTCTTTCCCTGGGGAGGAGCTGGGGCCCAATTTCATTTTCCAATTAGAGTTTGGGTCCAAATTACGTGCCCTAACAGACATTCTTCCTATGAATTAGCAATGCTGGCCATATAGAAAGTTGTATTTTTGCTATAAATTATGCAAAAGACCTACCTTAAACTGAGATTCCATTCCTAAGTGACTGAAGATTTTAATTTTATGCCCATTTATGCTGCTGGAAGGATGACTCTGGCCAGATCATTTAACCTTTTACTGGTCTCTATATGCTTCCCTCTAGAAACAAGGATACATTCTTTGACTCTGAGCAATGGAAGTTGGGGAAAAATGTTGTCTAACTTTGATCAGTTGCTATACTACATATCTGCCAAGTGAATTTTGACATTTTTTCAGATTATATATCAACTTTCATTAAATATTTAGGTCCTAAAGATTTTTGACAAGAATATAAAATAGAGGTTTCATCAATCTGTAAGTACTGAGCTGTATTCCTCATTGCTTACCTTCGTTTTTCTTTTGCCTTTTGTTTTCAGCTTTATTACTTTTAATATTAAATGTTGGTTCTATAAAATCCCAAAATCCCATTTTTTACAAAGTGAATTAGTAGCAAGATCATAAGTGCCACAGAAAACAATTCTCAGAAAAAATTATTCATTTACTTAGGACTTTTTTAACTACACACACGCACTTTGAATAATTAAGTGGGAAAAAAAAAGCCAATGTTTCTCTTTTTATTCTTAATTTATAAATTAAGCTGCAAAAGGGAAGAGCAATAAAAATTGCATAAATTACTATTAAGAATCAGACAATATTTACTATATACTTTCATTTGGTACACTTTGTTTCCACTAAAATAGTATCATCACATAAAAATGAGATTTTACCTTTTTTTTTGTTGTCATTGAGCCCTTCAGATGAAGTTACTTCTGAACATCAAATAATACCTGTATGTTGTACATTAAATATCACCTGGACTTATTTGTATACTAGTCTGCTTCTCTATTATAGTTTCATTAATTATAAGTACAAACACTCTAAATTGGCATCAAAACCCACAGTAATTTTTAACCTCAACTTCCAACATAATTCATATTATCACATACCTTTAAATAGAAAAAGTTTTAGGAAACGTATCCCTTGGAAAGAATTCTAAATTGTTCCAATAACTTAATGGCTGAACCTCTTTGTAAAATATATAGTTATCTTGCACTGTTCAAATTTTTAATAAAAAAGTAATGTTAAATTTTGTATAACATTATTACAAAATTCTATTGATAACCTGAAATTAGAACAGCATTCAGCTGTGAGTACCTATTGCTTGCCAGCCATTAAGTATGTATTTCTTTTCATTTAAAGAATGGACAATAGTCTTGGAGTAGATAACAATTAAAACATAGAAGAAAGCCTCCTTCCTACTTGTTTTGAGCCTAGCAAGCAGAAATTTGATTGGAGAGTCAGATTTCAAGAGGAGAAGGTGGTCATATATTACACTTGGTATTTTCTTCTAACAAAATAAATAAATAAATAAATAAAATAAAGCCCTTGTGCCGCCACCTTGACACTTAAATGTTTACTCAAACTGCTTAAGGCGCTGCTTCTCAAACTTGGCTGCACAGCGGAATTGCCTGGAGTTTTAAAAAATGCCTAGCCTGTGTCTCACCCCCAGGGATTCCGCTTTAATTGGTACAAGGTGGGGGCTGTTCTATCTAATTACTCCTTGGTAATTAGCCATCCGTATGGTATTTTTAATTTTCTACGTTTTTATCAGCTGTGCGACTGCTTGGATTGGTCAAGTTTTTGTGCCGAACCGAATTCTGCAAAGCGGGGCTCACTGTGCAGAAAGGTTGCGGTGGCTCTATTTGCCTTAATCCATTTTCCTCTCACTTCCTTGCTCTTTCACTCTGAGGAGGCAAGTGGCTGCTGCGGCAGCAGCAGCAGTGGCTGATCATCGCTGAAAATACCGAAGAAAGAACTCAGCTGCCTCCTGGATATTTTTTTTCCACTGGGGATTAATTTCCATGCTTTTTTTTTTTTTTTCATTTTTCTGTCCATCCTGCAAAAACATTTTTCTTTCTTTCTTTTTTGTTTTTGCAAGAAGCAAACCATGATCTTATTGCTGAAAAACATAAGCAAAAAGTTTTAGCACAGCTTCTCTGTCTCTTGGGGACAAGTTAGAAAATTCTCAAGCCAGTAGAAGCATAGTAAGTGCTTTCTTTCTTTTAAAGCTACTTCTGGGGAGAGAGGGGAGAGAAGGGAGGCTATTGTAATGGTAAATTTCACTCTGAGAGGAAGAAAGGGTTGATAATCAATCAAAAATTAGGTATTCATTTGAGTTTTTGCAATTCCCTTGCTATATTGTAAGACTACTTGATTTTGATTTTTTTCTGGAAAACATACAGAAAAAGTTTTGGGGTGTGTGCATGCGGAAAGAAAAGCAGTTTGGGGAGTGACACAGAAAGAAGTTTTTTTTTTTTTTTTTTTTTTAAACGGAGTGGGGAGATACAGAGCCCTGGGGCGCTTCCGCGAGATCCCAGGTTCCCAGGAGGAGAATTTACATTCAGAAATGTTGAAGTAAAAAATCCTCCTGGTTCAGCATCTTGGCCTTAAGTTCAGAAGAACATTTTACATCTGAAAGAATTTGTTTCTCAACACCTCTTTCTTTTTGGCGGGCGAGTATCATGAAGGATGGGATGAGGTGCTGTGAATAGAAGCACTACTCCAAATCCGCTTCAGGCATTTAAAATTTAACTCGAGGGATCATGTGTTGGGCATGATGAGGACCACAGAGAACTTGGATAAGACTACTGCCATACTCAACCCCAGCAGGACCCCCAAGGGCAGGTACATTTATCTGGAAGTGTTCCTGCAGGGAGGAGCTCCCTGGGGCTTTACTTTGAAAGGTGGCCTGGAGCACGGAGAACCATTAATCATCTCTAAGGTATGTTTCTTTTTGTAATTTTGTCTTTATTCACATTGCTTTTTCAACCTTAAAACTTTTGTCAGGTCTGTCAAAAATGCCACCACCATGCCAAGGATTGCCTGAATATTGCTTAATTTGCTCTTTAATATCTTTCAGATTATGTCTGGAAATATTTTGTATGGCTTGGTGTTTGAAAGAAAAAAAAATGTGTCTAGCTCATTTAGTCTGAGAAATCCCAGGAGAAAAAAATGTGCTTGCTCAATGGATAATCTCTTTTTGTGAATGAGATAGTGTAAAAGCAGCTACCACATGATCTTTTCAGTTATAAATCAGATTAAAGATTAACAACGTGGTGAAGGTGGTGGCATGGTATATGTTTATGAATGTGTGCTTTATTTAGCATATGGCCAGAAAAATATCTGCTCTTTCTCCCATCAAATGAAAATATCTAGCATTCCAGAATACTTTAGAATTTGTTTATAATTCTGGAATAACTACGTAAATATTATTTATTGCTTTTTGTACACTCAGGACAATTAAATGAACTTTCAGTGTAGATCAAACACAAAACACCATTTCTACCTTTTTTATTTATCTATATATTTAAACCAGTTTTTAAACCTTAGTCATCTATAACATACCTCAATTCTTTATTTATCTTTGGTATGATTTGGTATTCCCACTGAATGAATCCTTTTTATGTGTTAGGCTTAGTGTTTCTGCTCTTCTCTTCAGCTACAGAGATGGAGAGATAACAGAAATTTCTTTTAAAATTTCAGAATATTAACGGTCTAAAACAATAGAACCGAAACACTTTTCACACATATGCATTACTTAGAAACATTTGTAATTGAGGGGAAACGTTTTTTTTTAGGTTGAGCGTTGGAAAGGGATCAATACGCATTTTGCCCAAGCTTTGTTATTTATTTAAGGTTAGTTTTCATATACCCAAAAACATGTGTTTGAGAGAGACAGAAATGATTCTTACTGTGAATGGGCCAGTGGGAGCCAGGTTTCCAGCGATCAGCCAAGAGTGTGCAGGATACTGTAAGGTTTGTGACTTTTCCTTATCTTTTCTAAGAAAACAAAAAATATGTATACGTATGTGTATAGGTTAGGGGGCATCCAGCTATATGTAACTGAAACCTGATTTACAGTGGCCTAAGTAAGTTGGGGTTTGTTTTTCCCATATTGCAAGAAGTCTGGAAGTAGGCTGCCCTCACTAGCAGCCACAGCTCAATCATGTCAACATGGACTTCAGTTATCTCTCCAGCTCTGCAGTCCCTATGATCTTGGCTTTTATCTTCATGGTTACGTGGTGGAGTCCACACCTCTAGTGTTGCATCTTTATTCTGGGCCGGGTTTTGGCTTGTCGTTTGGAAACGGACACCCTCCCTATCAGACTTTTACTTACATCTCATTACAGAACTGTGCCACGTACCTATGCTCAGGCCAATTCTTGGCCAAGGGGCCTGAGATTATCATGACTAGTTTAGACCAATTGGGATTTCTTTCCTGGGTTCTTTAATAGGAACCTCCCTTTCCTGATGTCAAGGAATCTCTGCCCACTATTTGAATACATTGGGGTTCTCTTTTGAAGAGGAAGGAGGAAATGGGTGCTAGGTAGACAGCTGAGAATGTCTGCCAGAAATATACATACCATGTCTGCATTTAGAATTCTGGTTGTATACCCAATTTGCCTTGCCTTACGTGATAAGATAGTTTGCCATAGGGCAGGTCTAATGCTACTACTAATGAGCCACTCTTCTAAGGCTCCATTTAATCTGCAGAATGGGGGTATACTATTATCTCCCTTATTGGAATGTCTGGGGATTAAATGAGACTATTATTCATTTATGATTTTATTTTTAAGTAATCTCTACACTCAATGTGGGTCTCAAACCCACAATCCTGAGATCAAGAGTCATGCACTCTACCAACTGAGCCAGCCAGGTGACCCAAGACCATGCATTTAGAGCAGTTAGCATAGTGTGGGGTACACAAAGGAGCTCAAAAACCCAGAAAAGACTATGGCTATTGCTTTTTATTATTCTAGGGACATTTGTATTAGGATACAGATTTGGTTGCTGTACAAAGATCCAAAATAGCAATAGCTTAAACAATGTAGGAGTTTCTATCACTCTCACATAACAATCTCAGCCTAAGCCAGACTGAAAGATGGCTGCATGATGTCACGGACTCAAGTTCCTTCTACTTTTCTTCCATCCTTGAGGTGATGTCCTATCTGTGTGGTCCCAGGTGATTGCCACAATATCTGCTTTCCAGTCATTAAGAAGTGGATATAAAGGGGGCACCTGGGTGGCTCAGTTGGTTAAGTGTCTGACTTTGGCTCTGGTCATGATCTCACAGTTTGTGAGTTTGAGCTCCGCATCAGGCTCTGTGCTGACTGCTTAGAGCCTGGAACATGCTTCTGATTCTGTGTCTCCCTCTCTCCCTGCCCCTCTGCTGCTTGTGCTCTGTCCCTCTCTCTCTCTCTCAAAAATAAACATTAAAAATTTTTTAAAATAAAAAAGAAGTGGAAAAAGGAGACAGAGAGGGTAATCTCTTTCCTTCCAAGGGTATAATCTAGTGCAAAATGCCCTGTCCAGTATGGTAGCCACAGCCATATATAGCTACCTCCATTTCAATGAAAAGTAAAATGAAATAAAATTTAAAATTCTGTTCCTCATCTGTACTAGCCACATTTCAGGTGTCACATTTATTCGAAGCTTTTGTCTCTGTGGCAAACTGATTTGTTCAAGCTCCCTTTCTTCCTCTCTCTGAAGTGTTCTTGATGTCATCAAGCTGAGTTAGGTGGTCTCTCTTCCATACTCTTAGAACATGCACTTATTATATGAAATTACAATTTTTTAGTTATGTTGATTGTCCTCTCAGAAGTGTGAGAGCTTCTTTAGGGCAGGGCCTGTTTTCATTTCTGCCCCATCTAATGCGGGTAGCCTGGGTACACAAATATTTGTTGAGTAATTGAAAGGACATGGGCTGTGTCTTATTCATCTTGCATTTCCAGGATCCACCAGAGTACCTGGCACAGAGAATATGCTCAGTAACTTCTACTGCATTATAAGCAAAAATGAAACAGAGCAGTAAGCAGGGGCAGGCAGGGAGGTAGAGTCCCATGAAATAAGGATGTCTGCCAGGTCTCCAAAGATGAGCATGTATTGGTTTCCCATTGCTGCTGTAAAAACTACCACATACCTAGTGGCTTAAACCAACACAAAGATACCATCTTATAATTCTATAGGTCAGAAGTTAGCACAGGTCTCTAGCACAGATCTAGCACTGGGTGTTAGTAAGGCTGTGGTACCAGGGTTCTAGGGGAGAACTATTTCCTTGCCCTTTCTTGCTTCTAGAGGCCACCCACATTTTCTGGTGCATAGATCCCTTCCTCCATTTGCAAAGCCAGCAATAGGAGGCTAAGTCTCTCCCACATTGCATTACTCTGTAACTTCTGCCTCCCTTTTCCTATTTTATTTTATTTGTTGTTTTATTTTTTTCTATAAGTAGGTTCCATGCACAGCATAGAGTCCAGTGTGGGGCTTGAACTCACCACCCTGAGATTGACTTGAGCTGATATCAAGAATCGAATGCTTAGCCAACTGAGCCACCCAGGTGCCCCTCTTCTGATTTTAAAGGCCCTTGAGAGTACCTTGGGCCCACTAGGATAATCTCCCTGTTTTAAGGTCAGCTGAGTCACAACCTTAACTTCATCTGCAAACTTCATTCCCCTTTGCCATATAATCTAATGTATTCTGTTTCCAGGGATTGGAATGTGGATGTCTTTTCAGGGAGAGGGTTTTATTTTGCCTGTCACTTGAGCATTTGAGCATTGATGAAAGTCCATGTAAGTTAAGACCGTACCAGAGTTGAGACTAAAGTGAAATTTAGTGTCTGATCATACATATCCTGTATCTTCTTTCTAGAACAGTGAAAAAAGTGCACACCAGCTCATACATTGGCATCCACATGTCTGCTATTCCCTCGAGGTTGGGTGACCCCATGATAGGGAAAGGGAAAGGATCGCACACATTGAATCATACATACAAGAGGCACGTACACTTATACAAAAGCAATTATAAGCTGCCAGGTATGGATAACAATATAATGAATGAAGTATTATTTTTCTTTAGGTACAAATGAGACAGGAGAATGAATGGAGAAAAGGAACTACAAAAGGGTGGCAATAAAAGAAATCATTTTCAAATCTTTTTCTTTGAGATTTAATGTCCCTGAAAAGGAAAGGTGGGGTTGAGGAAAGAGTGTCTGTAATCTGTGAACTTCAAAAAGAAAGGGCAAGTTTCTTTTAGTAGTGATTGTATGTGGAAGCTCAAGTAATTCAATAGTTCAGGAAGTTGGCAGGATGATTTTATTGTGACTCACTCTGCATTGTGGCTGAGAAGAGCAGTCCCACCTGCCATGGGGTGCACCTGCTCCAGGGCTCAGAAATCAAGTAACAAGTGTAACAACAATAAACAGCAACAACAACAACTGATGACCCTTACTGAGTGCTTACTACATGCCAGGCTCTATTCTAAGACATCCACACGTGTGAACTCATTTAATTTCTACAACACCATGAGGAAGGTAATGGACTATGCAAGTTTATACATGAGAAACCGAGACATGGCATTTGAGTAACTTTCTGCAGCTCTCACAGCTGGTCAGTCATAGAATTGGAATTTGAATCCAGGCATTCTGGTTCCCCAGTCTATGCACCTAACATACTGTGCCACTGACACCATTGCCTACCAAATATTTGGGTCTGTCTAGATTCTGGAGCTATTATTTGGGTAAAATATGAGATTAATCTTTTGTTATATATGGTTTAAAATTTATTAGAGGTGGGTCCCTGGGTGGCTAAGTCATTAAGCATCTGACTTCCACTCAGGCCATGATCTCACAGTTCGTGAATTTAAGTCCCACATCAGGTGAGCTCGACCCCCGGCTTCGGGTTAGCCCCACTTCTCCTTCTCTCTCTCTCTCTTTCTCTCTCTCTCTCTCTTCCTCTCTCTCTCTCCCACTCTGGGAATTCTCTCTCTCTCTCTCTCTCTCTGCCCCTGGCTCACTTGTGCCCCTCCCCCAAGAATAAATAAACATTTAAAAATAAAATTTATTAGAGAAAAACAGTCTTTTTTCCCAAAAAACCCCTTAGCCTTTACATGCCATAAAATAGGTATGACAACTGCTTAAGCAACCTTCTTAAAGTAGTTCAAGACCCATAGAAGAAAGGGCCACTTAAGAGTTCTTAGTAAGTATTTTTGTGGTGTCTTCTCCTAGAGAGGCACCTTTTAGTGTTCTTCAAACATGGTCTTCTGAGTAAGACATTGCTCCAGGCTCTTAGGTCTCTTATGTTATCAACACTCAGAACACATATTCCTGATTCCTCCTCCCCTGGGAGATAAATTTGCTTTAGCTGGAATCTCTGTGTGTAAATCCTGTGGTTCCAGGACGGCTGGGTGGCTCAGTTGGTCAAGTGTCTTACTCTTGATTTCAGCTCATATCATGATCTCACAGTTCATGGGATTGAGCCTCGTGTTGGGTTCTGTGCTGGCAGCACGAAGCCTGATTGGGATTCTCTCTCTCCCTGTCTCTGTACCCTTCCCTCACTCATGTTCCCTAGCTCTCTCTTTCAAAATAAATAAATAAACTTTAAAAAATCCTGTGGTTCCATCTTCCACACCCTCACCTTCTCTGAAACTCATCCTTCTGCTTATAACACCATTATCTTCTTGCTGTGAATCTAAATCACAGCCTTCCTCTAGGCCTTGTCTACCAAGGCTCAACTCATGGACACTATCTCATCCCGAACTTCCCATTCTTTCTCTCTAGGTGGGCATGTTGTCTGTGTGAAGTCAGAGGTATCCTCAAACATGGTGCCCCAGGCTTCTTGTTGGCTGACGCTACTCAGATTTTTAAATGGAGTCTCTCATTAGGTTCGATTAGCCTCAGTGATTTGATCTAATCCCTAAGCCGTCTTTACTATTCCTCCTCTGTAGAGAGAGTCATCCAAAGCATCCCAAACAACCTGCCATTTTAAAGTGAAATGAACTGCTTTCTGCACTGCAAGGAACCTTGGAAATATCAATAGTCCATAGATTAGGAAATTACTCATTTGGAGCATATTTAAATTGGATAATCTTGTTGAGATTTCCTCATTTTTGGATTTACTATATCTATCTGTCTAGATTTAGTATTTTCCAAACTTCTAGCTTCCTTAGTGCCCCTCAGTTTCAGCACACCAGGATCAACCATACCATCTCCTGGCCCATTTCTTCTGCACTGAAACAGTTTTTACTAGTTCTTCAGCCATGGTCCCTTGAGTTCAATTTGAAGTAGATGTCTAGGCAGTTCCCCAGGACCCTAGGCTGCTTGATTTAGTTCACCCTGAAGTCATCTCTTTGATTTTCTTCTAAGTACCAGGCTAGGTCAGCTTGTTATCGACCTTTTAACACAGCCAATTCTTCCTGACTTTCTTTCCTTATTGTTCTTGCTTTTGCCTTTAGATCCTTTGCCCTTTCTGCTAGGGGAGCAACTTCTCTTTGCTGTCCTTAAACAATTTGTTTGTTCCCTCAAACCCACCCCTGTCCTGCATTTGCAAGAATTCCTCCTTCCTCTCATTTCTCCAACAACTTTATTCACATTATCTTCAGATACAGGTAGTTGTTTGCATTTGGCATCTTGCCAACACATCATAATCTCTTTAAATCCAAATGAGGTTTATTCATGCTGTGTATCCTGCTTTCCCACATACAACAAATGCTTAATAAATGTGAAATGATTTATAGGATCTTAGAGCCATAAAGAATCTCAGCAATCATTTAATCCAACTTCCTCCTTACATAGAGAGAAAACTGAGACTCTGTAAAGTTCATCTTTGCCAAGATAGTTACTGCCTTAGGGAAAAACAAACAAACAAACAAACAAAAACAAAACCCAACCAGTGCCATTTGTACTTTCCAATGAATCCTAGCTCCTGTTGGGCTATTAACTTCTAGAAACTAAGGATGTTTCCCCCTCCTTCCCTTCCTCTTCTCTTCCTTTGTTCTTTTCTTTCTGTTATCTACAGTGTTCAGATTATGCATATCAATGATGAAAATGAAAATATATTAATGGATGAAGAGGAAGATAAATGAATATTAAAGAGGATCTTCTTTAAAAATCTTTGTTAGAAAGATGTGCAAACAAGGTCTTAGAAAAACCTCTTAAAAATAAGGCAAGTAGGTTGAGTTTGATTCTTCATTTAATGATGCCTATACTTAATGTTTGGTAAATGTTAGTTGAGTTGAATTAGATTGGAAAAAAGAAGTTCATGGTTTTATTGAACGTTTTAGAAATTACCTAATTTAGGTATTGCTTAAAGTGTTATGTCCTTTTTTTGTCACAAACCAAACTTGTGATCCCATCAGTGTTGTTGGAAATAACCTTTATTCATGTAGCAAGCATGTTGATGTAGTATGCCAAATGGATATTAGCATTGGTAAAATTCTGCTTTCTTTCAAAGCTAATAGGTTCTCAAGGCATTGCTTCCTATGCAGGGAACACAACTTGAGAAATATTTGTCTTTCTCATTTTAATGAACCCACAATGTGACTGGAGACACATAATGAGAGACTTTCTATCCATCTTTGAAAAAAAAAAAAACAAAAACCCAAAGAATATTCTGGGTCTTAACTAACTCATAGATCGATTTTTCCACATCTCTCCTTTGATGTACTTCCAAGCAGTGAACATCTTGATCCAAAGAACTGCAGAGTTGGTGTTCTCCCCGGTCCATCCATCTCTCATGCTCTGACATCCCAGTCCCTTCTCAATGAAATGAAGTGAGGCCAAGTTTCTCTGCCCAGTCTAACTACTGTTTCCTCCCAATCTTCTAATGACTTTTCCCACAAAAGATAGCTTGTGTATTTTGATCCACTGAATGGAAGGGGCAATTCTTTCCTGCCTTTGGAGGAGGCTTGTCTAACTTGGCAGACTGATGTGCAGAACACTCTGTCCTGGGCATCTAAGCCTGAATTTGCTCTTACGTCAACTGCATTTTTTCATTCCTCAGCCATCCATACATCTATTCATTATATCCTTCTCCATTTTGAACCGCATTTTATCTTAGAGATTTATCTAAAGTCTTTATTTTTAAATGCTCTTTGGTATGTTTGTATTGATTTGGGGTTGTGATTTCTGTTATCTTTTTCCCCCATTTGAGGCAAGGGTGTCCAGTAGCACAATACACATTCCAGACTATGTAGGGCTTGGAGTGAAAATGACCATTTCATTTCTACCATAGTCTCCACTGGCCATGTGACCATGGGAGTAACTTAGCTTTCTTGGACCTCAGTTTCCTCATCTTTAAAAGCAAAATATTCTAACTAATGGAGCTGTTATAAGTACTCAATGGATTAAGTTAAAAAACAGTGTTTAGAAAAGACAAAACATACTCCAGAGTTTAGTTGTGATGTGATGATATGGACTGGTAGGAGAAGAGTAGGTATCAAACAGAAGTTAGCAACCCACAAAACAAAGATGACGTCTGGCTGATTTCTGTATCACAGCAGCACTTGCTACCTCCCACTGAAACACTGAACAGATAATTCTCTGCCCTCATGCCCTCTACTATGTTCCAGTAGAAAGAGAATGGCAATAGATATGTTCATCCATGATAACTTCAGGATTGGTAAGTGTTATTAAAAAACAAACAATATGATGGGTTCCAGAATGGTAGTGTTTGTGGGGTAGAGGTATGAGAAGCAGGGTTCACTTTAAATAGGCAACCAGAGAAGAATTTTCTGATAAGATCACATCTGAGCTAAGACCTGACAGATGAGAAATATGAAATCAGACATGCAAAGAGGTTTATAAGTTCGGCTAGGCAGGAGAATCTTGGAATATTCAAAACAATAATTAAGTCAGTGTTACTGGATCATAGTAAGTGTCTTAGTCTGTTCAGACTGCTATGACAGAGTACTACCGGCAGAGTTCCTTAAAAACAACAGAAATTTACTTCTCACAGTTCTGGAGACTGAAATGTCCAAGGTCAAGGTGCCTGCAGATTTGGAGTCTGGTGAGGGTCCATAGATGCCTATCTTCTCACTGTGTCCTTAGATGGCAGAAGAGGTAAGGGAGATTTCTGGGGTCTCTTATAAGGGCAGGACTCTCACTCATGAAGTCTCCACCCTCATGACTTAATCACCTCCAAGGTCCACAACCTCCAAATATTATCACATTGGGGGTTTTCAACATATGAATTCTTGGGGTGGGGGGCACATAATCAGTCTATAGAAGTAAGCAAGAGAGAGAGTGGTAATGATAAGAAAATGGAAAGTCCGGGGTCAGATCATATTTGATCTTATAGGTTGTGGGAAGGACCCTGGACTGGCTTTCAGTACAGATGAGAGGATACATGACATCACGAGTCTTTCTCTACTTATGGTGAGCTGGACTGATGGTGTGTATTTAAACTCTGGGAGATTTTTAGTCCTGGCTCTTAAAGCCACCTTCTCTTCTCTCCCTCCTATGAATTTCTAAGGCACTTCTTAGGTCTACAACAGGATAGGGCCTTCCAAAAGACAACTGTCAAAATTTATTATAATTTATGGAGTGATACACAAATAAATGGTAAATATTCTTCTTTTGATTAGTTGGGAGAAGGTTATCTTTATCCCATAACTGTTCATCTCTTGGGTTATTTATCACCTCAAGACAACAAGGTCTACTGGGGTTGCTCTTGCCATAGTAATGACTAACTTTGCTGAGGTCCTTCCTGCTCTGTAACAGGCATGCTATCTCACATAAGCTTCACAAAACTCTGTGAGGTGGAGGTCCTGTTATTCTTTCCATTCTATAGATAAACTGGAAGCTGGCTTAATTAAGGTCATAAAACTAGGTGCTAATCTAAGACTTTTTAAACTGTAAGCCTGAAAAATACCTTTGAAAGTAAAAGCTCCATTGTCATTTTGGGGTTCCAAGGAATACTTCATCTACTTCATCCCAAGTCACAATAAACTGGTAGAAAGAGTGGTATGCATGAAACGGTGTGAAAAAGCCAGGCATCTTGAAGGTAGTTTGTACCATGACATGAGGAACATACCTGTCATGTCAACCTCAGTAATTAAACTGGACTCCCACATCTTCCCAGACTCTGCTTCCTGCCTTTCACTTCTGCAAGGTTCTAGTTTTGATCTCAGTTCTCCTCTCTGATTGTTGTTTTTCTTAATTTTTTAAATGTTTATTTTTGAGAGAGAGAGAGACAGAGAAAGAGAGAGAGAATGCAAGTGGGGGAGGGGCAGAGAGATAGGGAGACACAGAATCTGAAGAGGCACTAGGCTCTGAGCTGTCAGCACAGAGCCCGATGTGGGTCTTGAAACCATGAACTTCAAGATCATGACCTGAGGTGAAGTTGGACGCTTAACAGACTAAGCCACACAGACGCCCCTCTGATTGTTGTTTTTATGGTGTTTTACAACTGGGATCTTATAGAGTTTCATCTTAATGTATAGTCATCAACAGTGTCTCTGTTTCTCTATCATGCCCTGTCTCCTCAGTTGACTTAAACTCCTACTCCTCACCAGCCTAAACCTGAGAGCTTATCTCTTGGACTGGATACATTCCATCACCTGATTAGGCCATGAGAAATAAAACCTTAACTCTCAAATCAGGCTAGTTACCCAAGGAGAAATACTAACTGACTAAATAAATATTAAACAGCCTAAAGCTCACAGGGGCTGGATGCAGTTAGTACAGGGGATCAGTCTTGAGGTGCATACTGATAGAGATTGATTTTCCAGGGTACTTCAAGTTCGTGCATTTCAACATGGTGAAGAGATCAGCACTACAACAGTCTTTCATGGAGGAGTGTCCATTGTACCAAACTTCGTCGTGTTTGTCCCTTTCCAGCTCTGGCTTACCTTATAATATAAATAAACTACTGTATATTTGTACATTACTCCATAATCTCCACTTCTCTTCTGGCTGGGTCTACTGCTTAGCTGACTCTCTCCATGCCTAACCTGCCTGCTCTGGTTCCATGAATCCCATTAGTACCCACTCTCCTGAAAGGCAGACTTTCTGGCTCTCCTAACAGTACATTTACTCGGCATAATCCTGGGACCTCCACACATAATTACTCAAAGCCATTGCTGCCTAGTAGGGTCCTAGCTCAATTGGCCCCATCTTTAACCTATTCTTGGCTCCTGGAAATAGTTCAGACAGATCCTAGAATTCTAAAGATCTGAAAATTAAAAAGAAGTATGCCATGAACCTGAAATTAAAACACAGGCAATTTAAAAGGAATAAGCATTCTTCAGGTTAGTTGGACTAAGTGTCCACACTTTGAGTATCAAATTACATCCTAAACCACACATTTGCTAGAAGGTAGTAAGAAAGATTAAACTTCTAGAGCTAATCATCTTACTCCTTTGCTTTGAAAAGTTGTAACTTTTAATGGAGGAAGTTGTATAGGCATAATTTAAACTTTTATCATCTTGTGTGTTTTATCATCTTGAACATCTAAGAAGCTCACATTTTTTAGCCCTTGTCCTCAGGGAAACTAGGAAGTGAGTTGCTGGGATTCAGACGCAGGATCTGGCTGGGTTCCAGAAATAAATACACATAGTGGGTGTTGAGATAAGATATTAAAGGAATAGGAGAGTGAGTAAATTTTGAGAAATGAGTTGGCAGAAAATACCTGACATTTTCCTCTTATTCCTTGATTTTTTGGGCGGCAGGTGGTTGTTTTGCATATTTTTACCTTTGAGCAGAAGATAAAAAACAAGGCAGCCATTGACCTAAGTATAAGCAGCAGGAAAGTAAAAGAATTAGTCTTGTTCTTCAGAATGTCTTTCATGGTTGCACGCTGGTGCTCTTGACACAACATTTACAACTAAGTAAGTTGCTGGCAGTGTCTTGAAAGAATTATTATCACAGCTTTCCATACATATGTAAGCTGATGAATTTGACCTTTATGAAGACACTGTGGTGTGGATCCTTCCAGCGTGGCCAGGTGTAGTACAAATTTCTGAACCCAGGCACTAAAAGGTACTGCAGTCACCTTTTCTCTTCATAAAAGAAGGCAAAATAAAGTGGGCAAGACTGCAAGGTAGAAAGAAGGAAATGGATTCATAGTAACAATATATTTACTCAGTTCCTGCTGTGGATGGGATCCTCTGTTAGGTTATTTATTATTTTGTAGAATGAGATTTGATTTTACATATGAAAAAAGAGATTTTTCCATAAATGATGGAGCCAGAATTTAAAGCTACCTCATGTGTTCACTAACATATTCGGTGCACACATAGTTCATTGAATGCCTAAAATATGACAGCATTGGAGAAATCCAGTCACTGCCACACCACGTTCCCTCACCTTTCACTCCTGTGTATGTTGGCTTGGCTTCCATCTGTCAGCACCCGCATTTCTTGGCTCAGGGAGTTTATTTCCCCTCCCCTTTGCCACCTGCTTAAAGACTCCAGAAGCAGCCCTCAGCCTGTGACTGAGTTGAGTTGATCAACAGCCCAGCTCTCTCATCCATCAGATGGGTAACTCTGAGGTGAGTGTTTTCCACCACCTCCTAGAGTTGCCCTGGCAGATTTAAGCTCTACTTGCTCATGGTTGTAGGTGGTTTCATAATGCACCTATATAGACTACCTTCCTTCTCCTGCCTCCCTTATCCACTTCCCTCTCAGTTTTCTTCACTTTCCAGATAAACCAGTACTTGCATTTGAACTCTTGTCTCAGAGTCTGCTTCTGGGGAAAAGTAAACCAAGATTACCACCCTTTAGGGAATGCTTCCTAAGGAAAACCCAGAGCCAAAAGCCTAATGTAGATCTGTTTCCAAAGTCTACGGAGCCATGGACTTCAAGTCAGAGGACTCCCATAGTATCTTAGACCTATGTTTTCTTGGGTGCTAAGAAAAGGAAAAATCTGTTCTTGGACAGAATGTTTTATAACTATCTCTTTCATCTTCAACCGCTTCACAGGACTGACTTTTTCTTTCTCCACTGAATGGGTTGATGAGTCACGCTGTTTTTATCATGACTTCTTTTTTTTTTTTTTTTCCGTATGGGTAAATCACCATGAAAATTTCTCCTCCTCTCTGAGAGGACAATCCAGTGTCTTTTTGTTCTGTAGATTGCTCTATTCTATAGGCTCTACAGGTTAGTGGTTAAGGAAAATGTGCTCCCCTGAGCAGAATAGACAGAGAATATATCTGATTCTTTTGGGGGCTCTCTGAGCATAGTTTCTTCTCTTGAATCTTTTCTGTGTTGCCTCTATTCTTCCTCAATTCATACTATAAACATAGCACAAGAAGAAAGGGGACAACATACTCTGTTTTAGTCCAGCATATTTGATATTATAACATGGCAGTGGTATGAGGTTTGGTACCTAAGCAAGCAATAAAATAGAACATAATTTCAAATCCATCCCAACCTCAAAATAACACAATAACTTTCCAACACTAAAATACAGTGTTTTAAAGTAACTTGTGCCACTGCCGAATTCAATACAAGAAGCTTCAGTCAAAGAATGTTCATATTGAGGGGACTCAATATGAACATTCTTTGACTCACTATGTTGTCCTTTCCCAATTCCCTTGTTTTTTGCTTGAGTTCACTGAAGACTGACAAACAGTAGCTTCATGTGACAGCCGTTAGTCTGCCTTAAACCCCGGCGTGATCTTGAATGGATGGAATAATGAATAGATTTTATGCAATATGATTCACGTTGCCAGCTATATGAAATTGGCAGTTCAAGAGAAGCTAACTATGCTTCCAAGTCCTCTCTTTTCTAAATTAATATTTGAATATAACAGTGCAAAGGCATTGTTCCTTTCTCCAGTTTGAGCATATTTACAGCAGATTGAACTCGAAATAATAGAGCAATAAGTTATGTTCTATTAAAAAAAAGAGCAAATGAGGAAGGTATTTGCCTCTTTGTACGAGTAGGAATTAACAAGCATTTTAAAAAATTGTGTTTGTGTGTATGTGAGCACAGGGAGGGGCCTTTCATCACAACAAGGGAGGTCTTGGCAAGTCAGTGTTCATTTTAACTTCATGATGCTGATTGTAGAACACACTGATGCCTACTCTGACTGCAGGGAGCCTGTGAGATAGAAAAGAGATTCAGAAAGTGGTACAGAAGAAAATTATCTCCCATCTTCCCATCTCTCAAGCAGGGGGAAAATTCGTCTTAATCAAAATTCCTTAGTTTGTCCAATTCACACTGTCATTTCATGGAGGTTAAAAATGTACCTTTCTACCCATTGCTGAGAATGTACAATGGTGCAGTCACTTCAGAAATACATACAGCAGTTTTTGAAAATATTAAACACAGAGTTGTCTTTTCATCCAACAATTAGACTTCTAAGTATACATTCTGGAGAAAGGAAAACACATCTGTAAAAAAAATACTGAAATGTTCATGGCTGCATTGTTCACATTGTTTACAATAGTCACAAAGTAGAAAAAATCCAAATATCTATTAACTGGATAAACAAAATATGATATAGTTATATAATGGAATACTATTTGAGAGGAAAAAGGAACTGAATACTGATAGATGTTACAACATTGATTAACCTCAAAAATATTATGCTCAGGGGCACCTGGGTGGCTCAGTTGGTTAAGGATACAACTTTGACTCAGGTCATGATCTTGCAGTTTGTGGGTTTGGCCCCTCATGGGGCTCTGTACTGATAGCCGGGAGCCCGGAGTCTGCTTCAGATCTTGAGTGTCTCCCTCTCTCTCTGCCCCTCCCCTGCTCATGCTCTGTCTCTTTCTCTCTCTCAAAAATAAATAAACATTAAAAAACTTTTTAAATATTATGCTCCGTTAAAGAAGCCAGACATGCTCAAAAATACCCATATTATGCAATTCCATTTATATGAAATACCCAAAGAAGGCAAATATATACAGACAGAGTAAATGAATGGTTGTGTGAGGCTAGAGATGGGAATACAGAGTGACTATCAGTGGGTACAAAGTTTCTTTCTGAGGTCATGGAAATATTCTGAAAGTAGATCACAGTGATGATTGCACAACTCTTTATTTAAAAATCATTGAGTTGTAAGGAAAAAGCCACTTTTCTCCTGGTAATAAAAATGAGAAGGAACAAACAGGAGAAAGAAAGTAAATAAGAATCATAAAGTAGATTATTACTCACCATGTCAAGTATTCAGTATTAACTGAATTAACTGAGATTTAAAGTAGTAGAGGAAGATGACCAAAATGAAGGTCTAAAAAGTGTAGCAGAGTCCTAATTACTTAAAGAAACAGGAAAATCTAAAAAGTTCAAGAGTCGATTTAGGGAATGACAAAGAATATGCCACATGCAGAAGACCCAGGCAGTGGAGTCTAGGATTTTTTTCTGAATTGAAGAATGCCTTTCTCATTGTCAGATACCAGGTTTTTAAATCTCTATGTTTAATTCTGCCCATGTTTTGTGTACTGTATGTCTTTGGAGGAATTGAGATGCAGTGTCCGGGGGAAGTAAAATAATGTAAAATATGAACATTTTTGCTAAATTACTAAGGCTAGAATTTCATTCGTGAGTGGAGTTCGAGACACAAAGGCATTTAACATTGTGACTAAAACATGTGTTGCAGAACAGTGAGGGGTGCTGGCATTTCAAGCCTGAGAAGTTCTTTTTCACTGAGACTATGGAAATTTCATGAAGTCTTACCACATTAGGGTTCATAAAGGTGAAGAAGCTGCTAAACTAGTTACATCATAAAGAAGGCAAAGAAGCATTTCAGAGTGAGGGGGTGAAGAAAAATTTCACAAGGGCCATCTTACACTTTGTGAAGCCATGTTGAGGGCATGCATCACCTAAGAGCGGGGGTTTCTTGATCACTAATGATACCCAGTTGCTCCTCCTTACTGGTGGTATCTGTCTTGACTGTCCTTTCTGACTTCTAATGGGGACACTTGACATGTGAGAGAAGAGGTGTGTGTGTGGGTTGGGGGGAGGAAGGAAGAGTCTCTCAGAAGTCTACAAAATCCCCTGCCATCCTCAATTCTAGTACCTACTGCTCAAAACTTTATCAGATCAAAGGGATCTATAGTGAATGTTTCCATGTACAATTGCTAAAGTGTAGTGGCTTCCTCTTCATGGAAAGAGATGGTAGATATCTGTTTTGCAATTAACTAATCAATAATCATCTATCCTTTCCTGCTAGAGTTTCTAGCTCTCATATGCACTAGACTTAACTCAGAAGTGTGTTCTTGAATGGTATAAATCACATTTTACTGTTGATGACTTATTTTCGATTTCTCCAAAGTTTGTAACTGACACAGAAGAAAAGAGCTGGTGGTTGGGGTATTGGCAGTGAAAAATCACTGATTAAAAGGAAGTGTGATAATGAAAGACTGGAAGGCAATCTAGTGAGGCTTTAGAAAAATACAATCTTTGCCATTTTTTTCTGGGAAAAAAATCCTCCACAAAGTAAATATTTAAAATAGTTCATAGTACTAAGCCTGTGAATGTTCGCTTTGCAATGTAGCAGTAGTTTCACAACGAGAAATTCTAAATCTTTGAAGAATTCTAAAAAAAAAAGCTTATATTAGAATAACTAGAAAAGTAATTCTGTAGGGTGATTGGATATAAGCCAGGATCTTCCCTATGGAAAAGCAATAATAATAAGAAAAAATAATGGGGGAGGGGGACCAATTTTAATAGTGATAAGAAATAAAAACTGCCTAGGAATTAACTTAGCTATAAATATTCAGTACTTTTTGACAAAAACTAAAAACTTTTTTGAGGGACATGAAAAAAGACATGACCAAAGGGAAAAATATGACATGTTTTAGAATGGGAAAATTAAATATTATCAAAACCTTAGTTCTTCTCAAATTAATCTATCAAAATCCAAAAATTTACGAAGACATGTTTTGGCAGAGTAATGTAAAAAATAGCCATTTGGGGGTAAATATATAAAAATAATGAGTGAAGAGGTGCTTGGGTTCTCAGTTGGTTAAGCGTCCAACTCTTGATTTTAGCTCAAGCCATGATCTCAGGGTTGTGAGATCGAGCCCCATGTTGGGCTCTATGCTGGGCATGGAGCCTGCTTGATTCTCTCTCTCTCTCTCTCTCTCTGTCTCTCCTGCTCATGCTCTCTCTCTTAAAAAAAAAACAAGAGTGAAGAGTTTCTCTAGCAAATATTAATATTTATTATAAAGCTATGGTAATTTACAAGTATGGTTCTCCAAGAGACATGGAAATATATGGTCACAAAAAAACTTGTACAGGAATGTTTGTAGCAGTTTTATTGATAATAGCTCCAAACTAGAAGCAATCTAAATGTCTGACAATGAGAAATGGTTAAAGAATTGTGGTATATTCACACAATGAATACTGCTCAACCATAAAAAGGAATAAACTACATGCAACAAAATGGATAAACTGCCAAAATACTGTGCTGAGTGATAGAAGGTAGGACACAATCGAGTACATACTGAATTATTCCATTTATGTGAATTTTTATTATTTTATTTTTAAAAATTTTTTAAATTTTATTTATTTATTTATTTTTAATTTTTATTTTTTTTACATTTATTTATTTTTGAGAGACATAGGGAGACAGAGCGTGAACAGGGGAGGGGCAGAACAGAATCTGAAGCAGGCTCCAGGCTCTGAGCTAGCAGTCAGCAGAGCCTGATGTGGGGCTTGAACCCATGAACCGTGAGATCATGACCTGAGCCAAAGCCGGGCGCTCAACTGACTGAGCCACCCAGGTGCCCCTTTATGTGAATTTTTAGAACTAGAAAATCTTATCACTGGTGAAAGAAATTGGAACAGTGGTTGGCTCTGTGGTGGAGGTGGTTGGGGACTGACCTAGGCACAAGGCATGTCTCTGGGTGAAGGAAATGTTTTATATATTTTTTTAATGTTTATTTATTTATTTTGAGAGAGAGAGAGAGAGAGAGAGAGAGAGAGAGAGAGAGGATGAGCAGGTGAGGAGCAGAGAGAGAGGGAGAGAGAGAGAGGGGATCTCTGCACTGTCATTGCAGAGCCCTATGTGAGACTCCATCTCACCAACCAAGAGATCATGACGCAAGCTGTAATCAAGTTGATGCTTAATCAATTGAGCCACCCAGGCACCCTGGAAATGTCTTATGTCTTAATGGTGGTATGGGCTTTCTAGATGTATGCTTGTTAAAACTCATTGAATTGTACACTTAAGATCTGTACCTTTTACTTAATATAAATTACACTTTATGATACCTTAAAGTGTAAGGCAGGAAAAAACTGGCCAGCAGCATCATGGAACAAAACAAAAAAGTTAGAAATGGATCCACTGTCTAGAAGAGGAATTTTAAATCAGTAAGGGTGGGTGGGGGAAAAGGATTAATAATGTCAGACCTGGGAAAGATAAAAGCTGGATCTACTTCATTCCTAATACCAAAATAAAGCCAGATGAAGTAAAGATTTCCATATAAAAAGTGAAATAAATTTACTTCATGTATTTCTCTATTGTTTGAATTCTTCTAGCAAGGACACTTTTCAAAATGTTTTGATTATGGTAAAATATATATAACACAAAATTTACCATTTTTATGTATACATTTTAGTGTCACATTATTGTATAACTATCACCATCATCCATCTTCAGAATTCTTCATCTTCCCAAACTGGAATTCTGTACCTATTGAGCAACTCCCCATATCCTCTCTTCCCAATTCCTGGCAACTTCTCCTCCCAAATCTACTTTCTGTCTCAAAATAAATTTTTAAATAAATAAATAGCCAAAATAAATTTAACTATTCTAGGTACTTCATGTAAGTAGAATCAATATTTGTCTTTCTGTGACTGGCTTATTTCACTTAGCATAATGTTTTCAGGATCTATCCATGCTGTAGCATGAGTCAGGCTTTCTTTCTTTTTAAAGGCTGAATATATTTCATTGTATTTTGTCTTTCCATTAATTCATTGATGGACATGTGAGTTGTTTCTGCCATTTGGCTATTGTGAATAATGTTGCTATAAATATAGGTATCTAAATGTTATTCAAATACTTTCCTAGTCTATTCAGACTGCCCTAACAAAGTACTGGGTACCTTAAACAACAGAACTTTATTTTCTCACAGTTTTTTTTTAATGTTTCATTTATTTTTGAGAGAGAGAGAGAGAGAGAGACAGACAGAATATGACCAGGGGAGGGGTAGAGAGAGAGGGAGACACAGAAACTGAAACAGACTCCAGGCTCTGAACTGTTAGCACAGAGCCCAACGTGGGGCTCAAACTCGTGAACCATGACCTGAGCCAAAGTTGGAAGCTTAACCTGAGACACTATGGAACCCCTATTTTCTCACAGTTTTTGGAGGCTAGAAGTTCAAGTCAAGTTTTTGGCCAATTTTGTTTCTGGTGAAAGTTTTATTCTTGGCTTACAGGCAGATATGGGGTAGGGTAGGGTTTGAGGGAAGCTCTCTTGTGTCTCCTCTAATAAGAACACTATATCTATCAGACAAGGTCACCCCACCCATGATCTCATTTAGTCTTAACTACTTCCTTAGTCCAAATACAGCCATATACATGAGTTTTGTGCGGAGGACACAAATATATAGTTCACTATACCTTCTTTCATTTTTTAAAATATATACCTAGAAGTTGAATTGTTTAGTTTTTAAGAAATTCTTTTCCACAGCAGCTACACCATTTTATATTCCCAGCAGTAATGTATAAAGAGTTCCAAATTTTCTACATCCTTGCCAAGACTTGTTTTCATCCTTCTCCTCCTCTTTCTTCTTTTGCAATAATAGCCCTCCTACCTAGTGTGAAATGGGATCTCATTGTGGTTTTGATTGCTTTTCCTTAATGATTAGTGATGTTGAGTATCTTTTCACATGTCCATTTGGCATCTGTATATCATCTTTGGAGCATAGTCTATTCAAGTCCTTTGTCTAATTTAAAAAAAAATTTTAATGTTTATTTATTTTTGAAAGATAGAGAAAGAGCATGAGTAGGGGAAAGGCAGAGAGAGAGGGAGACACAGAATCTGAAGTAGGCTCCAGGCTCTGAGCTGTCAGCAAAGAGCCCAGCATGGGGCTCGAACAATGAGATCAAGACCTGAGCCGAGGTTAGACACTTAACCGACTGAGCTACCCAGGTGTGCCCCCACCCTGAGTCTTTTGTCTAATTTGCAGTCGGATTATTTGTTTGTTGTTGTGTTGTAATTTTTAGATATCTTTCTGGATATGAATGCCTTATCAGATATATGCTTTGAATTTTTTTCTCTCATTCTGTGGGTTGCCTTTTCACTCTGTTGATAGTGTCCTGTGATGCACAAAAGATTTTAATTATGATGAAGCCCACTATTTTATCTTTTGTTGCCTATGCTTCTGGTGTTATATCTAAGAAATCATTACTGAAGTTAAATGTCATAAAGCCTTTTCTTAGTATCTTCTTTTAAGAGTTTCATAGTTTTAGCTTTTACCTCTGGGTCTTTTTCCATTTTGAGTTAATTTTTGTATATAGTATCAAGTAAGGGTCAAACCTCACTCTTTTGCATGTAGATATCTAGTTTTCCTAACACTATGTATTAAAAAGACTGTCTATTCAATATTAAGTGGTCTTGGCACCCTTGTGGAAAATCATTTGTCCATATATGGGAGTTTATTACTGAGCTCTCTATTCTATTCCATTGGTCTATATGTTTGTCTGCATGCTAGTTCAACCCCATATGTTTTGAAATCAAGAAGTGTGAGACCTAAAGTTTTGTCCTTCTTTTTAAAGACTTTTTTTGGCAGGGTGCCTGGATGGCTCAGTCGGTTTAGTGTCCAACTTTGGCTCAGGTCATGGTCCTACAGTTCATGAGTTCGAGCCCTGTGTCAGGCTCTGTGCTGACCGCTCAGAGCCTGGAGATTGCTTTGAATTCTGTGTCTCCCTCTTTCTCTGCTCCTCCCCCACTCATGCTCTGTCTCTGTGTCTGTCTCTCTCTCTCAAAAATAAATAAACATTAAAAATTTTTTTTGAAAACTAACTTTTTTTGGCTATTTGGGGTCCCTTAAGATTCCATATGGATTTTAGGATAGGGTTTCCTATCTCTGCAACAAATGTCATTGGAATTCTGATAGGGATTGTACTGAACTTGTAGATAGCTTTGGATAGTATTGACATTTTAACAGTTTTAAGTCTTCTAACCCACAAACATGATGCATCTTTCCATTTATTTGTATCTTCTTTAATCTTTCAGCAATGTTTTGTAGTTTTCACAAGTCTTTTGCCTCCTTGATTAAGTTTATTCCTAAGTACTGTTTCCTTTTGATGTTTTTGTAAGTGGAATTGTTTTCTTAATTTCCTGTTTCAGAATTTTCATTGTTAACGCACAAAAACAATAATTATTGTATGTTGATTTTGTATCCAGCATTGATGAATCCATTTATTAGTTCTAACAGGTTTTGTGGTATGGTGTGGTGGAGGGGGGTTCTATATAGAAGATTAAGTCATCTGCAAATAGAGTTAATTTTACTTCTTCCCTTCCAGTTTGGACTTTTTATTTCTTTTTCTTGCTTAATTGCTCTGGCTATAATTTCTAATGTTATGTTGAACAGAAGTGGTGAAAGTGAGCATCTTTCTCTTATTTCTATTCTTAGAGTGAAGGCTTTCAGTCTTTTACCATAGAGTATGTATGTTAGCCGTGAGTTTTTCATAAATGCACTCTATTATGTCATACCTTAAAAAAAATCTATAAATGTGCTAAAATTGTAGAGAATATTTATGTGATTTGGAGGAAGGAAAATATGATAAACAAAGGCAAAAATGTTATGGGAAAGAAAAGGGTGATAGGTTTGGCTATGTAAAAACAAATTGAAAACATCTATGTAGCAAAAGCTCCATAAAATAAAATGATAAATAGGGATAAGGTCCTTAATATAAGAGAGCTCTTACATATAAACAAGGAGAAAAAGCCAAACATAAAAGCTAAATTGGCAAAGGACCTGAATATGTAATTCACAAGGAAAGCATAACAGAGAGTCAAGGAATATCTAGGAAAAGCATTTATTCTCCCCATAATTAAATAAAAACTGAAATGAGATAGAATTTAATTTTTTTAGATTTTAAACTTTTTTTAACCTATAAGACTGACAAAGATCAGAAAGAGTGGTAACATGCACTTGGTAGTAGTAATTTCATACATTTTCCCTGGGAATACAAACTAGTTGAGTCTTTTCTGGAGAGCACCATGTATTAACTCTAAAAATATGCATACTTAACAATTTTATAACTCCGGGTTTATCCTAAAATAAAATCATGCAAGTTGTATGTACAAGGATGTTCACTGATATGTTATCTAAAACAGCAAAAAGTTGGAAAAAGATTTGAATGTCCAAAACTATGGGGCCACTAAGAATGATGATGCAATGTAGTATATAATGTATATACACACATATATATGTGTATCTATCTATCTATCTATAGTATGGAAAGATGTATATATTTGTATTTATATATTTTTTTGGGAAAAACAAATTGATAGATAATATTGCTAGTACACCTCCTGTCTATTACATGTTTTTGACAAAATTTGGGAGTATATAATATGAAAGTATTAAAATGATTGTGTCTGGATAGCAGGATTGTAAGTGATTTGTGTTTTCCTTTTTTTATTTCTTTAATGTTTCTAGAACAAATATGTAGTCTTGATGAGGTCATGGTTGTTGTTAATTAAAAAACAGTGATGACTTTTTTATTGTGGTAAAATATACACATGTAATATTTACCATTTTAACCATTTTTAAGTGTATAATTCAGCAGTATTCAGTATCTTCATACTGTTTTGTGCAACCATCACTACTATCCATCTCCAGAACTTTTCATCTTTCCAAACTGAAATTCTGTACCCATTCAGCAATAAGTTCCCATTACCTCCTTTGCTAGTGATAGCTTGTTAAAATAAAAAAAAATTTCTGTATTTAATCATCTTTGTCCATTCTTTCCCCTTCTCAACTATGCACATGCTGAAAAAAATAACAATTTTATTGAGATATAATTCACATACTATCACACACTTTTGAAGTATTTCAGCCCTCTTTGTTCTTTTTTTTTTTAATGAAAATATTATAACCATGCATGAAGTCACTGTCAGGGTGAATGTTCTTCAATTTCTTTAGGAAAGACTAGAGAGGAATAATTGTAAGTGAAAGTTTTTACCTGCTAGAAACCTGTGTCCTGTTTTTGGAAAGGAATTCTGCTTACCTTCAAAAACTGTTGAAACTGGTTTTAGGTCCAGTTCCCCTCCAAAAGTTGAGTTAAACTCAAGAGCAGGAATCTATTAATAGGTCAACAGCAGGAGAGGAAGCAGGGGGATTGGAAAGGGCCGAGGGCAGCTGTGGTTCATTTGGTAGTTTAAAATTGGCTTTTCTTTTATTCTCTTATTCCTGCTACCTCCATAGAATCCACGAAGAATGGGGATGTTTTCTCCTACACATTTGACTATAATAACAGGCCAAGATCTCTTTGAACATAACCAGTAAAGAAAAGAAGCATCCGTGGCCATCAAACTGGGTAAAATAGTAACATAATCTCTGATTTGTAGTTTGAATCCTATTAATTATAATTGTGTGGAATTGTACAGTGAGAATGCTTTGGGAGTTTTTAAAGTGAGATTTTTCAAAGACCACATTCCTCATTAGACCTTCCCCATTAATGCATGCTTGAATGATGCTACACAGCCGAATAGTTGAGATTTTTTTCCACTCTTGTCATAGTCTGAAGACAAAGGATTCTTCCGCTTGCCAAAGTTCCCTGGAGCCTAGGTTGAGCGGCTGTGACAGCGCTGCAGCGGGAGCTTTTTATTCAGTCTTCGATTTGCCGTCAGGCCTCATTCACTAAACAGGATCAAGTTGGAGCAGTATATGGAGAAAAAAAAAATCAATGGAGGAAAATCCGACACAGCCAGATATCGTGCCATGGAGCCACTTTTTCCTTTCACTGATGCTGAGTCATGATACAGTCTAAGCTAAGGCACAGAACCTGTAATATCCTCATTCTAACTGCCTTGTGTCTTCTCGGGGCTTTGGCTGAAGTAATGTCAGGACAGTTGAGCAGGCGTATTGCATTAGTTTACTTGACTTCTCTGACAAGAGAAGAGTTATGCGAAGGACCTGGGGGACCCTCAGTGGCTACCGAAGTTACCTTATGGCCTTACATTCCTCTCCTTGTCAACCCCTCCTAGCCTCCGACTCCTAATCTGTAAGGTATCCAATATATACTGCTCCTTTTAATTCACAACCTTCTTGTGAGGATCAAATAGGGTCAACTCATGTTTGTTGCAATATCAGAGCACACTTCTTATCCATTTTCATTAGAATTTTTATATTTGAATTTAGAACTTGTGTGTACATGATTCTCTGGATTATGTGGGTATGGACTTTAGCCATTACCAAAAGAGAGAACTTTCAAATATTTCCCAAGGAAAAGTGATGAGGGCTATATAAGTTTAAAAATGTTGTTAACTAATGTATAGAATAAAACTAATCTCTCCATTTGCCTTCAATTCAGTAAAAATAGCATATTGGTGAATGGACATATCAACAGGCATCCCTCCCTTTTGTATAAAATCTGGTGTCACGGGGCACCTGGCTGGCTCAGTCGGTTAAGTGTCCGACTTCGGCTCAGGTCATGATCTTGCAGTTCGTGGGTTCGAGCCCGGCGTCGGTCTCTGTGCTGGCAGCTCAGAGCCTGGAGCCTACTTCAGATTCTGTGTCTCCCTCTCTCTCTGACCGTCCCCTGCTCATGCTGTCTCTCTCTGTCTCTCAAAAATAAATAAAACACATAAAAAAATTTTTTTTAAATCTGGTGTCACATAGTAACTAAGCAGGAGCTCTAGAGCCAGAATTTGGGGGCTCAAATTCAACTCTGTCACTTTCTAACAGTGTCATCTCTGTTTCTCCCATTTTTAAAACTGGGATAAAAGGTGATAATTGCTTCATAAGATCATGTGAGGTTTTAATGAATTAAAAGAAGTAAAGCTCCTGGAATAGTGGCTAATACACAATAAATATCATTAGGGTTATCTAGTTAATTGAAAGAGAGTTTGGGGGAAGGAAGAAGAAAGAGAGTCAAATAAAACTTCCCTCCCTGCCCAAACCAAACCAAACCAAACAGGACAGAGTCGTCAAGAGAAACAAAGGCAGCGAGGAGGTAGGGATCCACATAGAGACACAGAGGCACAAACACACCAAAACACCAACACAGACACAAAGACAAAGATGCTTTCACTCTTGTCTTTATGACCTTTATGTTTCTTACCATGGAAGTTTTAAAAGACATACTACATCTTTACACCATAGGCTATGTTTGCTCGTGCTGCCATAACAAAATCTCACACACACACACACACACACACACACACACACACATATCCCTGGAGGCTTAAACAACAGAAATTTTTTTCACAGTTCTTGAAGTTAGAAGTCTAAGATCAAAGTGTTAGGCATGTTTGGTTTCTCCTGAGGCCTTCCTCCTTGGTTTGCAGATGATATCTTCTCACGGTGTTCCCACATGGTCTTCCCTGGGTGTGTGCACAGCCCTGATATTTCCTTGTGTGTCCAAAGTCCCTCTTTTTATAAGACACCAATCGTACTGGGTTAAGGCATTTGAATCTAATAGTTGCATTTTAACTTAACTGTATCTTTAAACAGTTTCCTATTTCCTATACAATCATATTCTGAGGCACTGGGGTTAGGGCTTCAACATATGAATTGGCAGAGGAGGGGGGATACAATTTAGCCTAATGCTTTTTGCCCCAGAGGCACCTGGGTGGCTCAGTCAGTTAAGTGTCCGACTTCAGCTCAGGTCATGATCTTGCAGTCCGAGAGTTCAAGCCCTGAGTTGGGCTCTGTGCTGACAGCCCAGAGCCTGGAGCCTGCTTCAGATTCTGTGTCTCCCTCTCTCTCTGCCCCTCCCCTGCTTGTATTCTGTTTCTCTCTCTCACACACACAAAAATAAATGAACATTTAAAAAGTTTTTTACTGCTTTTTGCCCCAGAGATAATGAAAAAAATTAACTAAAGGACCAGAATTTACTCCAGTATCATATGAAGGAGTCAAAGGCAATTGTGAGTCCAGTAGAAAAATTTGTTTGAATATCTCACATAGTACTTCTTTTAATCATAAGAAGAATAGCTAAAGGGCACCTGGCTGGCTCAGTTGGCTGGGCATCTGACTTCAGCTCAGGTCATGATCTCATGGTTTGTGAGTTTGAGCCCCACATCGGGCTCTGTGCAGACAGCTCAGAGCTTGGAACCTGCTTTGGATTCTGTCCCTCTCTCTCTGCCCTTTCCCCACATTCTCTCTCTCTCTCTCTCTCTCTCAGAAATAAACATTAAAAAGAAATTACAAAAAAAGAAGGATAGCTAACTTTTATGGGGAAACTCAGCCTTTCATGGGAAAAGAATTGACATTTGACAATAATTTTTGGTTTGGTCCATAAAGAGTTTAGAAAGTAGAATTGGTGTCAGATAGGAGAATAGAACTTAAACTAGCTATTTCAGCAGAGGAAATTTAACATAAGGAATAAGCATAAAGATACTTACCTGCTCATGAGGAGTAATGTAGAATGATATCATCAAGGAAATGGACACATGTGATGTTCTATGGGATGTCAAGATGATCAAAATCTTTGGGGACTAGACTATGAAAGAGAGCAGGAGAGTTGACATAGCCCTGGAGGAAGAGACTGAAGGGATACTGTTGTTCCTGTTATTTGAAAGCAAAAGCCTGTGGTGATACTTGAGAATTGTTTGATGGGCAAAAATTAGATCAATTGCTGTATACCAGATGCCAGATACTTATGTTCATTTGCTCAAGTAACCACATCTAAAATAGCAGCTACAATTTGTGTTGCTTGATTAAGTTTATGGTAATCCATGATCATTATCCAAGATGAATACATCTTCTGCACAGACTAAACAGGAAAGCTAAATGGGAATGTTAGGAATCACCACACCTACATCTTTTAAGTCTTTGGTGGTGACATTCATCTCGGCAGTTCTCCTAGGGATGTGGTTTATTGTCTAAGGTGGTGTGGAGATAGTTCCAAGAGCTTCCACTTGGCCCTCCTACAGTATTAGCTCTATTTGCCACGTTCCAGTGTAGACCTGTTTCCAAGCATGTCTACATAAATTACACATTCAAGAGCTAAGGAAATAAACATAGCGTGGGTCCTGTAAAGTGAACTACTGAGCCCGAACTTCATTTATCATCAGAGCGCCATACGTCCTCTCTTTGACTACTGATCTTCTGTGGTGTTTTGTGTTCCCAGGAATCCACACCCATTTAGAACCAATATCAAGAAATTTTTAAGGAACTAAAGGCTCTTAAATTTTCCAAAGGTGAAGACTTTACCCGAATCCCATTAGCAAAATTAATCCACGTCACTGATTTATCCAAAGAGCTAGTATACGTGTGTGTGTATAAGGATGAATGAATGTAGACCCACCTTATTCCAAAAATGATTGAAAGCTGCCACTAGTCTAAGAAGTTGTAGTTGCCAAGGAGGTGCAATGTCCAGATCTTCCTTCAAGAGACACTGCTGCAAGGAAGATAATTGTCAGGCGGCTTCTGACTGTTGCCACCTTTTGTCTGCTGCAGTGTTCACGCCAAGGCCATGCTCTCCAGGCTGCTACAAGTGGATAGGCTGAGCAGATGAGGAATGAAGGCTGGGGCATTCCTGCCCGATGCCTGCTGTGATAGGCAGTCTTAGCTCCAGGTTCAACCTGGCCAGGACTTTGTCAGGATTGCACCCCGGCGAAGCTCCCCCTACTCTGTCCTCCTTCCTTCCTGCTCTCCCTTCACAGGTGTCAGACTGCCTGCCTATGGTCAGAAGGCCCTCCCGTCCTGTTCCCACCCCTCCCCCTTTATCTTCCACGAGTGTTCCCCCACATACACGTCTTGCAGGTCGAATTCCGCTTTGGCGTTTGTTTCTCTGAGAACCAGAGCTGATACAAAAATCACCTCCAGTGCAAAAAAGCTGAAGTCCGTTGAATGTTAGATTGTTGACAAACACAAGGTTGCCGGGCTTTGGGGAACAATTTTATCTACTTCTAGTACCTGAAAGTTTTTGGAAAAATTAATGAAGGGTTTCTTTCCCTTGGAAAAACGCCTAGGCCTCAAGTGAGAAAGTTGTCACTTTTGAAAATATTATTTTAAAGTGGAGACAGGAAAGACACTAAGTTTCTGGGAGTGGGAGCCCAAACAGAAATCGTGAGCAGCACTTGTGTATTTGTCTGTCTCTGCGTTTTTTATTTTACTCTATTTTGGTTTCTACTTTATATCAGAAAGTGCTAACAGGGGCGCCTCGGTGGCTCAAGTGGTTAAGCTTCCTATTTGGACTCAGGCCATGATCTCACTGATTGTGAGTTCAAGCCCTGCGTTGGGCTCTGTGCTGACAGCTCAGAGCCAGGAGCCTGTTTCAGATTCTGTGTCTCTCTCTCTCTCTGCTCCTTCCCTGCTTGTGCTCTTTCTCTCTCTCTCATTCCCTCTCAAAAATAAATAAATATTTAAAAAAATTAAAAAGAAAAAGAAAGTGCCAACAAAAACTCTAATATGTCAAAAATGAAAAATGTGGGATTTGTGTGGTGCTCTCAAAAGGCTCCTTGTAGAATATTTTTTCCTTCTTTCAAGGATCAGCTAAAATTGAATTTGGCATTGTTTGCCCTTTGTTGCCTAGGCATTTGGGTCAGACTCTTGTCTGACCTAAGCGAGGTGGTGATGGACAATTCTGTAGAAGGCATTCGCGCAGCCTAATCAGATAAACTGAAAGCAAAATTGTTTTTCTCTACTCCCACGGCATCTGGTCCTTCATGTTCTTCTTCTTTTATGTTCACTTCCAACTTGCCTTGTGAAGTTTAAAGACACGGTACAATTTAGTGTTCATAGTGGGATAGAGGTTTTGGTTACAGAGACAGTTGTGTAAATCCGTGTCTTGTGCCCTGTATGCAGATTCCCTCTGTCACTGAGAGCCCTGTCGGGAAGCCTCAGGCACTGAGGCATGGCTTCTCTGTAGTAGTTTTTTACCAAATGCAGCAGGAGGGGCCCTGCTGTTTCCCGGATGCTTTATTTAGCCTTTCAGACAGTGATAATGATTCATTTATTTGTGGAAGAATCTAAAACATTCATCTTCTAATAATAACAATAAATCCTAGTCTAGAATCAGCAGAAGCCTTGCAAAAAATAATCAAACTAAACAAAACTAACAACAACAACAACAACAACAAAAACTAAGTTCTAAGGGCAATAAAAGATCTCTTTGGTTTATTTGTTAAATTTTACTTTTTAGCAATAATAAGAAGTAAGGAAGTATTATGCCTGGGTTTGGGCTGAAGATGCAATGATAATAGAGGATTAAGAGAAAGTAAACTACTTCTAAAATAGTATTTTGTTTCTCTGTGAAGAGAGTAATAGAAGGAAATTATTTGTCGCAGGAGTACTTTGTGCCAAAGCTTGTGCTGGATGATTTTTATACATATAACCTTGGTCTCCTGATTTTTATACATATAACCTTGGTCCTCCCCAGAACGCAGAAAAGAAAGCATTTATCTCCATTTTATTGATGAGTAAACTGAGGCTTAGAGAAGTTAAGTTAACCCAAAATCATATGGCCTCTTTGTAGTCCCTCTGAGATTCAAACCCAGGCCTGTCTGACTTTAAAATATGAATGAAGGAGAATGGTCATGGAACTATAAAGGAAAGAGCAAATACTGGTAAGAGAAATAATGACTGAGGCAGCTAAGTAATGAGTTCCAGTCTGGAGCAAACAAAGGCCAAGGCTCAATCGCCCTGTACATATGTTGATAATCCTAATTAAGGTCTCATAGACCTTACAAAGGAAAACACAAACTTCAATTGGTGATCTTCAAGGAAAAAAGGAAGGCATAGAAAGATCAAGATGAAGATACACAGTCCCAACTTTCATAAATGTAGTCATAGTTTGAATAATTCTGATGACCTTTGCATGCTGAATCTTCATTTGCACTGGCTTGAAGAAGTTAGAACCAGAACTTAGGGAAATGCCTTGGTCATAAGGTTGACTTCCGAGCAGTGCACCCTGCTTTCCAATACTTAATTTTGAAAATGGAGAGGGCACCTGGGGGGCTCAGTCAGTTGAGCCGACTTCAGCTCAGGTCATGATCTCACAGTTCCAGAGTTCAAGCCCCGCATCAGGCTCACTGCTGTCAGCACCAAGCTTACACCCACTTATATCAATGGATAGATCATCCAGGCAGAAAATCAATAAGAAAATAGTATTTTAAAATGACACATTAGACCAGATGTACATAACAGATATATATAGAATATCCCATCCAAAAACAGCGGAATACACATTCTTTTCAAGGACACATGGACCATTCTCCAGGATGAGTTACATGTTAGGCCACAAAACAAGTCTCAATAAATTTAGAAGATTGGAATCATATCCCGCATCTTTTATGACCACATCAGTATGAAACTAGAAATCAATCACATGAAAAACACTGAAAAAAACACAAATGCGTGGAGGCTAAATGACATGCTACTAGACAACCAATTAGTCAACAAAAAAATCAAAGAAGAAATTAAAATATACATGGAGACAAATTAAAATGAAAATAAAATCGTCCAAAATTGTGGAGACTGAGCAAAAGCAGTCCTAAGAGGGAAATTTATGATGATACAGGTCTACCTCAAAAAATAAGAAAAATCTCAAATTAACAATATAACTTACACCTAAAGAAACTAGAAAAAGAAGAACAAGCAAATCCCAAGGTGAATAGATGGAAGGAAATAATAAAGATCATAGCAGAAATAAATGAAATGGAGACTAAAAAAACAGTAGAAAAGATCAATGAAACCAAGAGCTGGTTCTATGAAAAGGTAAACAAAATTGATAAACCTTTAGCTAGACTCATCAAAGAAAAAAAAAAGAGGAAACAAATAAACCGGAAATGAAAGAGAAGTAATGACCAACACCACAGAAATACAAAGGATTGTTTATAAGAGACAACTATGAAAATTTATATGCCAACAAACCGGACAACCTAGGGGAAATGGAAAAATTCCTAGAAACATACAATTTTCCAAAGCTGAATCAGGAAGAAATAGAAAATCTGAACAGACCAATTACTAGTATAAAATTGAATCTTTAATAAAAAAACTCCCAACAAACAAAAGTCCAGGACCAGATGGATTCACAGTTAAATTCCACCAAACATTTATCAAGGAGTTAATACCTATTGTCTTCAAATTATTCCAAAAAAATAGAAGAGAAAGGAAGGCTTCCTAGATGCATTCTATGAGGCCAACGTTACTCCGATACCAAAACCAGACAAAGAAACTCCAAAAAAAGAAAACTCTAGGCCAATATCCCTGATGAACATAGATGCAACAAAATATTAGCATACCAAATCCAACAATACATTTAAACAAATCATTCACCAAAATCCAGTCGAATTTATTCCAGGGATGCAAGGGTCAACTAAAGTGATATATCACATCAACAAGATGAAGAATAAAAATCATATGATTTTTATTATCTTTATCAATAAGTAAATAAAAATTATTTGACAGAATTCAACATCTATTCATGATAAAAAACTCTCAAAAAAATGGATTTAGAGGAAACATACCTCAATGTAAAAAAGTCCATGTGTGAAAAACCCACAATTAACATCATACGCAATGGTGAAAAATGGAGAGCTTTTCCTCTAAGATCAGGAATGAGACAAAAATGTCCACTGTCACTTTTATTCAATATAGTACTAGAAGTCCTAGCCAGAGCAATCAGACAACAAAAAGAAATAAAAGGCATCCATATTGGTAAGAAAGAAATTGAATAGTCACTATTTGCAGATGACATGATACTATATGTCAAAAACCCTAAAGAGTCCACCAAAAAACTATTATAAGTAATAAATGAATTCAGTAAAGTATCAGGATAAAAAATTAATACAAAGAAATATGTAGCATTTCCATACACTAATAACAACATAGCAGAAAAACAATTTAAAAAACAATTCCATTTACAATGGTACCAAAAAGAATAAACTACCTAGGAATAAACTTAATTAAGGAAATAAAAGACCTGTACTCTGAAAACTAAAAAAACACTGATAAAATAAATTGAAGACAATCCAAACAAATGGAATGATATTCCATGCTTATGGATTGAAAGAACAAATGTCATCAAAATGACCATAATACCCAAAGCAATCTACACATTCAATGCAATCCCTATCAAAACACCTATAGCATTTTTCACAGAACTAGAACAAATAATACTAAAATTTGTATGGAACCACAAAAAGAAAAAAACAAACAAATCCTGAATAGCAAAGCAATCTTGAGAAAGCAGAACAAAGCTGGAGGTATATTACAATCCCAGATTTCAAAATATACTACAAAGCTGTAGTACTCAGTACAGTAGGGTACTGGCACAAAAACAGACATGTAGATCAATGGAACAAAATGGAGAGCCCAGAAATTTAGATGGTCAATTAATCTATGGTAAAGGATGAAAAATATACAAGGAGGAAGAGACTTCCTCTTCAATAAGTGTGTTGGGAAAACTGGACAGCAACATGCAAAAGAATAAAATAAGACCACTTTCCTACACCACACAAAGAAATAAACTCAAGATGAATTAAAGACCTAAATGTGAGACTGAAATCATAAAATGCCAAGAAGAGAGCATAGACAGTAATTTCTTTGACATCAGCCATAGTAATATATTTTTTCTAGATATATTTCTTAAGGCAAGGGAAACAAAAGCAAAAATAAGCTATTGGAACTACACCAATAAAAAGCTTTTGTACAGTGAAATAACCCATCAACAAAACAAAATGTCAACCTACTGAATGGGAGAATATATTTGTAAGTGATATATCCAATAAGGGATTAATATTCAAAATATGTAAAGAAGTTATGCAACTCAACACCAAAAAACAAACAAACAAACAAAACCCTAATAATCCAACTGAAAAAATAGGCAGAGGACCTGAATAGACATTTTTCCAAAGAAGACATATATAGATGCCAACGAGGCACATGAAAAGATGTTCAGTATCATTCATCATCAGGGAAATGCAAATCAAAACCATAATTTTGGGGCACCTGGGTGGCTCAGTTGGTTAAGCGTCCAACTTTGGCTCAGGTCATGATCTCACGATTCGTGAGTTCAAGCCCCAGGTCAGGCTCTGCACTGACACTGTGGAGCCTACTTGGGATTCTCTCTCCCCCTCCATCTCTCTATGCCCCTCCTCCCCATTCCTCTCAAAATAAATAAAACTTTAAAAAAATCCATACTCTCACTTTACACCTGTCAGAATGGCTAGAATCAAAAAGACAAAAAATAACAAGTGTTGGTGAGGATATGGAGCAAAGGGAACACCTGGGCACTGTTGGTGAGAATGTAAATTGGTTCAGCCACTGAGGAAAACATTGTGGGAGTCCCTCAAAAAAAAAAAAAATAGAGATATCATGTGATCCAGGAATTCCAGTATTGGATATTTACTCAAAGAAAACAAAAATACTAATTAAAAAAGATGTATGAGCCCCAGTGTTTATAGCAGCATTATATACAATAGCCAATTTATGGAAGCAACCCCAAGTGTCCATAGATTGATGAATAGATAAAGAAGATGTGGAATATTTATACAGTGAAATATTACTCAGCCATAAAAAAGAATGAGATCATGTCATTTGAGACAACATGAATGGACCTAGAGGGTATTATGCAAAGTGAAATAAGTCAGACAGAGAAAGAGAAATACTATATGATTTCACTTATGTGTGGAATCTAAGAAACAAAACAAATAAACAAAAAAACACTGAAAAAGACCTATAAGTACGAAGAACAAACAGATGGTTGCCAGAGGGGAGGAGGAGTGGGGGAATAGACAAAATGGGTGAAGGGGAGTGGGAGATACAGACTTCCAGTTATGGGATGAATAAGTCATGGGAATAAAAGGCACAGCATAGGGAATATAGTTAATAGCATTGTAATAGTGTTGTATGGTGATAGATGGTAGCCACACTTGTGGCAAGCATAGACATGTATAAATGTGTCTAATAACTATGCCATACACCTGAAACTAAGACAAGACAATGAACAAGTGAAGATATGGAGCTTTATAGAAAGGAAGATTGAGATTTAAGATGAAAAATGTCAAGAATTGTCAGCTGAGTCCTATCTGGTCTGGTAAAATTCTTGAAAAGTTCTCATTTAAAGCTTTACTTTTCACTGACCTACAAGATTTAGCAACATTTTTAATACAAAAAGTGTACCTCACTCTTCATTAGTTTTTAACATGTGCCTAAGCTTAATGCTCTATACGTGTTAATTCATTTCTTCCTTACAGCACACCTATGAAGTCCTATTATAAATCCCATTTTGCAGTTGAAGACAGAGACCTAAGGACTCAGTCATTTGACCCCAGACTAAGAGCCACTAACTATACTGTGTCTCTCTATCTGCCCCATAGGGTTTCTGTGAAGATCAAATGAGTTTTTGTGTGTGAAAATGCTTTGAAACCACAAAGCACTAGATACTTGAAAGCCAATTCCTAAGAGATAGAAAATGTTATTCACTCTGCTCTGTGGAACCCTCCTTTTCATACAGTACTTGGAAAGTGAGTTACTGTTGAAGCTAAAATAAAATTAACCACACATAAAGGAACACTTTTAGATGGCAAAATAAGTATTAAGAAAAACATAAGGATAAAAAGGGGAAAAACGATGTATAAAGGCAAGGTGTAATAAGAAATTGCCTTTCTTGATTGAGAGTTTTCCACAGAGCTGAGAAGAGAGATTGCATTGCCACATGGTGTAGAGCAGTCATTGGAACAGGACTGACCTGACTATAAAGGGATAATTGCATGACCTAATAGATTCTTCCCACCTTCAACTGCTAATGAAGCTGTTGGATAATGTATCCCCACTTAACGAATGAGGCTAAAAATGCCAAGAAGCCTTTTGCCAAGGACGTGTTCTCTAGGCTCAGACTGAATTCATTGTTTTGTTAGAGTACTGCCACCAGGCCAGCCATGGGCAATTTAGCATGCCACATTTCAAGCAGAATTTGATTCATCTAATACATTCACTTCTATGTGCTGTAAATGAGACAAATACCCTATGATCAGGTGACAGCCTGTCAGTAGTGCCATAAACAGAAAGTAGTGATGTTAGTGGAGAGTTCTTCAGTTAAGTCTTGGTTATATTCTCATTAAAAGTTTGTTCAAAAATGTGCCAAGGATCTCAAGTTCCTATTTTGTGCTATGTCTGTGCCTTTTTATTTTTATTAAAAAAAATTTTTTTAATGTTTGTTTATTTTTGAAGGAGAGAGAGAGACAGTGTGAGTGGGGCGGGGGCAGAGAGAGAGAGGGAGACACAGAATCTGAAGCAGGCTTCAGGCTCTGAGCTGTCAGCCCAGAGCCCGATGTGGGGCTTGAACTCACGAACTGTGAAATCATGACCTGAGCTGAAGTCAGATGCTTAGCTGACTGAGCCAGCCAGGCACCCATGTCTGTGCCTTTTTTAAAGCTAAGAGGTAAAAGGCGTCTCTGTGTGTGTGTGTGTGCGCGCGCGCGCGCGCGCATGTGCACATGTGCAGTGCTTTATAATATCCAGCTACATTTTTATTATGAAACGTCCTTTATCCTCATACCAAAAGAGAGCCATTAAGGTCTTGACCAAAGAAAGCACCTCTGAGTGACCCTTAATCTGCTTATGGGTATCTTTTTAAAGAATCACACAGCTCTAAGGTTACCTGAAGATAGTTAATTTTTGTAAGTACTAGTTCCTTCTTTCTTTATGACCACATATTTTCCCTTATATTGCAACTCTAAAAAAAAGCAGGGACAGTTGGAATGTTACCCAAAGAGAGGCCTTATTGAGTCCTAATGCTCATAGATCCAGTTTTCTCTTCAGAGAGTGACACATGAATGCATCAAGAATGGGTCCAACATGGGGCACCTGGGTGGCTCAGTCAGTTAAGTTGTCCGACTTTGGCTCAGGTCATGATCTCACTGTTTGTGATTTTGAACCCCGTGTCAGGCTCTGTGCTGACAGCTCAGAGCCTGGAGCCTGCTTCAGATCTGTTCCCTCTCTCTCTGCCCCTCCCCTGCTCACACTCTATCTCTCTCAAAAATAGATAAACATTAAAAAAAAATTAAATAAAAAGAATGGGTCCAACATCCAACAATAAGAAAATGTATTGTAATAAACGCCATTTATTGAACACATACTGTTCCAAGGCTCTGTACATTTGAAAGAACATCTGAGAAACATACCAGGGATTTAGTGAGCATCTTTTTTCCAAAACAGATTTAAGAGCAGCTTTCAGGTACTTTGGGCATCAGAATTACCTGGGAAGAGTTGAGAGTTGTATCATGTAGTCTCTGGAGTCAGATTGCCCAGTTTTGCCTCCTGTCGCTGCCATTTGTTAGTTATGTGATCTGGGACATGTTACTTAGCCTTGGCAAACCTTAGTACTTCTGTTGGTAAAAATTAAAGAATGGGGGTGGGGTGGGGAGCACATATGGGACGAGATAAAAATAGACATCTCATTAAAAGTATTGTGATGATTGACATGATGCTTGGCAGAGTTTCAGGCATACAGTAAGCATGCAATAAATGACTATTAGGTATTTTATTATTAATACTATTATTTTCTTTTCCCTATCTAGTGTAAGACATTAACTAATCAAAATGTGTCATGTACCTAAGAAAGATTGGGGAAAAACAAGCAAAAACCAAAAACAGATTGAGAAACACAGCTTTGTGTAATAATTTAAAATGCTTCACCAGTCAAAAATTATAGGAGATACTATTAAATGGCAAAATTAACTGACTTCCCATTCTTTGTTAATTCATTTGACAATATTTGCTATCAAGTACTGTAATAAACACTGTTCAAGTAAAAAAAAATGGATCTAATTTGGGACTTGCTTTCAAAAACCACAATCTTGTCATGGAGATGAGAAGGTATTATAATTGGGAAGCAGTGACGGAATACTGGAGGAAGCCAGTTTGGGGTCTGGCAACATTCTGTTTCTTGACCTGGATGGTAGTTCTATAATAATAAATTAAGTTATGTAATTATGTTGTGTGTACTTTTGGGTGTATGTGTTATAGTCACAATAAAAAAGTCTTTAAGAATGGTATGTGAACTATATCTCAATTTAAAAAATCATGGGATATTCCTGACTTTGAATTAGGGAATGGTTTCTCAGCTATGGCATGGAAAACACAAGCAACCAAAGAAAAAAAATTAGATGAATTGGCTTTATCAAAATTAAAAACTTGTTTCAGAGGACAACCCACAAAATGGGAGAGACATTTGCCAATCATATATTTGATAAGGTCTATTATCTAGAATATATAAAGGACTATATTTGTCAGTTATGCCTCAATAGAGCTAAATAATAAAGTAAATGAAGAAAAACAGCTATTAAAACTCAACAACAAAAAGAGACAGATAACCTCATTAAAAATGAGCACAAGACTTCAACAGACACTTCTCAAAAAAAGATAAGCAAATGGCCAACAAACACATGAAAAGATGCTGTGTCATCAGAGAGATGCATATCAAAATTGTAAATCATAAGAGGTGCTACCTCCCACCCACTAGGATGGCTGCAATGAAAAAGACAGACAATAGCAAAGGTTGACAAGGATATGGAGAAATTGAAACTTTCATGCATTGCTGGTGGGAATGTAAAATGGTGTAGCCACTTTGGAAAGCAATTGGGTAGTTCCTCAGAAAGTTAAACATAAAGTTCCTGCACAACCCAGAAATTCCACTCCTAGGTATATTCCTAACAGAATGAAAACATATGTCTATACAAAATCTTGTACATGAAATACATGAATGTTTATAGCAGGACTGTTTAGCATAGTCAGAAAGTGGGAAAAACAAAACCCTAAATATTCATCAACTGACGGGTAAACAAAATATGGTATCCATACAATAGAATATTAGTCAATCACACAAAAGAATGAAATACTGATTCCTGCTGCATCACTGGTAAATCTTGAAAACATTATGCTAAGTGAAAGAAGCCAGTCACAAAAGACCCCATGTTGTGTGATTCTAGTTGTATGCAATGCCCAAAACAGGCAAATCCACAGAAACAACAAGGTTGTCAGTGGCTGTGGGGAGCAGAGGGTGGGGGTTGGGGGGTTAGAAAGTGACTACTAATGAGCACAGAATTTCTTTTTGTGGTGATAAAAATGTGGAATTATATAATGGTAATGGTTGAAAAACTCTGTGAATATACTAAAATGACTGGCTTGTATAGTCTAAGGTGAATATCATGGTAGGTGAATTGTATCTCAAAATAAAATATAAAGTATGGGACAATTTCATGCTTTGAATGGTTATATTTGATTAAGTTGTACAGTGTATGAAGAAAGTAATAGGAAATAAAATTGAAAATACAAATTGGTAAAAAATATATAAATGGGTATCAAATTATAAAAAGATGGCCAGACAGCTGGCTATGGAGAACCATTAAAGGTTATTGAAGTGATTAGAGAATGGTTCAGGAAATTTAGTCCAGCATCATTTTTATCATCATCTCTTTGTCTTTCCTTGGTCTTGTTCCAGAGAGTATAGGTGATTTTGCACTTGGCAGGTTATTTTTGTGTTAAGGAATATATATGATTTTGGAAAATTTCCCCCAAGGACTTGATTGTATTAGCTTGGCAAATTGAACCTTCTTATAAACCTTCATAAGAATACAAAGCACTATGGGAGCACCTGCGTGGCTCAGTTGGTTAAGTGTCTGACTTCAGCTCAGGTCATGATCTCATGGTTTCATGAGTTCAAGCCCCGTGTCCGGCTCTGCACTGGCAGTGCAGAGCCTGCTTAGGATTCTCTCTCTCCCTCTTTCTCTGCTCCTTCCCCACTTATGCTGTCTCTATCTCTCTCAAAAATAAATAAATTTTAAGAAAAACAATGTAAAACATTGTGGACATATATGGGTATGACTTTTTTTTCATAGGAAAGTGATAGAAGATAAACGTGAGATTTTTGTTATGTTCACTAATGCACATCCCTGATTTGGAAAATAGGAGAAGCCAAGCATGAGTGTATCAGTCCATGTCTCAACAGGACACTTCTATTATGATAATTCGAGTTGTCAGGAACTGTGAAGAGTAGGAGATTTACCATACTAGCAAGCTAACAAAGAGCCTGCCACAGTTTCATAGTTACTCATAGAAGACACAAAATTCCTGAGTCAGAGATAAAGGACTTTTTTACTCTGTATTTTACCATAGTCAACTTCTACTTTAATGGAAGAGTTAACTATTTACATAATTTTTAGAAATATTCAGATTAGTATTTGGAAGCTTTAATAAGTATACTTACTATAAAATAAAATATTGAATGCAGAAGATATATAAAATCTGTTTCCCATACTGCTTTTTGAGTATATGCTTATCGGACACTTCAAAAGCTTATAAAGCAAATATTGGCTTTTTGGGTTAAGAGCTACAAACTGAAATAGAATGTTAAGGAATCCAAAGCAAATCACTTGAATGCATACGTAGCATTTATCTTTCTCAATGCAGTTCTTTCAGAAGGACAGGTTCAACAAAATATGTTAACTGCAAATTCACTGTTCATATCAGCCTTCTTTAATATAATAATCCAAGGTGGAGAAAAAATACAGTGAATGAAAAAGCATTCAGTAGTGAATTCTCGTGGTATTTCCTACAATAGTCCCTGAGATCCATATGGTTTAATGACAAAACAATACTGTTCTTAAAAAAAAATCTCATTACAGAAATTGCATGAAACAATCTTGCCTGTATTACAATGTATTTTATTTTGTTTAAACCTGATGAGATGTAGGAGCACACAAAACTATCTTAGACCAGCTGTGCCAGCAGAATATTTCTACAAGTCAGGCAGTATGCTGAGGACTGGCATATGGGGGAAATGAGACTTCACTGGGGGCTCTAGGATCTCAATCTGGAGGCAGCCATTTTTTAGAGTAATTTGGAAACTTTGTTTGGAAAGAGTCAGTTACCTAATTAGGTTAGAGAGGCATGTGTGTTTCATACACAAGGAGAGATGATCTCTCTACTCTTTTCCTAGACTCCAAAAGCCATTTGCTTCAATTAGATGACCTCCACTAAACACTGAAGGATCTGTTTTCTATAGTTTTCTAAATGCTGATCCATCCATTATTAACGAGCCGTGGCCTCCAAGCATCAGATTACTGCATTTCTTGTAAACCAGCTTAGTGGCAACAAAATCCAATTCATCTCTAGACATGGGGCTTTTTAGCTAAGTCCTTTCATTTTTTCTGTTTCTTAGTTAAAGAAGAGCTGCAAATAAGTCCATGGGCCTATTTGGTTATCAACTGTACTTACTTTCAAAAGATCTGACCATATAACATTTTGTCCTGTCTTAGATACTTGTCATGTATACATTTTTTTTCCTTTGGTCTACTGAAATGTCTTTGTTTCTCTTAAGCAGAAATAGCAAGATTAAGAATTAGGATATGTAGCCTCTCCTTTCATCTCTTAATCCCCCATGTATAACCTATTGCATTAAGATAATGCTTCTGGGAATGTGCTATGGGTTTCTATGATGTGCAGGAGTGCTGGTGAGCTAGGATAGGTTTGGCTACAATTTCTGTGAGTCTGGAGCTCCTATGAATTTGAAGAAATAAGTAAGGATTAAAGGCACAAGAGAATGTTCATGAAGTGTATCTTAGCTAGTTCGTATGACTGAAATAAGACTGAGAGACTAGGGGCAACATTTCTTAAACTAATTAATATTTGATTTAACTTGATGTGTGGAGAGAAAAAAGGACAGCCGCCCCTCCCCACCCATCCTTAGGGAAACTGACCATTGCCCTTTGCAGCAAGATGACATGTAACTTGTCCTTTTTCTGGTTTTGCCTGAATTGTCTGGAGGCTCAAAACCATTCTTAATGCTTAGTTACAGTGACTGTAATAATTTTAAAATTTTTAAATCATTGTGATGTTTTCTTTCTACTTTACCATATGTGTTTATGTGGTTTACATGATTGATATATATGTGAGTATATATACAATTTCTCTCTTATAATCAATAATTGTTTTTAGAAAACAGTGAGATACAAATGCTTGATAAACAACACATGAAGTGTGCAGGATGGTTCTTTTTCTGTGCATAATTTTTAGTTGACATTTTCCTTTGTATCAAAGGAGGGATGAAGCTCATTATGCCCAGGGAATATAGAAAGAAGACACAAAACAAAAAGCAAACTAAAAAATAGGTCTTAACAGGGTTGGTTATGGTTCAGCAGGGACAGGCTTTCAATTTTCCTTTTTTTCTAATACCAGGGATCTTACTCAGATTGCAAAAATGTGGTTGAGATGTAGTGACTCAAAGACTCAACATCTGTTAGCAGAAAGTAGAAGGGCTGTGATTACAATCTGAGTTTCAGAGCCTGGGTGGTGGGCCTGACATCTGAGAAAATGGCCAGGGCCAGCCAGTCCTTTGCCCTCCTCTCCTCCTCCCCCAGTTTCCTCTCTCAGACCCAAGTACTCAGGCCACCCAGCCAGGCTTGTCAAAGGGACAGCATACTGAAGCTCTTCGCTCTTCCCTACTCTGCCAACCAGAATATTACCTTCCTTTGTTTGTTCCCTCTAGTCTCTCTTAGGAGATGGAATCCAGTGTGATATACAGATTCACAGTAAATATTAGATAAACTCATTCCCTTCTCAGATCACATAGGAAACCTTTCCATATTGTTTTAATGTCCTGTGTTCTCTGGATTCAGGAGTTGAGATGTCATATTGGGGGTCAGCCATGTCTTGTACCCCCTACCTTATGTCCCCACCTTCCTGCCTCTCACTGACACCAGCTGTCTGCAAATAGCCTGGGCCCTGGTTTTTTTTTTTTTTTTTTTTAAATTTCCAGGTGAAAAGGAGGACTTAAACCTCTTTGGCTAGAGTGGGTAAGAAGGTTGGAAAGTAGATAAACTCCTAATTGAGTATTTTCCCCCCTAATATAAATAGAAAAACTGATAGAACATTTATGAGAGAAGACTTATATGTTTAGTTATTTGAGAGATTTTATTCTAGAAATAAATATTTAGGGAGATAAAGCCATTTATGGCATTTTCATGAACCCATCTGCCCACTTTACATGGGTAAGGCTTTGATGCTTTAGTAATGAGTATTTGAGACATCCTGGCAGAATGGGTTTGGGGGCGTAGAGTTAGCTTTGGTCAGGTAATCCCTTTATATCAGATTATACAAGGCAGCACCTTTACGAACATTGGCTTGCCTGTGACCCATGTTTTGTTCTGCAGTTCCTGAAAAGGCTTTATGTATCACTTTTTGTCCTTTCCCAAGTCATTTCAGAATAAGCAGAAAAGAGGATAATGTGATCAGGGCTCCAATTGTATTTACTGCTTATGTACAGTGGTAGTAGATTTAGGGATGTTTATTATTTTTTATACCTTATATGTCTGAAATATATCATAATAATTAAATTTTTTAAAACCAAATAGAATGGTTTTGGGGGAAATAGTCCTACATGGTCATATGATTCATTTACATAGATATTAATATGGTCTTGGTTGGGTCATTTGTGTTTTTTCTGCTTTCCTATTCCTTAAGCAAAGACAAGTGGAATGTTATGGATGTGACAGGTTGCTTTCCACTCCTTCTGACATATAGAAGAAGATATGTGTGGATTGCCAATTGCTGAGAGATCAGCATCTTCCACTTCTGCTGGTTGGAATGGAAGTGAATACAAACGAGTTTGATTGATAAAGCATAAGTATTTGCAGTGCTGACTATATTTACTTCAAAAGCTCAGAAAGTTGTGTATTTAGCAGTTCAAAAAGTTCAGAGCAGATGGAGGATGGCAATTAGTATATTTTGGAAAGGATGTTTCAAATATGCAGAGAAAGATTATTTGGCTATTGATTAGATTGACAATTTGTAACTTCATGATGGATTGTTGGAACCTCTTTCATAAATATTTAAATAAGGTGGGCGTCAAAGCAGTAGAGTTGATCATGGAGCTTTTCCTTGTAGATCCTCATTGTGTGCTGGCAATAAACCATATAGCTTGGCTGAGCAAGGATATGTGCCATATCCCAATCCATTGGCACATATTCAATAATACTTGTGAAGTTTAAAAAAAAAAAGGAAAAGGAAAAAGAACTAGTTCTTTGGTGGTGATGGGGAGGGGGAGTTCCAGGAAAGAAAGCCACAAGCTAGTCTCTTACTGGTAGTCTGGACCACCCTATGTGGCCATGAGATTTTACTCTGTATGACTCCTAGGGACATCACGCACATAGATTCCAAAATGAATGACATGCCCTATAATTGTTCAGTGTCTCAGCCCTAGTGATAATCAGTTATTTGATGATTTGGAAATGTTTCCAGATGTATCCCTTGTGAAAAACAAAGGTCTACTGTATATCTTCTATACTTCACTATTAACCCTTTAACTTGTACTGAGTAACAACTTAATATTTGGTGAAGAATGAGAGAGAAAACTTTTTCAAAAAGCTTTATTAAAATATAATTCACTTGTCATAAAATTCACCAATTTAAACTGTACAATTTAATGAGTTTTAGTATATTTGTGGAGTAATTCAACTATTGCCACATCCGTTTTTAAACATTTTATTATTCCCTGCCCCCCCAAAAAAAACCTCATACCCATTAAGAGTCATCCCCTGTTCTCTCCTTCCCCAGTTGCTGGCAGGCACTCATCTACCTTCTGTCCCTATAGATTTGTCTACTCTGGACATTTCATGTAAATGGAATCATAGATTGTGTGGCCTTTTGTGACTGGCCTCTTAGCATAATTTTTTCAAGTTTCATACATATTCTATTCTAGCATTTCTAAATCCATATTTTAGCATTTCTAAATTGATACTTCATTTCTTTTTATTGCCAAGTTATATTCCATTACATGGCTGTACTGCGCTTTAGTTATCCATTCATCAGTTAGTGGATATCTGAGTTATTTCTACCTTTGTCTATTATGAATAATGCTGTTATGAACATTCATGTACACAGTGTTTGTGTGGACATGTATTTTCAATTCCCTTGGGTATGTACCCAGGAGCAGAATTGCTGGGAAGAATAATTTTTAAAAAGTTTTAATTTTAATTCCAGTTAGTTAACATATAGTGTTATATTAGTTTCATGTATATGATACAATGATTCAACAATTCTGTTCATCACCAAGTGCTCATCACAACAAGTGCTCTCCTTAATCCCCACCCCCTATTTACCCATTCCCTCACCCCCCCCAAGAAATGTAATTTTTAATTTAGAAATGTCTCCTTTACTATCATATTAAAAGTCATTAATGGTATGTATCTGGATTCACTGGTACTTCTTGGTCCTGCACCAACCTTCCACTCCAACCCATGTTGTGAACTAGTAGGTGAACCACAGAAAACTGAATTGTACTAAATGTTCAGTCTCTTTGAACAGGGTCATACTTACATTGAATTCACTCTGATTTATTATTTTGCTACTGCACTTGGAACACAGACAGTATTCACTAAGGATTGGAACTATAGAGTGGAAACAGAGGTTCCCTGTTTCCATTAGTCAACTCTCAAAGGATGGATGGAGCCAATTTCAGATCATTCTAGGGCCTTTGCTTTCTTAGTTCCTTGCCATCTTTCTTTCTTTTGGCCTTTTTGCTTTTCATTGGTGTCATTTACTGAGCTAAGAAACCTGAAACACAGATAATTCAAAGTATTTATATAGTCTTTTGGTGAAAAGAACTTTTACTATGTGTGTCATCATGGTTTTAATGTGCCTTCTAAATTGTGTTTATCCTGAAACTATGGAGAAGTTGCAATCTATCTGCTTTTCAACCTCTTCTTAGGAAGTTTCCAGTATTGTGCTATTTATTAGAGGTATTATTGAAGATGGTAAAAAAAAAAAAAACCTTATAGTATGGGAGACAAGTCATTTAAATGTATAAATTATAGCATTAAATTTTTTTAAAGAAGGTTGCTAAGTGAAAATAAGGACCACTAGAAAGATTTTTAAAAATAGACCATATCTGTATTATAAGAGTGACTTTATACATAGGTGCTCTGGTTATGATTTTGTAAAGTGAACATGACCTTAGAGTTGAGATCCTAGGATTAATGGACTTGTCAAGAGTCTGATTTTTTAATGAGCCAAAGCTATTTGAACTGTGCAGACATTAACAGTTTTCTTGTGGCATGTATATTTGAGTAGGAGGCTACAAAGAGTAGGCAATGAGAGGGATGCTGTTTGACTTTTAAGGAGAACATTGTTTCACTGGAGAGGAATAAAATATGGACTCCCCTTTAAGCAAAGCAGTTTGCATTTCTATTGTCCAGATTTCTTAAGAACCTGATAAAGCATTAGCCTGGCCAGATTTCTTAAGAAGCCGATAAAGCATTAGCCCCACCGTATCCAGCATTCCCCATTTATTCTTCTTGGACTCTTTTCCACAGAATGTAATTGGTTGATTCATAGGCTGGCCTGAGGTTTTGAATAGAGAGCTTTGGCGGAATGTTTAGAAAGTATTCCAGTAAGCCGTCAAGACTGTTGACAGGTGGCCAAGCCAAGGGAAAGGGTATTAGTAATAACAAGAGCTACTCTTACATAGCTCTTAATCACATGTGAGGCAGTGCCCTAAGCATGTTACATGTATTAACTCACATGATTCTCACACCAGTCCTATGAGGCCAATTTTTATCCTCAATTTAGATGAGGGAGCTCAGGCACAGAGAAGTGAAAGATCTTGCTCAAGGTCACACGGCCATGATTTGAACCACGGTGGTCTATTTCCAGAGTTGGTACCCCTAACCATTAAGTGTTCCTGCACAGACTGGAAACATGGAGAAACTCTCATGCCTGCCTCTGGCCAGAGCTCTGGAGGAGGGAAGGAGTACAGAGCTCAGTTCCCTGCCAGAACTTTGCCAAAATGAACTGGTGAACTGAGGCATTGTCCTGGTCTTTTACTGCTGGGATAATTTCAGAGGGCAACAGAAGCATTAACTACATGGAATTCTTTTGTGTCTAGAAAGGATTAGCAGGGTACAGATCTTGCTTATCTTTAAGATATGCCCTTTATTATTATTTTTCTTAACAGAGGGTGAGTGCTCTAGTACACAATAGTGTCTTTTATTAACAGCTGGTTTGCAGAAACTGGCAGAAGAGTCAAATTAAGAGAAGTAAAAATTTGAAGATGAAAAAGCAAAATGCCAAGACCATAGCCAAGTGAGCAGTATGTAATCTGCGTGTCTCTTTAATCCCTGGTGTGGCCTTTAATCTCTAATACTTAAAATTTACAGAAACAATCTAACTGTGGCCTAAAGAAACAAAGAAGCCCCATGTCTTCATTTCTACTTTTTGAAGTTGCAAGGATGTCAAATGAAGATGAATAAAGACTGTTAAGAGCTTTTGGAAACATAGTATTCTTTGAAAGAGTGAGTCAAGACATAAACCAGGGTTTATGACCTCAGAGCGAATGAAGGTCTTCTTGAAGACAAAATGAGGTTTTAGGATTTTGAAGGAAGCTTTCTTGGAGAATAAGCATAGCCAAAAATGATACTACCCTTGGTACTCACCTTAATCAAGTAGAGACAGACAAAGAATCAGTTTATAAAATGGATATTCGGTGGTAGGTTGGAGGTGCATTCAGCCAGTGGACTAGTTGGATTTTATTTCAGCAATTGAAATCAGCTCATTGAGGGTGGGCACTATGTGTCTATTAGCCACCCATACATCCTAATTCATAGTAGAGTGCCTGCTACTTAATAATAAGAACAGCAGAAATAATAATTACCATTTATTGGCACTTTCCATGTGTGCTCTGTATTCTCACCTTTATTTTATGAATGAGTAAACAGTCTTGGAGAGTTAAGTTAGTAGCCAAATATCATACAAGTTATTTATTTAACCACAAAGTCTGTTTTTTTAGTCATTACCTCCTATTGTGGCTGATCTTAAGGATTAGGCTAAAGGACTTTAAATATCTTCTGTGGTTAATGGGTGAATCTTTGAAAGTTTTCTGGATGGGAAACATGAAAAAGTGGTATCTGGGAGGAGGGCAGAATGGCTTGGTGGCTTTTGCACTTTAGTCTGGCTATGAAGTGATAAGGGTCCAAATTAATATGATAGATTAGAACCAAAAGGAGAGGAGAGAGCGAGAAGACCCCTTGAGAAGGGATGGATGATTCTGAGACATGGAGACTAGCTGGTTATGGGAATGATGGAAGGGAAGGAGTCTAAGAGTAATCTGAGGTCTCCAGAGTCATGACAGAAAGATTGCTGGCATCATGAATAGAAATAAGAAAATTAAGAGATAAAGACAGTTGGAAAGGCAAAACCCTGTGGTGATGGCTTGGGCCTGTGATGATGGCAGGGCACTAACGTACAATGTGTACCAGTTAGTGAGCAGCCTGGCAGCTGTCTCTCTCATTGCTATTGGAGAACTTCATCTCACTAACATAGAAACTAGAAATTCTGGATTCTTGCTTTCCTAGATTCCCTTGCCTATGATGGAGCTCTGGTCATGAGACCTAAGTGGATACCTGTTGGGGATTTTCAGGGAAAAAAAATTCTCTTTGATGATAAAAAGTCTAGTAAGAAAAATATCTTTTTGCTTTGCATTTCAAATGCAATTGTATCACCCAGGGAGCAGCTGCAGCCATCTTGTCTTTTTTTTTTTTTTTAATTTTTAATGTTTTATTTATTTTTGAAAGAGAAAGAGAGAGAGAGCGAGCAGGGGAGGGTCAGAGAGAGAGGGAGACACAGAATCTGACGACAGGCTCCAGGCTCTGAGCTAGATATCAGCACAGAGCCTGATGCGGGGCTCAAACCCACAACCATGAGATCATGACCTGGGCCAAAGCCAGACGCTCAACTGACTGAGCCACCCAGGTGCCCCAACCATCTTGTTGTCTTGAGGCATGGGCCAAGAAAACAGATGGGAATTAACTCAGAGCCCTGACATCAGGGAGCTCCTGAACACTGGAACCATCTATCTCTTGACTTGTCATGTGAAAAAAACCAAACATGCCATTGTCCAAGCCATTTTTAGATGGGTATTCTGTTATTTGTAGTCAGAACATCCAAACTGATGTAGGCATTAATTTTGGAAAAACACCATATGTGGAGTGATCATCAGAATTGTCTGCCAAAGCCTTCAAAGAAAATGAGTTCCTAAAAAGGAGAATGCACTTTGGATACCATTTCTAGAAAATGAAAGATTTTTAACAAAAGACTCTAAAGGTCAAACATCCTGGCCCAGTCCTTAGACCCAGTTTGCTATTAGGGACAAGTCCCTGCTAGGTTCTCGTGTTGAAATGTGCTTCTGAAATGGCAGCAGGGCTCTTTAGTAAATTTGAAGCATTTCCACAGCCCTTAGATACACATTACGCAAAGGAATCATTTTTTTCTTCCAAAACTGCTGCTCTTTTCATTTGCTTCCTCCCACCTTCCTTGCATTTGCTGGTGTCTGCTGGTGGGGAGGCATGTTTAGCCCAGTGATGGATGTGCTCACAAGAATTAGCCTGCTTTGCAGAGCTTTTGAATTGGAGCAAGTACGCATTCTGAAGGTCAGAATGATGGATTGACTGAAAAGTAATTGATTGTGGAATTTATAAGTGAGATTCAAAAGGTACATTACCAAGTTTGATTTCACAAAAGTCAACACTTTCTTCATTATACTCTTCTTTTACTCACTTTATTTTTTTACACTTACAAAATTATTTTAGAATTCAGTATCCATTTCACCATGTGGTTCCTGAAGCTTTGTGTATTACATATAAAGTTTATAATAAGAAAATTCTGGTAAGAGAGGAAGAAAAATAAAAAGAAACATACTACATAGATTCTCATCCTAACTCTGCTTTGATAACTATCACTCAGGGAAAGTCACTTACTTTTTTCACATTTCCATATTTGTCAATGACAAATATGTAGTGTTATCTACATGACCTTAGAGATTAGTCAAAGATTCCCATGTTCTATGTGGAGGCTGTTGCACGGTGTGGGTCTTTACTACACTCCTCTCAGAGAACATGCTAGAAACAAATAGAAATCTTACTAGTGGTATAATTTCAATGAAATTTGTTTCTGATGGTGGGATTCTGGGTGGAGATGCTGGATAAAATCCAAGACACCTAATTAAGTTTCAGTTTCAGGTAAATAAGAATATTATTTTTTTTAGTATAAATACATCCCAAGTACTGCATGGGGCATACTTATGCTAAAAAATTATCCATTACCTATTTGAAATTCAAATTTAACTGGGAGTTCTATATTTGTATTTGCTAAATCTAACAACACTAATTCTGGAGGAATAATTGATGGTAATGGCATTTGCCTAAGTTGCTCAAGAAAGGGTAGAGGGAAGGCTACTGGAAGATTCTGTAGGTTTGATAGATCTCACGTCCCATCAGGGGGCTGAGAGGGTTCAGCCAGGAGTGAGGGGAGTGAAGACTGGGGTGCAACGGTAAGTTCTACTTACCCTTGGACTTATCTTCTACCCTTTTCCTTTTTATTACCCATAAATGGTTTAAAAAAAAATGAAAATAATAAACTTTTATCATAGGCTATAGTCCTAATATCCATTTTATGGCCCTTGTTCTGAATTTTGAAATGAGTGTGTTGGCCCTTGTTTATTTTTTCATTCTCCATGCTCACTGCCCCCTCCCTAATTAAATTGATTTCTTGTGGTGTGTGCCCCAGATTGATTTCCCCCTCCCCGCTGTGGACTAGCTCTTTCTCAATAGAAAAAATGATTGCCAAATCTCTCAAGCTCTTTTCTAAATTTCCAGGACTTTCCAGATTTGCCTTATGCTCATTATTCATGTTGTCATCTTCAGCTGTGTACTCTCTACCCACATGACATGTCTTTAAGGAAGCAAAAACCTGAGTCTTTATAAGAAATGGCGGGGCCACATGGCACCTGGGGTTTTCCATCCTGTAGCTGGCTGCCTGTGGCCCTTCAGAGGCAGAATCAACATTGTGCACAGCTGGTTTGTTCCTCTTTGTCAAACAAGATCACCTAACACCTTTGGACTGGGCAACTGTACTTTCCCACAAAGTGAGAGAACTGTGGAGCTGAAGAAATGGGGGAGGCATCTCCCAGATGGTGAACATTTCAGGGCACGAGGTCTTTATGCTGAAGGCAGCAAGAGGATGGATGAGTGGGGAAAAGAATGTGCCAATAGTGACACACACACACACACACACACACACGGCATGAGGAATGGTTAAGGTAGGTGCCTAATGATAAGGGATGCTCCCCAACCCTGGTACCTTGAAAGCAGCCACAAAAGAGTGGCTTTTTGGTCACTTATATGGAGACGAGTGGCAGGAGGGCCCTGTGGTGCCTTCTGTGTGTCACTCTCCGTGGTCCTTGGGTTATAGCCTTTGATGCTCAGACATGCAAGATGTGGAATTTGGCCACTGGAGGTCATCCGTCAAAGCCAGTTCTTAATCTTGTCACCTCTGCAATCTGATTCAAAGGGTGAAAGAGTCTTCTTCTCTTGAGAAATTCTTGCCTTACCGACCTGAAATTCCTGCGCCTAGAACCATAATGAGTCAAAAATATTCATTCAGAAAAACTTTCCTCTGTGTGCTAGGCACCAGGGATCCTGAGAAGAATGAATGGCCCCCACTGTGTGGGAGCTTAGAAAGAAAGTAAGCTGATGGTTAAACTACAGTATAATAAGTGCCGCACTGATCATTCACGCTGGGTTAGGAGCTTGTTGCGGGGTGGGAGATGCTGAGGAATTCAGCAAAGAGAGAGAGAGAATGAGAGAGAGAGAGAGAGAGAGACTGTTCATGTAAGCAAGGTTGTGGGCTTGGATGCTGTGAGAGCTACGGTTGGTGCCGTGCCCAGGTCCTCTTGGTTGACTGGTGTTGCTAACCCTTGGCTGTTATTGTAGGGACTGTTAGGGCTCCTAGCTGAACTCTTTCATGGAAAATTGTCCTCTGCTGGAAGCAGAAAATGCCTACAGGTTACATACCACCCTCTGAGGATGGCCGATAGCCAATGACTGATAAAGGGAGTACAAAAATCTGTCCCTCTTGCCTCAAAGGGGACAACTCTGTGCTTGTGCCACTTCAGAGATCCTGTGGGATCAGGCTGAGAGGATAGACTTTAGCTGGCACCATATCTTAACTTCGGTGCCATGCTGTCCTCATCATTTCTGTACAGGTTTCTCCGGAGAACAGCTTTCAGTAAATCACTCACACATGAATCCCTGTTTTGGGCTTTACTTCTAGACAATTCCATCTGATAGCAGAGGAACAGAAAGTTGATGTACTTCTGGTGTTGTGGGCTTTCGTTTTTTCTGATGTGAGAGAGAGAGTGGACAAGATTGGTATGAACATCTGATGTGGGGAGTATGTGGCTCATGGGAATAAGGAGCAGCATTGATTGTCAGCTTAGCTGAGAGATCACGATATTGCACCAACATGTATTGGTATCATTTCCTTCAGGGCTCAACAGCCTGCATATAAAACAGAAGTAGATGGCACAAGGTTGTAGTCCTGACAGATGAATGCCGTAGGAAGACAAGGCACCAGGCATGATGAAAAAGGACTTGAAGGTAGGAAGGAACAAATAGTTCAAAACAAAATGGTGGTGGCAAAGGACCAAATATATTGTTAAGGTGGAAGCATATGTCTGGTGAGCACAGCACAGAGAACATGTGGCATGATTAGGAGGCTGGGAAGGTTTGTTCGGAGTTTGGAGTGTAAGCATTTAAGATATGAGGGTTAGAGCATTTCTGCCTGTTGATAGGTCTACAATATGTCATGTGCACAGGTGTTTGAATCAAGTGGAGGGGAAGTTTCTGGGATGAGGAAGTCAAAGCACACAGTTTTAGGGAGTTGGATGGGTCATCTTTACAGACACTGTCAGTCATGAAAGGTGGTTGTGACCTGAGAAATCACACTGAACACATTCTAACCTGCCCCGAGCCCCAAAAGATGCCATCACTTTTTCTCTCTGACCCTTTGTGCAGTAGGTGTTCCTAATGAAAGCAGTGGGCAAAGACAAATTATTGGAGGTACAGGATTTTCTGGTGAGACCCTTTTTCTTGGTGGTATATAATCCAAACTGTTTATCAACAGCTTGAACATTTCCACCTTTCAGTTTTCATGGTATCGCATGTTCTCCTGGTCTAGTTACTTTCTCCTTAAATCTCTATTTCTCTATTAAATCTCTATTTCTCTATTTTAACAAAATAGTAGCTGGGTTTCTGCTTATCTCCCAAAGATAGTGGGAAATTTAGAGAGATTTGGGGTATTACCAGTGGATAAGAGGCATATTTGCTAAATAAAGAGAGTAGCCAACAAAAGTGAACTTTGCCCTTTCAATATGGGAATACTCAATAATGCCCAAATCTTTTCTTTTGTGTCCTGGTTTTATGCAAACACAAATTACACTCTTGTTGACTTCACTGTAACCCAGAAACTGAAGAAGGGGAAATTTGAGTCCCATAGGAGGCAGTTTCACCAAACCTGCCTCTTGCATTTGTGATGGAAACTGAGAACACCTGTATTTTCTAACCAATTTTATGAAGAAAGAAATGTCCCCAGCAGTAATCAACACAGGCACATTATATAAACATACAAAGCTACTTCTTTAAAATCGTGCATTTTAGAACAGAGTGCATCTGGTTCTCCCTCATTGTACAAATGAAGGAAATAAGTAAAGCCCAGAAGTTCCTGTTCATACCTGCCATCAGTCTGCACTAAGTGTGTGAAGTCACGTGACATCGTGGAACTAATATAGGCTTTGTGGAGGTCTGGGTGGAGACCTTTGTGGAGGTCTTATTAGATGCTGTGGCCTTGGGCAAGTCATATTATCTCTCTGATCCTTATTTCCTTCACCTGTCCCTACCTCAAAGGCTGGTTGTGAAAGTTACATGACATAATATGTAAAGCCCTGGCACAGAGTAGATGCTCAGTAAATAGCATTATGATTAGCTCCTTTTTGCTGCCAGTGATGGTACAGAATAGAAATTCTCTCAACAAATACTCAGTTTAACTATAGGATTTAGAAATGTCAACCAGTAGTAAACCTACTCTAAGCAATATTCGATACACAAAAATTCCAATATAGTTCAGGGTAACAAACATTTATATATCAAGTATTGTGTGAGGCACTATAGTTAGCTCAAAAATAATTAAGATTTAGATACGGTTCCTGCTTTTAAGGAATGAGAATAGACACGTGTCTATTGGGCTGTATTTCAGTGAGGACTGTGGTCAGTGCCACTAGAGAGGAATGGACATTGGCCTCTAAATGCACAGAAGAGTCTTCTTCTGGATGAGGGGCTCAGGGAAGCGTTGATGGAGAAAGTCAAATTTGAGAGGCTTTTTGGAAGGTTCTAGAAAAGAGATTGGGGAACATTTCTATTGAAAGGAGCTTCTTACTCATAGACACAAATATAGGATATATTTAGATTTAATAAACTCTGTTTAAATGAAAATAGAATATGTAAAAGGGGACACTTAAATTTAAAGACAGTATGTATCACTTGTGACTTATGTGCTAATTTCTTCTCCTATATCCTTCTTTTGCTTATTATACAACTCTATGAGGTAGATTATTATTATTATCCCATTTTACGGATGAAGAACTGAGGCATAGAGAGGTTAAGTGTACAGCCTAAAGACCTCTTGGCAGGTTTGTAGCAGAGCCAAACTTGGACCCAGGTAATCTGACTCCAGAGTCCACGCTCTGGTTTTGACATTTCTGGTGAAAGTTTTTTGTTATTTTAAAACACATTTTATTTTTATTTATTTATTTTTAATGTTTAGAGACCGAGCATGAGCAGGGGAAAGGCAGAGAGAGAGAGGAAGACACAGAATCCAGAGCAGGCTCCAGGCTCTGAGCTGTCAGCACAGAGTCCAATGCAGGGCTCAAACTCATGAATGGTGAGATCATGATCTGAGTCGAAGTTGGCCACTTAACCAACTGAGCCACCCAGACACCCCTAAAACAAGTTTTTTTTAAAGATTTTTATTTATTTTGAGAGAGACAGAGACAGTGTGAGTGGGGAATGAGCAGAGAGAGAGGGAGAGAGAGAAAGAGAGAGAGAGAGAGAGAGAGAGAATCCCAAGCAGGCTCTACACTGCCTGCATAGAGCCCAGTGTGGGGCTCAAACTCACAAAACTGCGAGATCATGACCAAAGCCGAAACCAAGAATCAGATGCTTAACTGACTGAGCCACCCAGGTGTCCCTAAACCAAGTTTTGACTTTCACTTTGTGCCTCCAGATCCACACTCTTCCCTTTACCCTGCTCTGCACCCCAGGAAGCTGAGCTGTATGGCCTCTATCAGCCTGATCTCTTGCCCTCTGGTTTCCAGTTGCAGTGATGGATGGGAAATTGGAAAGTGGGCCTTAGGTTTACTGGGGCTGCATTCTGTTGAAGGCCATGGCTCCTGTTGGCCACTCTCTCCTACAGCTACAGTTCTCGCATTTCAGAACCATTCCCTCTCCTTATCCTTGCCCAGAGGAAGCTATTGCTGGTCCCGTGATAATTCCCCATCCCTGGTTGTTGTTGTTGTTAAACTCCATCCCTGTCTTTGTGAAGAATGGTTATAACAATCTATACTCCTACTAGTAGAGTATGAGCGTTCTAGTTGCTTCACACTTGCCAATGTTTAGTCTTTTTTACTTTAGCTATTCTAGTGAGTATAAAGTGGTATCTCATTATGATCTTAATTTGCATTTCTCTGACAGTAAAGGAAGTTGGACACCTTTCCATGTGTTTATTGGCCATTTGGCTATCTTTGGTGAAGTGTCCAAGTCTTTTGCCCATTTTAAGTTGGGTTTCTTGTCTTTTCTTATTTTTTATTTTAATTCCAGTATAATGAATATACAGTGTTATATTAGTTTCAAGTGTAGAATATAGTGATTCAACAATTCTATACATTACTGAGTGCTTATTATAAGTGTATTCTTAATCCCATCACCTTGGGATTTAAATTTCAGAAGTATTTTATAATCAGCCATCCTCCTACCTGCTTCTCCTCAGTTTGTTCTCTATAGTTAAGAGTCTGTTTCTTGTTTGTCTCTCTCTCTCTCTCTCTCTTTTTTCCTTTGTTCACTTGTTTTGCTTCTTAAATTCCATATGTGAATGAAATAATATGGTATTTGCCTTTCTCTGACTGAGTTATTTGCTTAGCATTATACCTTCTAGATCCATCTATGTTGTTGCAAATGGCAAGATTTCATTCTCTTTTATGGCTAAGTAATATTCCTGTGTGTGTGTGTGTGTGTGTGTGTGTGTGTGTGTATGTGTGTGTGTGTATACACCACATCTTCTTTATCCATTCATCAATCAATGGACACTTGAGCTGCCTCCATTATTTTGCTATTGTAAATAATGCTGCAATAAACATAAGGGTGCATATCCTTTTGAACTTGTGTTCTCATATTCTTTGGATAAACACCCAGTAGTGCAATTATTGGATCATATGGTAATTCTATTTTTAACTTTTTGAGGAACCTCCATGCTCTTTTCCACAGTGGCTGCACCAATTTCCATTCCCATCAACAGTGCACGAGAGTTCCTTTTTCTCCATATGCTCACCAACACTTGTTGTTTCTTGTGTTTTTGTTTTTAGCCATTCTGACAGGTGTGAAGTGATATTTCTTTGTAGTTTTGATTTGCATTTCCCTGATGATGAGTGACGTTGAGCCTCTTTTCTTGTGTCTGTTGGCCATCTGTATGTCTTCTTTGGAGAAATGTCTGTTCATGTCTTCTGCCCATTTTTTTCATTGGATTATTTGTGTTTTCTTGTGTGTTGAGTTGTATAAGTTCTTTATACATTTGGAGACTGACCCTTTATCAGATACGTAATTTGCAAATACCTTCTTCCATTCAGTAGGTTGTCTTTTAGTTTTGCTGATTGTTTCTTTTGCTGTACACAAGCTTTTTATTTTGAGTGTCTTTTTCTTTTGAGTGTCTTTTTCTTACTGATTTGTGAAAGTTAGTTATATATTATGGGACCAAGTCCTTTGTCAAAGGTAAATATTGCAAATATCCTCCTTCAATCTGAGACTTAACCTTTTCATTCTTGTAATAATATCTTTTGATGAACAGATGTTCTTAACTTTAGTATACTCTATAAATTTTTATTCTTATGCTTGCTACTTTTTATAGTTTTTAAAGATATGTTTGCTACTCCAACACAAGGATGTTTTCCTATGCTTTCTTCTAAAAGCTGTATGGTTCTATCTTTATCAGTTGGATCTGTAATTCATCTGCAATTGATTTTTGTGTGTGGTGTGAGATTAGAATCCTGATACTTTTTCTTATATGGTTATTCAGTGAACCCAAAACCCTTTCCCTTGGTTTACTGAAATGTCACCTTTTCATAAATCAAGTAACTGTATATCTGAGCTTCTGGTTTTTAAAAATTTTTTCTTATAGTTTATTTATTTTTGAGACAGAGAGAGACAGAGCACAAGTGCGGGAGGGGCAGAGAGAGAGGGAGACACAGAATCCGAAGCAGGCTCCAGGCTCTGAGCTGTCAGCACAGAACCTGATGTGGGGCTCGAACCCACAAACCATGAGATCATGAGCTGAGCTGAAGTCGTACGCTTAACTGACTGAGCCACCCAGGAACCCCTGAGCTTCTGTTTTTGTTCTCTACATTCTATTCCATTGGTCAGCTTGTCTAACCTTGTGCCAATATTGCACAACCTTGATTATTGTAGCTTTATAACATCTGGAAATGGAAGTCATCCACCTTTGTCCTTCTTTAAGATTGCCTCAGCTCAGAAGTATTTTATAATCAGCTTGTCAATTTCCACAAAGAAATGCTTGAATTTTGATTAATACTGTGATGAGTCTATACATTTATTCTAGAGAAATTAACATCTTAACATTATTGAGTCTTTCAGTCCATGAACATGGTTTATCTTTTTACTTATTTAGGTCTTCTTTAATTTTGCCCAGTAATATTTTATAGTAGCCAGCAGAGAGGTCTTATACAGATTTTATTAGATTTATTGCAAGGTGTTTGATTTGTTTTGGTAAATGATACTATTTTAAAATTTTTGTTTTCTGTTTTTTTTATTGTTGTTGCTAATATGTAACATTTAATTCATTTTTTGTATTTTGACCCTTTATCTTGTAAATTAAATAAAGTATATCTATAGAAGGATTTTTGAAGATATCTTTTACTAATTTAAAGAAGTATGCTTCTATTCCTAATTTCCTAAGATTTTGTTTAAAACCATGAGTGGGTGCAAACTTTTATCAAATGCTTTTTCTCTCTCTCCCAAGATACCCGCTTCTGTTTTGACACACCTCTAGAACCCAATGCTACAGCCCTTTCCCTGGGCTTGACTATGTCCCCATTTATAAAACTCCAGAAACAGAAAGTGGATAAATATGGACTTGAACCAGGGAAGTGGGTGTAAACATGGAAGGAGGAGATGAACGTTTAGAGACCTTGATGTTTTGTAACATAAAATATTTTGAACAGCCCCAAATGGGTTTAAATGAACCAGATTTCTCAATTTTTAAAACATTTGCCTTTTTGATAAACATAAGAATCCCTCACTCCTTTGTTTAATATTTGTATTATAGAAATAATTAGCAATTTCTCTAATGTAGAGGTGATTATGCTTTTTTCAAATCACACATATAATATTCCCCTATTCCCAAAGTCTGAAACATCCTTCCTAGGAGAACATTCTCCCTCAGTACTCCTAATTGAAAATCACTGAAATAGCATCCATACATCACCACTATGCAGAGGAGGTACTGGTCAGCTGGTTTTGCAGTGTATTCTTAATCTGGCCCAAGTGTCCCTTGATGGTTGGGGTAGAGAGAAGCATATGAAGACTCTAACTAGCAATGGAGTGTTGTCATTGAAAAGTGCAAAGCTGTCAATTGTGGTCCAAGCTGCAGATGGACCTTGAAGAATATATACTTACGGGTTTCCAAATATACTATTATAGTTTGATACTATACAATTACTTCATTCTTTAGACTTGGGTTTAAATGAGCCCCAGTGCCCTCTTGTGGACATGAGACAATATACAGAATATAGCTTTGAGTTTTCTTTTTTTCATTCTGAGGACTATTTTGTGTACTTGTGTCCCATTAATCTAAGGTGAATCAGATGGTAGAAAGACCTCAAGTCATGCAGCTAGGCAGAGGGTTGCTACTTACAAGCCCAGTGAACGTTAGATTCCTTATCTGATAAATGGTGATAATAACAGCATTCACCTTACTAAGATTCTCGATAAGATTAAAGGAGATTTAAGGAAATGTCCTTCCATTCCTACTTTCCTAAGATTTTGTTTGAAACAGGAATATGTGTTGAATCTTATCAAAGGCTTTTTTTTTTTATCTTTTAAGGTACCCGCTCTGTTTTGGGTCTAGGACCCAATATTAACAGGTTTTTCCCAGGGTTTGGCTTTACTTCCACTTTATATACATATAATACTTACCCCAGCATATAGTACATTCTCAGTAAATCATATCTGTGAATATTATCAATATTCTTAACAGCAAACCCAGAGGGCAGGGAAAGGTATGTAGAATACCGTATCCTAAAACAACTTGGCTAAAGGTTCTAGTACCCTCCTCTCCCCCAATGCCATCCTACCTTATTCCTGATTCTCTGAGGCAACTACTCAACTCTTAACCATTTTTAAAAATATTCACGATCATGTTTTTAATAACATGCCTATATGGCATGTACTTGGTTTATGTCATATGCTGATGCTATCTGTTGACTTTCTATTACGTAAGATGAATATTTAGCTTTCTTATAATTCTCTGCCTATATCTCCAAGTCTTCCCCATTTATAAATGTGATAATTTATAAATATATAATATAATTTATAAAGATATAAGGTATAATTTGTAAAGATAATTTGTATATTCTTGTAGTTGGCCCTCTCCATCATAACCAAAAGGATGGACAAAGGCACAAAAGAGTGAATACTAACAAAAGAAACCTAGATTAATCATGTTATTATTGAACAACACTGGATTTGAGTCTTAAGTGAGGCAAAGAAATACGTTTGTAATTAAAAAATATAATTGCAATGACAATCGCCTTTTTGTATAACCTTATGCCACAATGGTCTGAAAGGATAAAACTAGATTTTAGTCATTTCAGTAAGTCCATATCTGATCCAACGGAAGAAAACTAAGAAAGGTGTGGAAGATCTGAATAATGTCATGAAGATAGATCCATATATGCCTCCAGATAGACTCTTGTGACCAAGTATGAGTAACAAATACAAAAATTTACCTTATATTAGGTTACGAACACTGTTTTCTAAAGTGGCTGCATTATTTCACTTTCCCAACGGAAGGGTATGAAGGTTCCAATTTCTTCACATCCTCACCAACACTTGCCAGCCATATTTGATTACAGCAACCTTAGTGGATGTGAAGTGATATGTCATTGTGGTTTTGATTTGCATTTCCCTAAAGGTTTTGTGCTTTTTGGACATTTGTATATATTATTTAGAGAAATGTGTATATACATCCTTTGTCTATTTAAAAAATTGAGTTATTTGTTTTTGTTATTGCGTTCTAATAGTTTTTATATATTCTAAGTATAATCCCTTATCAAATATATGAATTACAAAAATGTTCTCCCATTCTGAGTATTGTCTTTGCACTTTTTTTTAAGTTTTGAATTTTTTGTAATGTTTATTCATTTATTTTGAGAGAGAGAGAGAGAGAGCAAGAGCAGGGGGTAGAGCAGAGAGAGAAGAAGAGAGAGAGAATCCCAAGAAGGCTCTGTGCTCTCAGTGCTGAGCCTGATGTGGGGCTCTATCCCAGTACCGTGAGATCATGACCTGAGCCCAAATCAAGAGTCAGATGCTTAACCAACTGAGCCACCCAGGCACCCTCTGTCTTTGCACTTTCTTGATAGTGTCATTTGAAACACAAAAGTTTAAAATTTTGATAATGTCCAATTTATCTTTCTTTTTCTTTAGTTTCTTATACTTTTGCTCTCATATCCAAGAAACCATTGTCTAATTCAGAGTCATGAAGATTTATGCCTATGTTTTCTTCTAAAAGCTTAGTAGGTTTAGCTCTTACATTTATGTCTTTGATGTGTTGAGTTAACTTTTGAATATGGTATGAGGTAAGGGTCTAACTTCTTCCTTTGCCCTTGGATATCCTGGTGTCTCAGCACCATTTGTTAAAATGATTATTCCTCCCCCACTAATTATCTTGATGCTCTTGTCAAAAATCAATTGACTATAAATATGAGGGTTTATTTCTGGACTCTCAGTTCTATCCCATTTTATTTGTGTCTGCCCTTTGTACCATACTATGTTAATGACTTTATGCCAAGTTTTAAATCAGAAAGTGTTAATTCTCCAACTTTGTTCTTCTTTTTCAAGATTATTATTAGATATTCTAGACTCCTGGAGTTTACATATGAATTTTAGAATCAGCTTGTCAATTTCTACAATGAAGTCAAATGAGATTTTGATAGAAATTGCATTGAATCAGTTTGGGGAATGTTGTCATCTTAACAATATTAAGTCTTCTGATCCGTGACCATTGATGTCCTGCTACTTATTTAGGTCTTCTTTAATTTCTTTTGATAATGTTTTGTAGTTTTCAGAATATATTTTGGACTTCTTTTGTCAAATTTATTCCTAAGTATTTTCTTCTTTTTGATGTCATTATAAACGGAATTAGGTTTAAACTTCATTTTCAGATTTGTCCTTGCAAGTATATACAGATCATTTTTTTAAATGAAAAATTATATGCCAACAAACTGGACAATCTAGAAGAAATGGACAAATTCCTAAACACACATGCACTCCCAAAATTCAAACAGGAAGTGATAGAAAATATGAACAGACCCATAACCAATGAAGAAATCGAATCAGTGATCAAAAATCTCCCAATGAATAAGAGCCCAGGGCCAGGTGGCTTCCCAGGGGAATTCTACCAGACATTTAAAGCAGAGTTAATACCCGTTCTTCTCAAGCTATTCCAAAAAATAGAAATAGAAGGAAAACTTCCAAACTCATTCTACGCAGCCAGCATCACTTTGATTCCCAAACCCTGACAGAGACCAACAAAAAAAGAGAACTACAGGCCAATATCCTTAATGAATAAAGATGCAAAAATATTCAACAAGATACTAGCAAATTGAATTCAACAGCATATAAAAAGAATTATCCACCACAATCAGGTGGGATTCATTCCTGGGTTACAGGGCTGGTTCAATATTCACAAATCCATCAACGTGATACATCATGTTAACAAGAGAAAAGATAAAAACCATATGATCCTGTCGATAGATGCAGAAAAAGCATTTGACAAAATACAACATCCTTTCTTAATAAAAACCCTCCAGAAAGTCGGGATAGAAGGAACTTACTTAAACTTTATAAAAGCCCTCTATGAAAAGCCCACAGCTAATATCATCCTCAATGGAGAAAAACTGAGAGCTTTCCCCCTGAGATCGGGAACACGACAAGGATGTCCACTGTCACCACTGTTGTTTAACATAGTGCTGG